>OZ012667.1:49110728-49706442 GCA_963942505.1 Lordithon lunulatus | reverse complement strand
TTTCCAACTAAAAGGGAATGTGGGTTACATACGATTATTAGCTTATACACATATTGTAAGTTATATACTTTAATTGAACCACAAATGTACCAATTATGCTTTTCAACAATTGTCTCTATCTGTTTAATCTAGCAAAGCCCTGATGAAGTGCCAATTTGGGGCACGAAATATTGGCAAATGATTAAAGTGTAATTAAATCTAATAGCGTTTGATTGCTGCACTACCCCAACAACTATTAAAAAACGTGGAGGTTTTCTAATCCGTTGGTTTCATATTCAATACAGCAAAATAACTCGATTCACATATATCAAGACAATGGGGTTCTACGACGACATCAGCACCACCTATGGCCCACAGGTAACACACAGGATGAAAACATGGTTGCGCATTACGATTAAAGTGGCTAAGTTAACTAACCGTAGAAATTTCCTGATCAGATGCAGAAATGATAACATCATCCCCTGTCATATTAAACAAAATAGCAAAAATATCATGAATTTATTAACAACAAAAAACAAAAAACTTCAAAAGAAGGCCGTAAAATTAAATGAACACATGACAAAAGGGGTTCTGAATTTGGAAATTTCTATTACAATTGCAGATTTGAAATTTAACAGCAAATTAATACTTAATTGCAAAAACGAGTTACGACTTATTTTGTCTCAACAAACTTACAAAGATTTTAAAGACTACACACAGTTAAAATATTCAAACACATTAAAATCAATTAAACACAACAACACGTTAAAATTTGAACACCTTAAAAATCAGACAACACAAACAAAATTTTTCAATAACAATCACAACTGGTTCGTAGACCGTACTTTGATGGGTATTCCTCTTGAAATCAGAAATTTCCTATCGCTGGGCCCTAAATTCGGTTTATCACCCACCAATCGTGATGTAACAGTTTGTGACTTCCTAGCAGATTGTGAGTTGATCCTACAAGCAACAAAAGAACATGATATAGATAACAGAAGAGCTATGTTAACTAACACTCTCACCAACTTTTTCTCCCAAACAACACACGGTAGTGGCATGTGGCAAGATGTCAGCAAAAAAACCAAAAAATTCCTCAACGACAATAAAAACATCATTATTTTACGAGCGGACAAAGGTGCAGTCACAGTGGCACTAGAAAAGAGTGAATATTTATATAAAACGAACTTAATGTTATCCGACAACAAAACATACAAACAGTTAAGGGGTGAACCAACGACAACTGTACAAAACAAGTTAAGAATTGTACTTAACACACTAAAACAATTAGGTGAACTCTCTGAGATCGAGTTCAAAAAATTAGTAGCATACAATGGGGTTACTCCTAAATTGTATTGTTTACCTAAAATACATAAAGTTGAAGTACCTTTACGACCTATTGTATCATGTGTTGGTTCTCCCACTTATAATGTGTCAAAGTTTATTGCAGACATTTTGTCCACTGCCTTCGAGGTTGATAGTGATTACAATATTTCCAATTCTTTTATATTTGCTGAACAAATGCAAAATTTCACAATACCAAATAACCATGTACTAGTATCCTTTGATGTTGTATCTTTATTCACGAACATTCCAGCTGAGCTCGTGACACACATCTTACGTCAAAAATGGGATAATATTTCTCAACACACCACTCTCAGTGAAAATTCGTTTTTTAACCTGTTACAATTCATTGTAGATCAAAGTTATTTCACATTTGATCAAAAATTCTATTCACAGGTGTTTGGCATTCCAATGGGCTCACCTCTTAGCCCCATTTTGGCAAACATTGTGATGGATTTTTGCTTGGATAACATCATTAATGTTCTACCTTTCACTTTTGGTTTTATTTTTAAATATGTAGATGATATCATCTGCAGTCTTCCAGCTACAGAAATCGATACCACACTTGAGATTTTCAACTCATTCCATCCGGACATTCAATATACTTTAGAGACTGAAACTAATTGCTCTGTACCTTTTTTGGATACGCTTTTGATCCGTGATGGAAATGTGTTAACGGTTGATTGGTATAGAAAACCCAGCAATTCTTCAAGATTGTTGAATTATCATTCCAACCATCCACTAAAACAAAAATTAAACTTACTGAAAGGGATGAGATATAGAGTGCACAAAATCAGCCACCCAAAATATTTAAAAAAGAACTTAAAAACACTATCCGAATTATTTTGCAATAATGGCTACCCTAAATCCATAGTCAACAAACTTTTATACAATCAGAACAACGTAGTTACCCACCCTAATCAAAATCTTCAAGTAGCCACAACGCCCACAGTTTCCGTTAAATTTTACAGACTGCCATATGTTCCAAAAATCACTGCTAAACTCACTAAGATCCTAGCAACAGAAGATTTGAAGTTTGGGTTTTATAATCCTTATCCACTAGGTCGGATGTTCTCAAATTTGAAGGATCCAACAAACCAAAACTTTAAGTCGAACTTGATATACCAAATCCCTTGCTCCAATTGTGACAAAGTATATATCGGACAGACTTCCACCTGGTTACGAACTAGACTAACCACACATAAAAGTGATATTACCACTAAAAAGAAGAGATGTGCTTTATCCACCCACATGTTAGAAAAAGGTCATTTACCACAATTGGACAATACTAAAATCTTAAAAGTTGTTAATAACAAATCTAGTCGTGACTTTTTTGAAATGGTATACATTAAATCTAACAAAAATGCTATGAATTTCAAGTCTGACACTGATGGATTAAATTCCATATATTCTCACTTAATTTCACTACATAATAAATACACCAATCTGTCATAATTACCTGAACTGTATTCGTTGTAAAGTTGTTGTTTTTGGGGAAAAAAGGGTAAAATAACTAAAAATGTAACTCTAAAAATAGGGAAAAAAAATCAAACTAAAATGTAACTCCGATAAGGGGAAAAATTATGGGAATGTGTGAGGTAGATATGTAGCCCATAGGATGTGCACTCTGTATATCTGCTGAACCTTTGGAGGGGCAAGATGTTCTGGTTCCTGTGGAGCGAGGTTTCTTCGTCGGTTCCCATGATGTTATCACGCATACACGGCTGAACTGTTCAACAAACACGTGCTTTTAAATACCTAACGTACAATTATTCTAGTCAACACGTGATTTTTATGTCGGTTTAGTCTTTACTCTTAGGAAGTTTTTAATCTAAGTTTTAACCAGTTTTATTGTTCAAATTAATGTACCTGAGAGCGATTGTGTTACCTTGCTGCGATATTTCGACACCATTAAAAAGGAAGTTCCGGTTTCGTCCATCTATGTTAACGCACGTTTCCAACTAAAAGGGAATGTGGGTTACATACGATTATTAGCTTATACACATATTGTAAGTTATATACTTTAATTGAACCACAAATGTACCAATTATGCTTTTCAACAATTGTCTCTATCTGTTTAATCTAGCAAAGCCCTGATGAAGTGCCAATTTGGGGCACGAAATATTGGCAAATGATTAAAGTGTAATTAAATCTAATAGCGTTTGATTGCTGCACTACCCCAACAACTATTAAAAAACGTGGAGGTTTTCTAATCCGTTGGTTTCATATATATATATATATATATATAATTAATCTACGGATAATACACCAGAGAATTTATAGAAAAATGGAAGAACATATAGGGGAAACACAGTTTGGAAATGATCTAGGAACTAGAGAAGCCTTATTCAGTATGCTAGTCCTGGTTCAAAGATGTAGAGATGTGAATCGTGAGGTGTTCTTATGTTTCATTGATTTTTGACAAGGTGTAACATGGAAAAATGATGGTACTAAAATCTACCGGCCTTGATAAAGACCTCCGAATTATTGCAAATCTATATTGGCAGCAGACAGCGAATATCAGAGTAGGAGATAAACTAACCGACAACGTGACAATAGAAAGGGGTGTGAGGCAGGGTTGCATCTTGTCACCACTTATATTCAATATATATTCTGAAAAGGCATTCAATGAAGCACTGGAGAATATGGAAGAGGGCATCATTATGAACGGTACCCCTATAAATAACCTACGATATTCAGATGACACCGTCCTCATTGCAGCGAGCCTTCACGGAATACAGCAACTAGTAGATCAAGTTTCTCATGTGTGTACGCAATATGACTTGAAACTAAACACCAAAATAAAACAAAATCCATGGTCATCAGCAAACAACCGATGATTCAGAATGACATTCAGGTTAACGGTCAAGATCTCGAATATAGTACAAAATTCAAATATCTAGGATATACCTTAGACGATAACTGGGGCCACTCGCTAGAAATACGATGTCGCATCGCACAAGTCAGAGCTGCTTTTATCCGTCTGGGGAAAATCTTGCGAGGAAATTATCTAACCTTGAAACTGCGCATGAGAATGGTGAGATGTTATGTGTTTTCCGTGTTGATGTATGGTGTGGAAGCTTGGACGCTGACCGAGGCAACTACCAAAAGACTTGAGGCGTTCGAAACGTGGGGTTCTGGTCGCATGCTCCGTATTAGCTGGGTAGACAGGATTACAAATGACATCGTAATGGAACGAATGAACAAGACCAAAGAAATCCTTCCAACCATCAAGGCACGAAAACTGGGCTATTTCGCGCATGTTATGAGGCACCCGGATACATATAACACGCTTCACCTTATCATCCAAGGAAAAATCTAGGGGATGCGTTCCGTCGGACGGCGGAGAAATTCGTGGCTGAAAAATCTGCGGCAGTGGTTTGGCCAGACTTCAGAATAGCTTTTCAGAGCCGTTGCCAACAAGCAAACACATGATCGCCAACATTCGCTAAGCGGATATGGTACACAAAGAAGAAGAGCTCAATTATTATAACAATAACAATTTTCATTAATGTAAGCTCAAAATTTCACACGCCGGAGGGACCCGAACCCACGTCCGCGGCTATCGCAACCAGAAGGTTGTAGACGATAGCGCGCAATATATACTAAATGCCCAATCGCGATAGCCGGAGACGTGGGTTCGAGTCCCACCAGAGTATGACTTTTTGAGCGTACATTAATTAATATTTGATAAATCTGGCGATAATTCATAGGATACTGCGGTAAAATTTCTCTCATTCTAAATAACAATTTTCCATCATAACCCACGTCTCCAGTACTCGTGATGAACGCGCTAACCAAATACACCTCGGTAAGTATAGCGCGATCTCTTAAACAAATCGATGAAATTTTCAGGCAAATTTTAAAATTTTACCGTACTAGCTGGATCTTATATGGGGATAGGCGAAGATCTTTCTGCACAATTGAACACTTGGTGGATGGACAGAGCCCCAACTGCTACGAGTGAAGACTAATCGAAAACATTGGATTGTTTAGGACATTTTCCCCTAATAATATAGAATGTACCGAAGTACAAGTACACAGATTACAGATGATAGATTTTCATTTGCCATCAAGATCTACCCGTAATACTAATACATTCTTTCTTATATATATACATATATATATACATTATTAACAACCTTGTTATTTTAAAATAGTTCTACTTTGAAATAGATGATTTCTAGTAGTATCACTTTTCTATCAAAGGAGCGATGTATTGTGTATTGCAATTAGTGTAAATATTGATATTTTTAACTGCAGCAAGGAGTTAATATTATGAAGAAGAATATTAATTCGAGTTTATATTTATTTATTGTATTACTGAACTAAATCGTACCAATACTAATTGTATTTTGTAATGGGAACTGACTATTATTGTTTGTGTACGTGTGTATTCAATTGTAAATGGGATGTTCCCCGTAAATAAATAAATAATCCGTCTCTGAGTAATAGTAGGCATTCTATTTAGCAAGTTATACTTGGGATAACTAAAATAAGTGAAAAATTAAACGTAACTTAAAGTAACAACATACGCTTTTATTTTTTTGAAGCACGATCCAACCTTATACCAGGGATCTTATACCGGAACAATGACAATGTACCGGGTTTTAAGGTGCTAACGGGACTATCAGACCCAGGCGGTCTGTCTAAGAACTGCAGAAATAAAAACTGCTTTACACTTATATACAATTTGGTTGTAATTTTGAATGGCCATGTTTGATTAATAAGCAATATATAATATATGTGTAACATTATGCTTTGAAATAAATTATTGTCCTATAAGTAATTACTAAATTTCTTACAACTCTTTAACTAGCTATCGACCTTCAGGTCCTTCTGCCGTGTGTTAGTGTATATGTGAGTGTTAGTACTTGCTACTACAGAAATTGTTCCGGAGTTGTCTAAACTGTCGTTAATAATATCACTACGACACGTAGTACCAACAATAACTACAACAATGTTCAGCTAGGAACTCACGCTACGCCTTAAGGAGCTACCCGTTTGCAGCTAATAGGGGTCAGGGTGACATCTGGGCTCGACTATAATCATTTCACCGAAGTCCGACTGGCTCCTGGCCCGTAGAGCTGAATCCAGTCAGAATAGAAACAAGCAGTACCGATTACCCGGGCCGTCCGGACCGCTCGTTAATAGGGTGTGCTGCACTACATTGGAGTGTTAATTATTATTATTTGCTTTATCTTGTTTGGGGAAAATGGCGGTAGTGAAAAATAGTTCCGGGCGCTGAAATACTTAATACCGATTATTGTTATTCGATACAATAAAGCGTGTATAAGTAAAGAAAATAAAACAGTAGGGTAGTATTTGCCGAAAACTAGTTAGGTAACACGAGTAAAGTTTCAGGATTAAATGGAAGTGGGCTTACAGGAAACTTCCTTTTAAAATCTATATATTTTCGCCAATAGTATGTTGGCTTCTTCAGGATTGTTTCTAAAATGAAAACCGATATAAGTGTTAGTTACAATATTATGATTTAAAAATTCACTCACAATAGAGTTGAGAGAAACAAGCAGACAAAACAAACTTAGTGTTACATAATTAATAACGAAAATACACAGAGACCAGCATTTGATAAAATAATCCGAGAGGAAACCAACCATATCGACATACATATGAATATTATAACTAAATTTATTACAAAATAATAAATTTATAGAAATGCTGCAGCTTCATACCAAGAAATACGATATACCGCCGATAATAAATTGAAACCTTTTGAAAAAATTGTCCTTCAATTTATCAAATATGGGAAGCACATTCTGTTGAGGGGTCTGGATAGGATACGATATCTGCATCGCCGTGAACGTATGTTCCGACAAAATAAATATGACACACATGGCGGTTTCATAAGGGTTCTTTTCAAACGGGGCGGGCATTAACTGATGAAAACTCGTAGAAAGTTTGCGTGTGCTGCGGAACAACATATTCGGTACTTGACATGTATTAAAGTTATGTAATTATTTTTCGGATCCCCGATAAATACGCTGCAGTAACTTGTACTGGACATGCCTCGCCTCCAATTTGGCACGGATCCCAGTGCGGATAATATTTTATGAATGTTATTTTAGTATTATTATTACGCATTAATTAAATTATCAATAGGCGAACTAATCTGTAATTTTATAATTGTAAGATCTATATATGTGATTGCAGCAGATAGATTTGAAAATGGAGGTATTCTTCATATTATTTGATATTGTAACAGTAATAAACAACAGACCGAAAGTTCTTAGGTGAGACTACAATCATATATGACTTTGTATATATTGTAAATAAATAAATAATTTGGGGAAAACAAAAATAAATAGTACCTATAACCATAAATAAAATATAAAAATTTAATATAAAATATCTAGTGGATGTAATTGGTTTACTATCGGGCTGATACTTTCACTAGAAGTATTTGAATTAAATTACACGAAATATCTACTAGATGATTTTCATCTAATTTAGTTTAGAAACATATGTGCATATGTTCGAATTAAGAGGGTGCAAACCTGGCAGGTGTGCATAAGCGTGTGACCTCGGGGAGGGTTAGGGGACGCATAATATGCCACGCGACAGAAGTGACTATAATTGTAGGGATGTATATAACCGTTAAATGCTACACAGAATCACAAAACTTTGCGATTGTTACCGTCAAAACTCACTACTTTCTTACATCTCCGTGATATGATTGTAATGTACGCCTGCCTAGGTATCCATATTATAGAGAGAAACAATATTTATTGCTAAACTTTGTATAGTATTGACAGACTCATAAGTTTGTATGTTTCATACTTATAAGTCTGTGTAATAGCAATGAATTTTCTCCGGATGAAAATAAATGTTTGCACGATACAAACAGTATTGAAACATATAATCAGAAAATAGGTACAAATGAGTTTGATGGATATATTATATTAAGTAGTACGTAGAAATAAAACAAAAACAAAACACACCACCATATCTATCTATCTACTCACGTACCATATTCATAGTGATCCAACCGCTAATTCAAAATATGGTTGCTATGGCAATAGGTTGAATTAGCGTATTAAGAATTATATAGCGCTTATCCTATTTACAAAATCGAGAATGAAAATATATATTTCATATTTGGAACTTATTTCATTTACATTAATTTACATTTAAAATTTACAGAGTAATGCAATTGTAGAAGATAGATGTATGATTTTATTTTTAGAGTAATGGCTATACCTATTAAAGTTATTTTTTATTTAACTTTTTATTGAGTAACATTATTATTATAGTAATACAATATATATGTATAATAATATGTAATTATTATATTACATAAATTCAGAAAGGAGTTAGAAACATAGAATTATGATAAACTTTTGCAAATATGAAGCCAAACCATATGGATTTGACCTACACAATATATGAAGAAGAATATGAGGACGCAAATTTGTATTTGAAAACACTAAGAAAATCATAGTTCGTTTTGTAGATTTTATAATTAAAGTTAGCGTGTGAGGTTAAATTAATCACCGGTGATTATTCCAAACAAATATCATATACCTATTATTTCCGCTATTCACAATATGCTATAGTAGTAGTAGTAACTGTATTTTTTACAATATGTTACTGATTATCGATCTTCGGGTCCTTCTGCAGTGTGCTAGTGTATATATATATATATATATATATATATATATATATATATATATATATATAATAATTATGCATATTCGCTGTAAAATATATATAGCTCTCTCATTATCTATGCAACATCTACATTTTAGATGGACTTTCAACCATAAATACATACGTTGCTAAATTTATACACTAATTTGCTTGTACATACTCTAATGACCAATAAAATAGGGTTTTATAATAAACAGATTTGCGGTATTCAAATATTATTCACCTATCAGCAGCAGTGCGTTTAGAGGTTATAAGCCGTGTTTTTGTTTAATTAGTCCTGGCAATGATAACTTTTAGTGTGGTAATAGTCATTGTTATGTATGTATGTATGTATGCGATAGTATGATTCTAAAAAATAATCAAATTTCGCATTTCACATTACAGCGCTTGTTAGCAAATGAGTCAATAAATAGAGACATTACCTTATCACAAGTATAATCGATTAGCACTCACTCACTATATAAACTTTCAGGTCAAAAATCACCAACAGTAGCAAATAGAAACACGGAGTTAAGACACGCGCTCACCCTCACCGAACGGACGCGAAACTATAACTGGCGGGAAGCATGCCGGCTGCACGCACGCACGCACTATGAGAGTCAGCTATGATTCATCTCCAACAAAAATGCGTAACACTGGAAGGAATGTTCGTTGAAGTTTGATTCGTTTTTGGTGGTTTTACGATATTGAAAAAATCACTACGTTTACGAAATGATGTACAAAATACTTAAATCTTATTTTTAGTATTTTAATATAAATAAAAAAATTGATCTCTAAGAGAAATGACACTTTAACTATGTCACTTTAAGAAAAATATACATTCAATTAAGGTACGATAATTTTTGTGTGGAAAATATCGAAAAAAGTAATAACAATAAATGATTAAGAATTAAAAATTCGGAATTCGTACACATTTGTATAATAATCGCAAAAATATCGTATAAATGATAAAAATAGGGTGAAATGGTATGTTTGTGTTATTTTAATTTTTTGGTAACTTTAGATCAGATTAACAAATTTATTTATACTACTAGTGATAGATTTCAGCCGGAGATAAGTAAAACCATACCGATGTATGACTCCTTTCTAATGTAAATTATTTAATATTTATCTTGGTATTTGTTAATTTAATTAACACCAGTACTTCTTAAATGTAATTATTTATTAAATATAATTAAATTAATCGGTTACGGTGACATTTACAGAAATTTTATTTATTTTGATTACCTAAATAAACTCAAGCCTAATTATATTGTCACGTTCTAGAATTTGGGAAATATTTAGCAATCATAACAGAAGATTCAAAAAAGATTAAATGATTACGTCAAGTTTTGTATCGGCCACAATTCTTACTTTTTTAAATCAACGAATAAATATGAAAAATACTAGTGTCCCTAAAGTATGAAATAAATTCGATAAAACCTTCGTTTATATTTTTTGCAAAAATTGCTCGGACACGTCGATTTTAAATTTAAAATTGTCTATTTTTAATGAAAGGATCCATTTTTATAGACCATTTTAGAAAGAGAAATGTCTCCAGATATTATTAAAAATGTCGCAAACAAATTTGATTTTCGAATGGCTCATTGTCAGACCGTAAATGGTGCACAATTTGAGCATTTACCTTAGCTTTTTATTGTATATTTGAATATTATTTCGCGTTTCGTGTTTTTCTTCAATCTGAAATTTAAAATGATTTTTCTCGGAAATTTGCTTATGTGACCTATGTCATAATATATCGCAGCAAAATAATTCCTTTCAGAATCCGCAAATAAATGGGGTTGTCGATTAAAAAATTGTAGATGGCGTCATTGCACATCCAAAAATGGTCGAAAAAAATTGACACTTACATTAAAAATTAGCAATTTAAAATTTAAAATCGACGTATAGAGCAATTTTTGCAAAAATCATAAATAAAGGTTATATCAAATGTATTCCATACTTTAAGACACCCTGTTTATTAAATAATAAAGAATTTAAAATACCATAACGACAGGGGTATGTGAACTGATACGATATAAGTACTATGTGAATGATTGAGGAACCTTAATCACATACAAATCTATATGTTCAATCAGGAATATTTCCAGATAACTCTAAAAAAAGAAACAAGAAAAATGACAGGACATGACATAAACAGAAACCACAAGGTTGAAATTGAGAATTTAATAGAGACAAATAAAGGACTAAATGGCATTAAAAAAATTCGGACACTGAAGATAAGTAATAGCTCTCACAGATAAACTAGCAAACGAAATATGGGATCAGGAGGCTATACTAGATGAAAAAAAAATACGTAGGTTTGTTATAAGTTCGAATATGAAAATCACGACGATGACACCAGAGCAGTTACACATGTGGGCTCGGAAGACATCCAAAAAATCACAGCGAAATAGAGTATACACTAAACTCATAAAGAACAACAAAGCCCCAGAAGATGATGTGATACTAACACAAATACTAAAAATGTAGTGAGTATACTGCTTAAACAACTATAGAAACTGTATAATATATAAGTGCCTGAAACAAGGCACAATTTCTAACTACTGGAATAATGCAATATTCTCCACAAGAAAAGAGACAAAAAGAACTTATAAAATATCGTCCGATATCCCTTTTATCACAAGTATATACACTATTGACAAAGATAATAACAAATACACTTACGGTAAAACTAGACACATGCCAGCCAGACGAACAGGCCAGCTTCAGGAAATATTACAGCACATGTGACCATGAGCATATTAATGGAAAAACATGGAATACAAACTAGATATATGTCTAGCTATAGTGGATTTCAAGAAGGCATTAGATACCATTGAACACTGGGTAATAATGAAAGCACTAACGAACGCGGGGATAAACAGCAGATACACCCAAATCATCAAGCACATCTATACATACATTCCATCATAGAATTTAATAACTCAAGATCGTTTAAAATAAAAAGAGGCATGAGGCAAGAAGATACAATATCACCCAAGCTCCTCACTCTAGTACTTGAAGACATATTCAACCAACTAAACTGGCAAAAACGAGGAATTTTCATAAACGGAAAAATGAGAACCATCTAGAAAGACAAAATGCTACAAGAACTGGAAGAAGAAACAGCAAGAATTGGCTTACATATGAACATCTCTAAATCAAAAACTATGTTCAAACAGGACTGCCAAATTGTCTTAAGAAACCAGGAAATAGAAACCAACCTATGTCTACTTAGGACATACAATAACATTGGGAAGGGAAAATCAAACAGCTGAAATAATCAGAAGAATAAGATTGGCATGGACTGCATTTGGGGGATTGAAAAGTACTTTAAAAAATAAACGCAAGCCTCAAAAACTACGATCTCGACTTTTCAACCAATGCGTAATAACTTATGGACCGTAACCATAGATAATCACAAACAAATCAATGGAGAGGCTCCGCATAACCCAAAAAGGCACCTTACATAGTCAATAATACTATCAATATTTTAGAATAATGACAGTATTACTGTACGATAATATGTTTAAAATATTCACTATTCTAAAATATTGACAGTATTACTGATGCTGTATGATATAGAAATGATGGATAGAAGAGAATACTGATGTTTATCCAGAAAATTGATTACTTGATAAATATTAAAGGTGGATTTAGGCAAATACTAATACTGCTAGGATTGACAGTATTATTGACCGTATAAGGTGCCTTATAGAGCTATGTAGAGTAAAATGACAGGCATATCGTTAATACAGCAAAAGAAAAACGAATACATAAGGGGAATAACGAAAGTAAAGGATGTGGGTGAAGAAATAGCAAAACTCGAATGAAGCTTCGGTGGACACGTAGCCCGATGCAGGGAATAGAGATGAACTAAAACAATATTACAGTGGAAACCATTCCAAGGAACACGATCAAGATCACCTATGCGTAGGAAGAACGACATCAAACGCAGCGCAGGACTATCTATCATGGATGAGGGAAGCCCAAAATAGGGAAAACTGGAAGAAGATGAGGGATGTTTATGTCCAGAAATAGACCTAACAGGGTATAAAAAAAATCTCTAAACGGCAGTTGTAGTACGAATAAAAAACAACAAACCTCATTGACAATTATCAACCAGTTGCTCTACTAACATTACAGATAAAGTCACTGAAAAGGTAATAATAGAATGATAACATTTTAAACAAGAACACCTTCATAAATATTGACTGCTATCTATTAAGTCGGGTTTTCAAGAAAAATTCAAATTATGGTGTGAAAGAAATTATCTTCTTAATATAAATAAAACAGTATGCACTTATTTACGTAACATAAAAGTGAATGTAGATGTAGTAGATGGAATTATTGAAATTGGTTAAAAACGCAATTCACACTAAATTCTTCATTTTTACGGTGAGTGCAACCCCCGTCTCTAGGCTGTGTGCACTGCGGCCCTTCAAGGACCTATTGTGCCTCATACAACAACCATGATATGTTAGCCGGGTCAACTCTTTGTAGAAAAGTTTCCCGGCTAGCGGTGAATTCGAAACACCAACTTTCCGTACGCAATGGCTTCAGACCTTCGTATTAGACCACTGCGCCGCGGACCGCCTCTATCTTGAACATCACATGACATGACATAACTGGAGCACATAAATCGATTATTTGAGTACCAAGATAATAAATAATTCTATGAAATTCTGCAACTCGAATCGAAATAATCGAGTTGGAAGACCTTCACAAACGTCTGTTGTTTCTTGGTATACTAACATCTATCATATAACATGGTATTATAGGGAAACAGTAAATAAAGAAAGAGTTTTGATAGCTCAAAAGAAGGCGTCCGAAGGAATCGAGGATCCAACGCGATATGGTGAGCGAGAGCCGGTACGGGTTTAACTCAGCCGCTGTCTGTATGACACTGGCCATACAAAAGGCCCCATCCAAGTCAAGGTGAAAGTTGACCCAAGGACTGAATGGTCGCAGGGTGAGTAATGTGTTCCCTAACGTTCCCCTGGGAGCAACAGGGGATACTCCCTTGCACTCAACCTTACCCGGGCACGCGGGGCTCTGCCTTGCCTTCCTTAGATTCTCGTGGGAACAATATAAACAAAACACACCACAAACAAACAAAACATACAAGATTCGATACCGAAACTCAGGGCCCTGCAAAGACTACAAGGCCCGCAGCGCCGAGATTAGACTAGGTAGAGGTGCCGTACCAGATTCGGAGGAGGAGGTTATAAACGATCGCCTCTCATGCGACTCAAAAAGAGACTACAACCCTTGTTAGAAAGCGGGAAGGATTACCTAGAAGTCAACAGATCGGAACTGAAAGCGGAACGAACGAAGAATGATATCCCCAACAGTACGCAGCACTTCGTTCAAAGAGGCCCTGGAGGCAGTAAAAGTAGAGGTGGTGCAAGACTGTTTTTCTTCTGTGCAGATGGACCCGTAAAGATTAGTTGACGTTTAAAGATTCATCCTCACCGCGCAAGAGGATATACCAGAAGGTAGACCACAAGTAAGGTTCGCTAAATGCACCCACAGACCAGGATAATTAGTTGTGACTAGCTAACGGCGTATTGGCTAAAGGACAGCGCCTAAACCAGTGATGCAAGAGAACGACCATAAACCTTGTGCTTGAGCCATATTATTACGAGACGAATACGGCGAGAGGCTAAAGTCTTTCTAAGTTCTGAAAAGGCTGCAAGTAGCCTATTACGAAATGAATATGAGCCTGTGGACAATATGGGGCGTTACCCCTTCGGCCATCACATGTCGGAGATTCGAGCAAGAAGGCTGGATACAATAACCCTGGCTACATGGACGGAAAGTGGCAGGCCTAAGCCTGCAACAAGGTATAGTACTATACAGTAGACAAAATGGTAAATCACGGGCGTACATAATATACTACAAAATAATAAGCTACTCACGAATATCGCGGCTGTGCACTTTGGACTTCATTACAGCTCTTCTAAAAGCACCAACCGAGGGGGAAATGAAGAGACTGGTAGTATGCTCTGCCTACTTCCCAGGTGAGAATAGGTATCCCCCGAAGAATATGAGCGGAATTGTGTATCCTAGAGGTGAGTTACTTTATATCAAGCGCAGGGTTAAACATGGCCCATACGGGCATTAAATCTACCTTTGTTGCGACAGTCTAAATCTCTAACTCTAAACTAGGGAGCCATTAGTCATCTCAATCAAAACTGGCATGTGTCAGACGAACCATCGTGTTCCGATCACAGGTACATCAGGTTCGAGGTAAGAACATCTCCAATCAACATGTCCAAATTAAGGAACCTCCGGGAGACTTACTGGGAAGAAGGATACTATGAATTCCTCAGTGACGCCTTGAAGCTAGGTACGGATGAGATGAAAAAAAGATGAATCACTAGAACTAGCAGTGAACATTTCCTACCAGGAAGTTTGTTCGAAAACAAAGGGGCTGCACAGCTTGAAGGTACAGCTATCTTGAAAAATTAAGGAAATAATCTAGAAGACTCTTCAACAAGGCCAAGGTAAACTAATACTGGTCGACCTACACCAGGAAACTAACAAAAAAAAATCCTGCTAGAGAAAGTTCTGCGAGCAGATAAACGAAGTCCCTGCATATGCTAGAATCCAGAAAGTATTGGCAAAAGGTAGTGAAACCCAAATAAGCTTCAAGAGAATGGAAACTATACGGACACAGGGGAAGAACATTTGCAAATACTCTCGAAGGTGCACTTTCCGTAACAATTATCGCGGATAACCAAACACCCAGTGGAAGCCATTATGGATCCTACAAGACCCACTGCAGACGATTTCGCAACAGAAATAGCAAAACTACACAAAGTTAACATATAAGCATTTTCCGGCCGTTAAATCGTCGGAATTGGATGGGATATACCATATCCTACTACAGAAAGGACCGGACATTCTCGTTCCATAGCTGTGCAAAATATTCAAAGCTAGCATAGCCTTCCTACCAAAGGTAGGAAGATCGCACGACCATACACCCTACTCATATGACTCATCAACCTTGCGTATTTTCTCCTCAAAGACGCTAGAAAGGCTGAATTACATTAGGGATGGTATACTAAGAACTCACCCCCTAAGCAATTACCAGCCGGGAAAATCAGCCGACTTGGCGTTGGGTAACCAAAGAGGCTACTGGCAAAGAAACTGGATGATGGAAGACAGACGGCACTGTTTTGTTAGCGAGCAGCATTGAAGACATGTAACGCCTGCTAACCAGCTAAATGATATCTGCAACGAGTATGGTCTAAAGATTAACTTTAATGGTTTTATTAATATGCTATTGCTAATCACAAAGTCTTTGCAAAACTAAAATCAGCTGAACATAGACGTTGGAAACAGAAACATACAATCAATGCAGTCATATAAATATTTGAGAGCGTGATTAGATAAATCAGGAAATAAGAACGAGAATCGAAGTAGCTAAATCTTATTTCATGCAAATGAGAAAGTTATTTATTAATCTTGATATTAAATTAGAGCTCAAAATGAGAATGCGGTGTTGTTATGTATTATTCTCCGCGCTGCTTTAAAGGGCTTTAATCTTGGATTCTTAAAAATGGCACCTAGACAAACTCGACGCTTTCGATATGTGGTGTTACCGCAAATCTGGAAACTAGCCTAGACTGATAGGGTCGCCAACGAGGAAGTGTTAAATAAAATGCAAAAGGAGTGTGAAATCATCGACATCATCAATAAGAGGAAACACTAATATCTTGGACACGAAATGCGAGGTCCCAAATACAGTGTATTCCACAGCAAGGGGGGCAAAATGAAAATTAAAGTACATATATAATTGTAAAATGAAAATAAATAATAACTTTTTCAGAGTGGCCTTTGTTTACGAGATATCGAAGTTCAAAGTTCAAACAAGAACGTCTCTTGATTACTCGGAATGAAAATCAAAATATGACGAAAATAATATAATTTCATCAATTTAACACTAAAATTGCATAACAAAATATTATTTACAACTATTCCGCCAGCGGCAACGCTAGGGTGGCAACGTAAAATGAGTGATCAGTGTCATCTAAATCTTGCTAACCAATAAAGCCCGCATAGCCATGATAATAGCTAATCTCCGATAGAAGACGACTTAATAATACGTATAAAGAATCAAGTAGAAAATTAAAGAACAACAAATCAAACAGAATGGATAAATATAGAAACAATATTTAAGGACAAGTCTTGATCTAGAACAAGAGCTACAAAGCAAAAAGCAATGAGAAAAGCAAATACAGAGAATTAGCAGAATTTTCATTCTATATATGATACAATTAATATATTCAAAAGAATAATATAATTCAAAAGCATCAAAAACATACGAGGCTGAATATCGTTGTCAGTTAGAGGAAAAAGTGAAATATGGCTATGAAAACTATGAGAGGATCTGTTTAACAATGAAAGCATATACCCTGTTACAAAAACGTAACAGAAGAGACATTCCCTAGAATAACAAAAGTAAAATTAGCTCTCATAAGCTCCCATGACATGCAGCGCAATACCCTTGTTTTATTCAATTAAATTATTGTTATTTTCATATTCATATTCACAACTTTTATTTATTAATATATTATAATTATTTATATGTTATAATTAAAATTAAACATTAATTTAAAAATATGACAATAATTTAATTTATTCAATGCAGTTAGACCATAGAACATTTAACAGAACAGCGAGCAGGTTTTCATAAAGTTTATTTATTTATATTCATATTAATTATGATATTTCACAATGACAAACAGCGCAATTTTCAATAAAATTTAATTGTTCACCCAAACATTATTCATTTATACCGATTCGCATGCATTTAAATAATCGATTTGCACTTCCGCGATAATCCTAAACTTTTAATCCGTGCATAATCCGGAGGTCGTGTTCGAACTTAAACTCACACGAAGCCATTGCATACAGATGAACAACTTGAAGGCAAATTGTTAAAACAATTTTCTGTTTTCGTTTGAAGTTTTCTACTAAAGCCATAATTTTTATAATACCGAAACAGGACTAATATTTAGATTAAAAGATCTTGATAGCGATGGGTTAGTTGTTTGTAATTACTTTTTGACAATGTTATTTTATGAATTACTTTTTATTAGGTTCAATTATAATGGCTACAGAAACAAAACAATCGTTAGTTACATTTAGTTTATAATACATTTTGTCTGACAAGAGGAAATTTGCATTATATTATTCATAAAAGGCACCTTACACGGTCAATAATACTGTCAATCCTAGCACTGTCAGTATTTGCTTGAATCCTCCTTTAATATTTATGAAGTAATCAATTTTCCGGATAAACATCAGTATTCTCTCTTTTCCATCATTTCTATACCTCAAACGATCAGTAATACTGTCAATATTTTAGAATAGTGAACATTTTAAACATATTACCGTACAGTAATACTGTCATCATTCTAAAATATTGACAGTATTATTGATCGTGTAAGGTGCCTTTATAAGGCACCTTACACGATCAATATTACTGTCAATATTTTAGAATAATGACAGTATTATTGTATGATAATATGTTTAACATGTTCATTATTCTAAAACATTGCTAGTATTACTCATCGTGTAAGGTATAATAATGATATAATGAGGAGAATACTGATCTTTATCCGGATAATTGATTACTTGATAAATATAAAAGGATTGAAGCAAATATTGACAGTACTAGGATTGACAGTATTATTGACCGTGTAAGGTGCCTTTATGTGAAAGAGCGATCAGCTAAACAAAAGTGGAGTAAATAAAGGTATGATAAGAGTTAACTGTTTGATTACAACTAATGAACTGATAGATGAAGTATTTGTATTTTATAGCATGCACCTCTGTTCAAATATGGCAACGTCTCTTTATAGTTACTTGTCAAAAGCGACGTTCGAATTACGAATTGGAAATTAACTCGGAAATTAATCCGTTCTTTAGTAGCCTTGTCTTTAACTGATTTATAGTACAATTTTAATCGCAAGCGGAATCGTAAGGAACATGCACAAGAAACATCTCTCGATGACATTTATAGTCCGAACGATTTTAGTCGTAATCGTAATCGGAAACCTGCCCATCGTTGATCCCTTGCAATTGTGACTACGCTTTTCCTTACAATGAACCAAACACATCACAGAAATCCGCGTATGAGTATTGTCGGTGTCATCTCAATGATTTCGGTGACAAATTTAACCCACTGTTTCGAGTTTACACTCGAATTTCCGTTAGTTTCATCTCTATAATATAAAAACGAAGACAATTATTTGAGGCCGACTAACCTGTCATTTACTATATTTGTGCTGTTAGTGCATGTCCTGACAAATAATTTTATAACTGATTGTTTGGTCGTCATGGGGACAACAAAAAAATGTCTGCTTCCGAAAGTTATATTACTTACACTGATTCCGAAAGTTATTTTACTTTCACTTACCACTTGAGATATTATGAATTAATTTTCACTAGCTGAGCTACACTGATGAGATCTAATAAGAACGAAATATAGATCTTTCGATTGCTAAGAGGTGAATTCACGCCAATATATTATAATAGATTATATAATATTGGCTTTGACATAATATCTCGAACTTGGAATATTATTATAATATATAGTAAATATAGATGTTGAAGGTTATTACCATATAGGTGTGTATTGTTAATTTTGTTGTTACCGCCAGATGGCGTTAAACTTTCTCTCATAAGAGAAAGTTGCATTACTTTGAAACACGACATTTACTTGGTATCCCTTTATCTCTATAATGTACTACTATAAATGCGCTGCTTCCGATTCCGATTACGATTGTGCTTACGATTCAAATCTATAAATCCAGCTTTATAATTACTGAAGTCCTGGTTTCCTAGCAAGCGGTGCCGATAAATACGGCCGTTTTTGACGCCATTTACACATTACAACATACGTTTTAAGTACATGTAATTGAAAAACACCAGATTCCAGTGTAATTTATGACATTTTCTCAATACTTTGAGGTATACCGCTCGCTGGATTACCAAATTTATTTAAATACACATAAAAAATGTGTGACGTCAAAATGACGTGAAATACGGCCGCTTTTGTCGACACCGCTTCGTAGGAAACCAAGGCTTTACAGGCTAATTTTTTTTTTAATATATTTTTTTATTATATTTTTTTAATATATTAAAAATTGTATTATTAATTATGATACAGATTTTCAATACCCAAACAACAGATTGTCGCAAACAATTTGCGCGCTGTAATTGAATTTGCCTCCTACAGTAAACATTTTCAGAGAAAACTTTCAGATACTTCAGTGTTACAGCTGTTGACAGTTTCACTAAAATTGTTAACAATGCCGGCTTGTGGGTCTTTCGTAGTTTTAAATTAACTTTTGAAACTTATATCGCAATTTTCGTCCTTTTATTATGACCGAAGCCCGAAAGAATAAGGATTACAGCGATTACCGTTGCTAGCTGCACTGATAATATCTTAATTAACTCTCTGCATAAAACGCTCGAAGATGATCGCTGGCACAGATTACAATTACGGCAGTTATTATAACATTCAGGCCCCTATTCGCATTCCACCCTTTTATTGATTGATGTAAAAGGTCACCGGTTGTGGCAGGAGGAGTGCTATGGAATTTAGAGAAATAGGGGTCGAATAATACGGGACAGACATATGTTTTATTTAGTTGGAGGCATTTTTTATTTTAAATATTTACAGTTTGGCCAATGACTGGCGCTTATTTTAATTAAAAGAGTGTATTTTTAATTCTTAATTCATGTGTTCTATAATTGCGATATTGATTTGGGGATAAGGACACATTATCGAAAGTAATTTATATATGTATGTATATGAGTTATTTCTAATAAACAGTTCTCAATTTCTAAGTAGTTTTCCGAATATTGTTTTATTTTTGTTTTCGTTATCTAGTTTGTATGTTTTATATATTCCATTTCCATTACTATTCTATATTTATGTACCTATGTGATTATCTGCGCAAGTAGTTAACATTAATATTTTCTGTTATTTTTTTATCTATTGTGATTTTTATTGGCATATGATCTGAGTCTTTTATTTCGTTAATCGTGAATTGCTTAACGTTATAATTATCTGTGTTATTTATACTATTACTTGCCAATAACGCTATTATCTTGGACCAACGTAAGTATGTTCTCCTTGTACATCTTACACATTACCGTTAAGAATATTTCTTCCTCTTTCTTTCTTTTGCTGCAATACCTTTCTCTCTCTTTGCTTATAATGTTATTATTTTTCTTCTTATTTATGTATCTTTGTCTGCTATCTCGTTCCTTTCCTAGCGTTCTAGTCGCCTTAAAACTTAATAATCCGTTCTTCTTCGGCATCATTAATTGGCTTTCGAATAATTTCATCGAGTTTGTTGTTGTTATATACTGTGAGTACTCTATTTCTCGTTTTGTAATTTCTTTTATGTATTCTACGAGGTGAAATTCCCGTTGTCCAACGGCGTATGATGCATCAACTATCTCGCCAACTTCTCTGAGCGTGACTTGTATACTTACCTCCCAAAACATTATCAAACGTAATATTGTGCGCCCTGCTTCTTCTTCTAACTACACAGTTGCAACTTCTAAGATAACTAGCCTACCATCGCGTTGTTTTTGTACCCAATACTTCTTATTAAATAACTTCTACATTCATGTACCCAATCGTAGTTATCAATCTTAACGTCATTTATCGTTCACATACAAATAATAATCAAGTATCAGGCTGTTCCTGGTGGGTTCTGGCGTTCCATGTTTTAAGCTGGTGCAACCACGGTAAGGGAAGAGGTAAATCGTGTTTTCCAAGAGCGGTTTGCACGAAACATCCAAAACGAGACAGCCCGCCCGGAGTAGTTTAGAGCGATAAATGAAAGCAGCTAATGTTGATGTTTAAAATAGTAGAAAACATACAGAAGAATGTATAAGTACTTGGACAGACGAATACAGATTGTTAAAAGTCAAAAAAGAAAAAGTGGAGAAATTGAAATGGAAAGGCAGGATAATTGAAAAGGTTGAATATTTAAAGTACCTGAGTTTTTTGTTTGATTGTAGATGAAACAAACAAGACATATAAAATGTGTGCAAACGAAGAATGAATATTGGCTTTGAAAGGCTATGTTGTTTGAGGTCGAACTGTATGGAATAAGAGAATGGGAGGTGATTGAAATGAAGTAATGTTGATTGCTAACGCATGGGATAATATGAAGAGAGACTGCATGGGTGGTAAGAGAAGGAGGTTAGTGCTAGAGGTGTGGTTAAATCCTTGAAAGTCATACACCTTGTAAAGGAGATTAAGACGGTAAATATATGAAAGACTAGGCATGTTTGAGGAATGGATGGATATAAAGGTGATATGTGGAAAAAGTATTGAAACAAATATAAGAGAGAAAATGAAATGTATAGAATGGCAGGAGCAGCGGAGAAAATCAGGTCTCATAAGAATGTGCAAGAGAAAGGTGCTGGGGCTATGCCAAGGTATCTTGTCGAAATCAGAATAACCAAAAAGGATAAGGTAACCTTGGCACGAGTAAGGTGCGGGTTTGAAGAAAGAGGTAGGAAAGTCTTGACGGGTGATGGGTATATCAAGTGTGTGCTATGTGGGGACGGAACGCAGGTTAATGATAGGGGATGACTGGGTGTGAAAGAGTAGAAGCATGAGGGAATGATGGATGTGGTAGTTTCTGAAATAGGATCAGCCTTAAGACAAATGAACAACAGAAAATGTCCCGGAGAAGACCATCCATAACCATACAACTAGATGATCAGAAGGATAAAAACCTACTGGAATAATCTCCATAAGATCGGCAGAATTGGATAACATTGACATTTATACTTTCATAAAGCACTCAACTCGATTGAAATGTGGTCGATCCGAAGAGAGAAGGACCGAACTAGAATAGACTCTAGGTACTCAAGTATCCTGGATCATACTTATGACAATGGGTGTTTCCAAGTCAAAATAGACGAAGACTAGAAGAAGATATTTTTAAAACTGTAGCATGGGAACACAAAGGCATAAATATAGATAGATTTTCCTTATAACACCTTCGTTTCGCGAACGGTATAATTCTCACCTAGGGTGATGTATATGAACTAAAGACCATATGACAAGAACTAAACGATATATGCAAATATATCGGACCACAGATGAATTTGGGGAAGACCAACATTATCGGCGCCAGAATAGTCGGTTAAGATCATCAATAAGTACGTATACCTAGACACACCATCCAGGTAATCAAGGCAAACTAAATATCAGAGGAGAATAGAAGAATAGGCATAATGTGGCCGGTATTTGCAAAGAGTTAGATATTAAAAACCCAAAGCATCCCAATAAACGTGAAAAGAAAGGTATACGAAACATGCATCCTACCAACAACATACGAGGCCTGAAACAATGACTTTAACAAAACTAAGTACCAATAGATTAAGGGCCACACAGAGGTCGATTAATACCCTAATAAAAGAGATAGAGTAATAATGGAGACCTGAACCAGAACAGAGGTAACGGATGTTATTAAGCCCCCGAAAGTAGTTGTTGCTTGATGTATGTTTCATGTCGTCTATACATCTTTTTTTGGGGTCTCCCTGGTTACGCCTCATTTGTGTAAGTCTTTATGTTGTTATTTTAGTTGTCTATATGTTTTTTGTTTGCTTGCAATATCTTCAGCACAGTGCCACTTTAATTGTGCTACCACTTAAGTGGCAATGTGTTTAAGATATTGCAAGCAAACAAAAAACATATAGACAACTAAAATGACAGCATAAAGACTAAGACAAATGAGGAGGGACCAGGGAGACCCCAAAACAGGTAGATAGACGACATCAAACACACATCAAGCAACAACTAGTTTCAGGGGGTGCAAGACAGAAATACTTGAAAAAGTTTAGAAGAGGCATATGTTCGGGAGTGGACAGAAAATGGCTGAATAAGAAGGACGTATCAAGGGAGAAAGTTAGTTTTAAGTTGGCTTTTTTTTAATAGTAGTTTTCTGTGGAGAACTGCAAGATTTTTGTTAAAAATACCAATAAAGGTCTATATCATTATATAGATGCCTTTAGTAATCCATTCGCACCATTTGTTTTTAGTTTCCGGCAGTTTCTCTCTTTGCTATAGATCAGGGGTGGCCAGGTCGAAGCCCATTTTGGTCGATCGCTCGCGATATCTTCACTACGTAGACGTGTAATTGAACATACGTATTGCTTATCTATCCATGGCTCGCTAGAGTGCACCTCATATTTAAACCCCCTAAGCTCTAATTGGACTTATGTATCTAATTTGAGGACCTGTGCTTGGATATTGAATTACGTTATGTGTATTTGGTAAATCTGAACATTTTCAAAAACGAATTTAAGTCTTTAAGTTATCTAACCTAGCAGTGCTCGAATTTGTTTAAAGTGCTAGATTTACTTGCGTGAGATTGTGAAGCCCTATGTATATATGTATGATAGATTACAAATATTTTTTTCATAATTTGATTACACAGAACGTTTGGCTTTTTTAGTTAGGCTGGCAGTGATTTTTGGACATGTATATATGTATGATGTCCAAAAATCACTGCCAGCCTAACTAAAAAATCCACACGTTCTGTGTAATCAAATTATGAAGAAATTATTTGTAATCAATCTTTACTCTGATTACGCTTTATTTTATGGTATGTAGGTTAAAATCTTATCCGTGGCTGTAATATCTTTATTTAATCAGCGTTTTATTCGTTCCCATACATTTCAACTCCTATGGCAATAAAACCGAGCCTGCTCATAAATCAAATATTTCTCCTAGCAACGCAAACAAATAAAAGAACGCAAGGTATATCGGTGCGCCGTACCAGTCTTCGTATCTCAAATTCGCATTTTCCATACGCAATGGGCGACAGAACATCGAATCTACATGTCTCGAGGTCCGCGTTAAAGGTATCGCCGAGCCAGTCGGGCAGAAAGAAGTCAAAATCGAGGATGCAGTTCCAAATGTTTGCGCCAACAAAATCGGATTCATCTATTTATCCCAGTTATACTAACCTCAAACTGCCATAGTGAGTATTGATTATTGACAGTTATACACCTTAAACGACGAAATATATATATATATATATATATATATATATATATATATATATATATATATGAAATATAGTCATTTAAATAGATTTTATATCATATAAGTTTCGAAATGAATAACAGTATAATTAATAGATATAATTAAACTTTCCAATGAACCTTTGAAAGTAATAGTTTTATAACAAAGCTGCTTTATATAAAAATTTACATTATAAGAAAATCAATGAATATCTAGATAAAGGGTTTTCTAACCAAAATCTGAAGAACGAATTTGAAACAATTACAGTTGAAAGTCATCACAAACAACTACTCATTATTTTCTTATATAAAATATTTCATAACAGTTTTGATGATAAGATGTTAGTAAATCTTCATGTGCTATCCAGAGACGTCTGTAATTCAAAAGTTTCGCTCACTCTATTACATGCTTCCTCACCATAGGTTCTCCGTCTTCATTCTACCAATGCTCCCAATTATCTTCATACAGTTTCTCAGTTATCGATAAAAAAAGCTACTGTAGCTTTTCAACAGTGATACATACACGGTGACTCACAGAAATGCAGATTTAGTACATGGAATTCTAACATTTATCAACTAATTACCTAAACACCTTGTCAGTGGTAAAAAGTGGTCTATGAGGGAAAATTTTTCTGTCTCCCTAAAATACAGTCAAATTTTGTTGGTGATTAACTTTCGAAACAATAATATGTTGATTCTCTAGCGTCTTAATTAAACTTTGTAAAAACATAATAACTAGAATATTTATCTCCCAACAAAATATGGGTAATTGACAATCGACTTTTCTAAAATGGACATTCGATTCAGATAACGTGCATTGTTGTAAAATATATAACAATGTAAAATTTTATAATGAATACTTTATTATTTATATTAATATCTTGCGAGACTTTATACAAATTTGTGATAATCATTATATAGTATATAGTATATAGTATATAGTATATAGTATATAGTATATAGTATATAGTATATAGTATATAGTATATAGTATATAGTATATAGTATATAGTATATAGTATATAGTATATAGTATATAGTATATAGTATATAGTATATAGTATATAATTAATATATTATACAAATGTAAGTTTAATAACTTCTATTGTCCTACAGCAAGCATATATCGTAAATTTATAATGTATTGGAAGGAAATCCTTTACTTGATTCGAAGTGGCGTTCTAAAAAGTAGAAATTAATTTCCCCCTGGAACGGCAATCCTATGGGAAATATTTTCCATTGGCTGTCTAAGGGCAAACTTTTTAAACTCATTAGAGAATATATTGGAAATAGATTCAAACCGTCACTATTTAATAATGAAATATATCGCTATGTACAAATATACATTTTATGTTGCATATGAGACACCGATCAAATATATGTCGATCAGATTAAACAAATCTTGATTGAGATAATTAATATATACAATAAAAGCTCTCCTGTATTTTTAACCCTAAAATTAATTAGAGTGAAAGTTAGAGTATAACATTTAAAACCCGGCGAATTCACAATAATGTAACCAAGACAAATATATTTCATGATATTATTTATTATGACCAAGAAGTAAATGGTAACTTCAGATTCTGACGTTGTAAGCATAAACCTTTTCTACTAGCTTATTTCTTATTTTATGGCAGCATAAACCCACCTTTAATGATAATGATATCATTAAAGATAATTTATATGTATAACGAAAGGAGGAAATACATCTCTTTTCCGATAACCTAAGGGAGGTAATAACTATTGGTGATTCAACGCAAAAATGGGAAAGAGACAATAAGAAAATGAAGAATATGTGAAAAAATACAGCTACGACGAAAAAAATTAAAGCAACATGTCATTAGAATTCTTAACAGAACATGGTTTCACTCAATGAATTATTTATTCAACAAAATGATATAAAGAAAATGAACATGGCTAAGCCCAGATTGTCAAGCAAAAAACAAAATTGACTGCACCATATCAAGCAACAAATCAATAGCTACAGACATTAATACAATAAATTGCTGCAACATCAACGGAGATCACCGAATGTCACGAGCCAAAATAACCATAAATACAAAAATAAAGAGTACAAGAATGTACAAACAAAAGAAATACACTATAGATCTCAAAAAGAAATGCCACCAGATATGAAGAGATACTACGAAAATAATTTGTACAGAGAAAACTAACAGACTTAGAAACGCAACAACAACAGCAATACTAGAGGCCGCAGACGAAGAACGGTACAAGGGCGGAGAAACTAAATCCAGTAACAAAGAGAGCCATCGAGAAAAAGAAACAACTGTTCAGAGAAGGAAAGTTCGAAGCGTTTAGAAGCCTATCCAAGGTAACAAGAAAAATTATTTCAAACAAGACTTAGCATAAACAGGCACCAAAGAAAAATAAAGGACTAAACAGCATTAAAAAATTCGGATACCGAAGATAATGGCTCTCACAGATCAACTAGGAAACGAAATACGTGATAAGGAGACTATACCACGACGCCTGGTTGCCTATGGGCCATACTAGACGAAACGAAACAATTTTACGGAGTTCTGTACAGCTCCAAATTAGTAAATCAAAATCGCCACAACGACACCAGAGCAGTTACAAATGTGGACTCGAAAGACACCCCAGAAATCATAGAAAGCGAAATAGAGTATACACTGAAACTCTTTAATAACAATACAGTCCCATGAGATGATTAGATCCTAATAGAAATGCTAAAAAAATTCAAACAGAGCAAAAATCCCAACAACTAGAATAATGCAATAGTGATTCTTCTCCATAAGAAAGAAGACAAAAAGGACTTAGAAAACTATCGTCCGATATCCCTTTTAGCACAGGTATATAAACTATTTACAAACATAATAACAGATAGACTTACCCCAAAAAGACTAGACACATAAAAGCCAGATGAAAAGGCGGCTTCAGGAAATATTAGAGCACAGTGACCATTTATTGACCATGAGAATATTAATGGGAAAAGTAACAGAATACAACATAGATGTTTAGCTCTTGTAGATATCAGGAAAGCATTCGATGCTACCATACCAAACTATGTCTACTTAGGTCATACAATAACATTAGGAAATCAAACAGCTGAAATAAGCCGAAGAATAAGATTGGCATGGGCTGCATTTGGGGGCTTGAAAAGCACTTTAAAAAACAACGCATAGCTCAAAAACTACGATCTCGGCTTTTCAACCAATGCATTCTCCCTTATGGAACGCAAATATGGACATTCACTAATAAATCCATGGAGAGACTCTGCATAATCCTGGAGGGACAAATGACAGGCACATTCTTAATACAACGAAAGAAAAACGAATACATAAGATGTATAACGAAAGTAAAGGATGTGGGTAAAGAAATAGCAAAACTCAAACTTCGTCCGCCACGTAGCCCCTAAAATAATACTACAGTGGAGACAATACCAAGGAACGCGATCTAGTCCTATGCGTTGGACGGACGACTTCAAACGCACCGCAGGACTATCATGGATGAGAGAAGCCCAAAATAGAGAAAACTGGATGAAGATGAAGGAGGCTTAGGTCCAAAAATGGACCGAACATATATACAAAAATTACAACTCTACTGCATGTCAATCTCTTTAAGGTCATATTCCTTGTACAAACCAATTATGCTTACCTTCTATATCTTTTTCTAATAACAGCGAGATAGAGGTCCTTAAATTCGGTATTGAAACAACAATAATTGGCTATACCTTAAACATACCATCGTGGAAAATAATATTCTTTACATAATTAGAGGGTTGTTTCTATCACGAGATACATGTGAGTTAAGTGATAGAACAGGAAAAACGCGTTACCCAGATATATTAATCCACTTATTCGCCCGCTGTGGGGTTGCTGGTATTAAACACCAACGTGCTACAAATTACTGGTGAAGAAATACTGCAATAAGTGTGCTAGTTACTAATTATAGTGAGCTATAAATCAATCCATGGGCAGCGTAACGCAGTGGATCATGAGTTTAAAAATTCATTGCAAAGCGAAATACTGTTCAGCTTGCACGCACCCTCAAATCCCCAACCCGACTTGCCAGCAAAGAGTTTCACACCTTTCTCTGGTCAGGAGTAGATGATATGCTCATCTAAACACTCCAGTTGGTTCGGAATCCACGTCAATTTGTAGGTCTACCTGTAGTGCCAGTTGCCAGCACATAGGCAGAGAAGAAGACCCATTTGCCAGGAGTGGCGTGAAAGTGGTCGGAATTTTAAATCTACCAAACCGGGTAGAAGGACTATGTGGGTAGGGAAAGTATACTGCAATAAAAACCTGAGAGGGGTGCTGGATGAGTTGGAGACGGATGGTGACAAATCGGGGTGGGCGTCTGGAATGTAAAGGTGTGGGAGTTGGAAGGATGAATGGATGCAATGGACGAAAAAGGCGGGGTGGGATGTTCTGAATGGATGTACATAGGGGGACTGGAAAGAGAATAATATATTGTTTCACACCATCAAAGTTCGAAAACCCGCTGCAGGAATTAGTTTGTAACTATTCGTGTTTACAGGGTAGCTCCCGAGGGCTGGGTTTTCCCCCTTTTTTGATCTTGCATATTTCTCTATAATATTTATTTATTAAATTTTTTTATTGCTGTTCAATTGTATTTGTTATATGGTTTCTGTAAACTTATATAAGTGGGTAAATGAACATGCCATTTGTACCTTCAGTCATCGGATAAACTTGATAATGCCTATAGCTTAGTCGAAACTAGTTGTTTCAAACAATTAAATAAGTCATATATATAAGCCTTCGATAAGGTGCAACATGGAACCATGATCCAAACTCTAAAAGATACAAGAGCTGATGACAAAGACTTAAGAATAATTGCAAATATGTATTGGAATCAGAAAGCAGTAGTAAAAATCGAAGGTTCTAATACTGACGATATTAACATCAAAAGGGGAGTTCGACAGGGCTATGTTCTCTCTCCTACTGTATTTAATATATACTCTGAGAGAATTTTTAATGAAGCACTGGAAGATCTAAACGAGGGAATCAAAATGAACGGGGAAAATATCAATAATATCAGATATGCCGATGACAGTGCAATACTAGCCAGTAGCTTAGAGGGTCTACAGATACTGATGGATCGCATCCATGATGTAAGCAGTAAGTATGGTCTACAACTAAATACCAGTAAGACGAAATATATGATCATCACCAAACATCCAACTCAGCTGGTGCCACGCACACTTCGTATCAACAACGAAAACATCGAACATGTAAAAAAGTATTCGTACTTAGGTACAGTCATACACGAAAACTGGGACCAAGCTGTCGAAATCCGTTGTAGAATAGAAAAAGCAAGAGCTGCTTTCAACAAAATGAGAAGTTTCTTTTGTGGTGGTGATACAAGCTTGGAATTGAAAATCAGAATGATTCGATGCTATATATTTCCTGTACTGCTGTACGGAGCCGAGGCATGGACTTTGACAGACGCCAACATGAAAAAAGTCGGAGCCTTTGAAATGTGGATCTACCGACGTATTCACAGAATATCATGGACAGAACACGTTACTAACTTGGAAGTCCTCAGAAGAATGGGAAAAGAGAAGGAAGTACAAAACACCATCAAGCAGCGGAAACTAGAATACTTGGGCCATGTGATGAGAAACAGCAAGTACCGAATCCTCCAACTCATAATACAGGGCAAAGTAGATGGGAGGAGAGGCCCAGGCCGAAGAAGGCATTCTTGGCTTAAAAACTTGCGAGAATGGTTCGGACTAACATCAATCCAACTATTCCGACAAGCGGCAGATAAAGTCCGCATAGCTATGTTGATAGCCAACGTCCGCAACGGATAAGGCACGATAAGAACAAGATATATAAATGTGAATCCACCCCTTAGCAATCTACATATCTAGATTTCGATCTTATTAGATCTCATCAGTGTAGCTCAACTAGTGAGGGTGAATTCACACAATATCTCGAGTGGTTATATACTAAAATGATAGAACTAACCGCCTAGGAGAATAGTTAAACGCCATCTGGCGGCACCACATCAATTAGAAATGCACACCCATATGGTAATAACCGTCAACATGCTCATGCCATCAGGATCACCGGGTAGTGCCCTCAATAGAAGCTACACTGATGAGATCTAATAAGATCGAAATCTAGATATGTTGATTGCTAAGAGGTGGATTCACACTTATATATGTTTTATAAGATTGGCCTTGTGCTGATATCTCAAGCACTATTGGAATATTATTCCATAGAGGGCACTACCCGGTGATCCTAATGGCATGAGTATGTTGACGGTTATTACCATATGGGTGTGCATTGCTAATTGATGTGGTGCCGCCAGATGGCGTTTAAATTTCCTCCTAGGGGGTTAGTTGTATCAATTAAATAAGTGGTAAAAAAAGTAGCAGCTTTAATCATCTCCTTCATTGATGTGTAATTGTTTTTGATGTTTGATATTCTATATTTTTATTTTTAAATAGGTTGTATATTTTTTAAATAATAAAAGATAGTTATTACAGTCAACATCAAACATCTAATGATGATTATTTTATGTACTCTCTGATTTCTTTTTACGGCTCACGAGAAAAATCAATTAAACACGAAAACATTGATTTTCTAATTTTCTGACATCACACTCAAACTAATTTTCTGTACGTGTTACATACTAAACTAATCCATAAATCACCGATAAACAAATTATACATTTTATCGTAAGCAATACTGTATGTGTGAGTAATTTTGATATTACAACTAGAAATACATAAATCGTTTCATATTAAGATATATAATTTTGAGACGCAATGATTTAATACCAGTTTGTTTTATTACCTTTTAGTCGTGTAATCTGTCGCCAGAGATATCAACAGTGCATTAAAGATCAACAAAAACAATTCATAAAGGAAATTAAGATGCACGAAGAATTACAGCCGCAGGCATTGAATGGAGTAAAATTACATCGTGAATTTTGTAACCCTATTCTAAAGAAAGTCAGCACTAAAGATATGATCAAATTAACCCCGGAAGAAGATAGACGTCTTGAACATATTCTTAGAACGGATCCCAAAGATTTATAAAAATACACATAATGTATTAGTTGCAAATTGTATGTTGGATTACACAAATAAATTATTGAAATATTCTTTTCAAACTGTATCCACTTAAAACAAATATAGTTTGCGTTGCAAATCAATCGCACATTTCAATTTATTAGTTTTGACAAATAAATACGTCATATAACTGTAAATGTTTGCCAACGCGTTTCAGAGCGGTTTTATTTCAGTATTTTATAGCATCGGGTCGAACCCTTTACTATTATGGGACAAAGCCGTAAGTAACATGAATAATACAATTTTTCAGTTGCGGGGAAAACATAATTCACGAATTTAGGTGAAAAATGGTCACATACGCAGAGTTATCGACGAAGAAGTGAAATCTCTAGTACTGGAAGTATCAGGAACAAATGTTGCCACCACATATATTACTTGCCCGATAAAACCGAGAGCCTCGCTCGGCATTAGATTGCCCTTTTTAGTAATGGTTGTCAAAAATTTAAAGAAGTATTTCACATTTGAAATTCAAATATTGGGTTATAAATTTAATACTAACTAGGCGGATAAATAGTAAGCGGCGTTTATATTGTAGACGATAAAGATATGAGACGGCGATTTCGCGTCTCAAATTTTCAATCGACTACAAAAGTTCGACCTTTCTGCACCACGATGCCCATAGGATTAAGCTCGGGCTGGAATCAGATTCAATTTAATTTAGCAGATTTTACACGACGAGCATATGGTATGTATGTATATCTAGTTTAATAATAATTCTCACAAACCCACACTAAGGTGAAATCAATTACAACACGACAGGTTATAGTTGATACGACGTGATGATTACTACCAATTAGTCACACATTAATGAGTCTCACTGTAGTAAACTTATAAGAATTATTAAATGTCTATGAATTTTTACATGAGAAAAGTAATCGTAACTATTTTGAAACTCTAATTTGCAGAATAATTATATGCACCCCCGATCATAGATAAGCACAATTGAGAGAGACAACTTTGCGTGCATGTTTAGTTTATGTACGCAAAAATTCTTTGCATATTATATTAGCACCTATATTCAGATGTAATAACCATTATATATTTGAATATTTCAAGGTACCGTTTATCTTGAGACAGTGCGAGTCCAAATACATGCAAACGTGCGCATAAGAAGAATTTACTTCTCCGATCGTTTGTACACGGAAGAAGAGCTGCCGTCTGAATACAAACTATTCCTACCTGCCAGCACAGGAAAAGGAAAAGTTTCTAAAAAGACTGCCGAGAAAGCAGCCACCAAACCAGCCGCCGCTCCAATAAAAATAGAAGAGGTGGAACATGAGATACCATCAGGTGCACCTCCGACACCTATAGAAGAAACAAGGCCAACTCCTATGGCACAAACAGACGAATCAAAACCTGAAGGGTCAATGGAACCAGCTGCTGGTGATGTGGCTAATGTGGCTGAAATAACTGATGAAGAACCCGCTGCCAAAGAAGGCGGCGAAGAGGCGGAGGGACAAGCGGAAGCTGCCGAAGATGCGCCACATGATGCTGCACCAGCAGAAGAAGGCGGAGAGGAACCTGCTGCGGAAGCTCCGGCTGAAGATGCTCCGCCTGCAGAAGCGCCTGCTGAAGCACCTGCTGAAGAGGAGGCTAAGGCGGAGAATTAAATAGTAATGTATTTAACGTGGTTGCAAGTTAACATATATTATATTAAAATTAAAATTATATATAAATTTAATATATTATCTCTACTGATTAATAATGTCAGCAAGTTTTAGCACGAAATTGTGACTTTTGAAGCTTTTATATGTTGGCTATGGTCTCACCTCGTATGGACAACTTCAATTGTACCGTATTATCCTGCTGTCCGTTAACAGCGTTCGTGTGCATTTTTTTTAAAATGTTTTTTATTGCTTTTATTGTACTGTTTATTTGTTTATGGTCTCTGTAATTTTATATAAGCGCGCACGTTTATTTGTACCTTCAGTCATCGAATAAAATTGAAAATGCCTAGAGCGTAGGCGAAATTAGTTGTTTAAAACAATTATTATGTGGTAAAAACATAGTAGTTTTATTCATATCCTTCATTACAAATCTATATAATAATAAATCTACATGTAAATATTTGATTTGTAAGCACTAACATAATATTTTAATAATATTGGTGCCCTTGGTTGTCGGAAGGAAAATATTTAATATTAGTTTTCATTTCTGTAATCAGGACGTTGTACGGTTATTTTAATTTGACCTTAAACATCCTGGTCGAAAGGAAGAACGGTTTACATGAACATGTGTTTTAATAAAATTATTAAATATTATGTATCCTGAAATTGGCTACCAAGGGCAAAGCGTGTTATAAACAAAATGGTGTACTAATGTTTTGGTTCATACAGAAATCCGGAGGTCTATTTGGCGTTTAAAAAAACACGACGGTAAATTTCAGCCGTTTTATAAACTGTCTAGTAAAACTGTAAAACAGTGAAGCAATGACAAAACGAATGATTCTAAATGTTGCCTATGACACATACATATTCTTTTAATATTCCTCGTGTTTTATGTATTCATTAAATCTCTAGAAAGCTTACTATAATTAGTACAAACTAAAGTTTGTATTAAGAAGTTATTGTTTGTTCTAAATTAATAAGCTATTAAGCCCAATATCATCCTCCTACCAAACGTGGAAAGAAAGAACGACACGCCCAAGTCATATAGATCCATGAGCCTTACGTGTTTCCTCATCAAGGCGCTAGAAAGGCTGATAGATACATTAGGGATGATATATTGAGAACTCTGTAAGCAATCGACAATACGCTTACCATCCGGGAAAGTCAACTGACTTGGTGCTGGATGACCTAAACAGGCTAGTAGTAAAGACACTGAATGATGGAGAGTTAGCCACGGCCGCGTACCTTATGAGCATTCAACAATGCTACAACACACTCAATGGTCAAGGCACTACGGAAGAAATTCATACCACAAGTTCTATGCCATTGGGTACTAACCAGCCTAGATAACGGCTCCAACTAGAAAGGGGTGCCCGCAGAGCGGAGTACTATCAACGCTACTTTAGGCATTCCTAGTACACGATCTCCTGGAGAAGTATCCTCAGAAGGTATCTACTGCCTATGAAACGTGGACGACATTGCGTGAAAGGAACATTCGCGGGAATAATCGCAGAGCGCACACAAAGAGCCCTGAATGTAGTTTAAAAATGGTGTGAGAATGAAGGCTTATCCATAAACCCTCTGAAAAGTACAAAAGTCAACTATACAAGAAGAAGAGTACTAACAGGTCTAAAACGCCTGATACTTAAAGTTGTAGAAATTGCATTGGAATCAGAGACCAAATATCTAAAAACTGGTTTGGAACTCCCATAGAAAGCTATATTAACCATAGGTAAGTGAATACAGATAATTGTTTAACTCGCTGAGTATTAGGGAAATTGAACATAGAAACTACAAAAGAGAAAATAAATAATGAAGGTGCAGAAAAATGCCTATCTCTGCAATAGAATATATATATATAATGTTTGTAAAACGACGATTTCCAGAAACGGCAATAGTAAACGCCAAGTTTATTGGTGGTGCGACGACGTCGCATCAAAGAAAAGAGAAGCTAATGTGGAAAGAAGAAAAGCATCAAGAGCAAGAGCTAACGCGAATCCATTACCTAATTTATCAATAATTTATAAAGAGAAAAGAAAAGACTTCAAAATGGCAATACAAGAAGTTAAAAAATATGTTGGCTATCCTTAAGCGAAGAGGTTGAATAAATTCCTGGCGATTGTCATATAACATAGACAAAAACTCGCCAACTAGGTCCAGAGGTATCAGTTCAGGGAGGGGTAGAGTGACTAATAAGAACTCTATTTTCACCAGGCCAATTGATGTTTTTCAAATCCAGAATAATGAAGAATGTGAATTATGGTCTGTTGATGAGGTGACTATAGCAGCTAAGAGAATGCCAAATAAGAAAGCTCCTGGTCCTGATGAACCTACCTAATGAAATTATCCAGTTAGCTTCGAATATTATTCCGGAAAATAAACAGAAATTTATAATGCTTATTTAAAGGAAGGTGTATTTTCTAAAAAGTGGAAAATGGGAATATTGGTCCTTGTCACGAAAAAAGGTAAAGATGCAAGTGAACCTTCAACAAATAAACCTCTATGCCTATCAGATGGGTCTGGTAAACTTTTAGAAAGACTCCTAGCAAATAAATTAGAACAAATAGCCGGTGAAAATGACGCACTATCTCCAAAGCAATTTGGATTCAGAAAAGGATCAACTTTTGAAATGTATGTACAGATGTTAGCTGATAAAGCAAATAATGGACTAATTAGAAACAGGAAACGTTGCCTCATGATTGTCCGCTTTCAACTCTATCCCATGTACAATTATTATTAATTCGTTAAAATATATGAATACACCCGTTTATTTAATGAAAATGTTGAAAAGCTACTTATCAGGGCCACATTTATGAAACCTAACTTACGATGATTTTTTAATACTAACTCTTCCTCCAGAAACTAAAACAATCGCTTTCATTGACGATTTAGCGATCATTGTGATGGACCGTTGTATAAACAATGAACACAAATGACTAGCTGAATAAGCAATAATAATAATTGCAAATTGGATGGGTTTGAAACTGGCTTAAGGAAAATCTGAAATAGTTTGGCTGTCTAGAGGACGGGTTCGTAGGGTTAATGATGATTATCAATATTTTAGGTCGTTCGATTAAAATAGGTGTTCTTATGGACTCTACTAAATTCCATAGTAATCAAATAATTGAAGCAGCTAAAGAGGCGGCAAGAATAGAGGCAGCTGTTGCTAGAATTATACCGAATCTCGGTGGTCCTGGAGAAAGTAGAAGAAGATTATTAGCTAGTGTAGCTAGGTCAAAACTATTGTATGTGTTACCATCATGGTCATCAGCTATGAAAGAATAAGAATATTAAATGAAAAAGAAAAAGAAGTGCCTTAAGACCAGGCAAGCTTTGTATAATAAGAGTTTACAGAACAATTTCAACTGATGCTGCTGAAATCCTGTCAACTAGTGTTCTATAAGATCTTCTGGTATTGAGTCGTACAGTTGAATTCTATAAAAAGAAAGGTCACGTGAACTCAACGATAAAAAATAATTAGGAGAGGAAACTATTACTAAATGGTAATGTAAACGGTCATGCAGTAACCCTTGCTACTGCATGACTAGGAAATTAATTCCAAACATTAAACCAGAGCTTGAACGTAAATATGGTGAACTTACTCACTGGCTAACTAAACTCTGAACATGCTATGTATGTTTTCAATCCTACCTAGTAAGGATTAAGAAATGTTCAAACAAAAATTGTTTATATTGTGTGATGTTGAACACGCTGTATTGTATTGTTTAAATTAGTATAATGAGAAGAATTAAGAATTTCGTTAGAACAAATTTCGACTGACTTCATTATTCAATGGATTTTGAAATCTGAAGAAAAATGGAATCCGTTGTCTTTCTTTGCAGAGCATGTCAAAGAAAATCGATGACAGTTTAATTGCGGAAGGCCAAATGAATATTTAAATGTCGTTAATCAGCACCTAGTTATGCCTTGAAGCGATACTGGATGGAGGTAAGGTTTAGCTGGCAGGTCGTCTCTAGAGGGATAGAATCCAGCACTATCCTAGTGGAGAAAGCCAGCAGCTCCTAGTCGTCTTACGAAGATTCCCCACTTAAAAAAAAGATAGGTGCAGTTGAATATGTAGGGAAAATTGTGGCCTGGACCCCAAAATTAAGCTAGTATATGGGTCAGTAGTATGGTGGCTCAAGACTAAGCAAGCCAAAGCGGCCAGGCTCCTGAGCAGAACCCAAAGGCGTGCCTACCTGAGTACAACAGGAGCTATGAAAACAACACCCAGCGCTATAATGGAAGTCCTGCTGGATTTACCACCACAACACACCTTCATTGGAAATGAGGCCAGATCTGTAAGCTTTAGATTACTACAAGGTGAAACTCCCGTAAGCAAACAGCACGGGACGAACTACCTAAAGCTGTGGGCACACCCCTTGATAGCATAACAACTAAATGCAACTTAAGTAGGGAATACGATATAGTGAAACAAGGAAGAGAGGCCTGGTCGGCCCATCGGTCAAGGCAGCTTTCGCCCGGTTTACAGACGGCGCAAAAACAGCGGAAGGAACAGGAGCTGGTATCTCAGTGTCAACCCGAAGAATTATATTTTCTTTGGATAGCAGAGGTTTAGCGAGCTAGGTAGAGAAAACAATGACCCTGGCGTGGGTGCCAGGGCATAGTGCCATCCGAGGCAATAACAGAGCAGACTACCTCGGCCGATAAGGCGCATCAAAACTCTTAATCGGCCCGTATCACATTGCAGTGTTCAAAAGCAATCACAAACACATCCATGCAAAATGGATGGCAATAAGGTCTCAGGACTGGTGGACGAACCAGGCAGGACAGAAACATGCAAACAAATTCATAATAAGCCGAAGCCCCAAGTTCACAAAGAACTTACTAACCTAGGACGGGAAATCCATCAGAATGATAGTAGTATAGCCTCCTAACAGTATAGGCCTTGCAGAAGAATCCCTTAAGTAATCAAACTTTATGTATGATGACGTGCTAAACCTTCGGCTATTCCGATGCCTGACACTGGTCGTGGCTAGGGATGCGCCTGAATTGCCGGCACTGGCGAATGAGAGCCTCGCCAGAGTAAGTGAATGGCTGATGGGGAGTGGGCTCAGCATGGCCGCGGAGAAGCCAGAGGCAGTCTTGAAAAGCAATCGGGGAAGTCATCTTCACGGTTCAGGGGGAGACGATCACCCATAAAAAATTTGTTCAAAAGCTAGGAATTATAATCGAACAACGGACAGCCTAAACCTCCTCATGTGGTCGAGGGAGGTGGTGACGGTACTGTGATGGCTAATGCCAGACATACCGGGACCTCGGGAGAAGAAGCGGAGGATGCTGTCACGGGCATTGAACAATGTCATGACATAAGCCCAAATTTGGGCCCACAAGATGACAATTGAAAAACGAAACAGATAATACAGCCCAAAGGATTACCAGTGCATACAGAACCGCGGCAAGGGAAGCAGTCTTGTTCGTAGCCAGCATCTTTCCCATTGAACTCCAGGTCAATGACCAGACTCTACAGAGGGAGATCTGAACAAATATCTAGCACCAGGGAGGAAGAGGAAGCCAAGACTCGAAAACCATGGCAATATCGATGGAGAGGTATGCTCCAACACGCGACGTGGGCCCGGAGACTGATCCCGGACATGGAGGCCTGGACGGGCAGGAAACATGGTGAGATCAATCACGCAGATCCTCACGGGACACGGCCGCTTTCGGCCATACATCTACAGGATGTGTCGGGATAGAACATGTGCGGCTACTTTGACCAGAGGGACAACGCGGAGCAATCCAAATACGAAATAATTAATAATTAATAAGAAAAGGAGGACATTTTAACGAGAGGGAGAATGGGAGGACATTAAAGCCAAAAGGAGGACGGTTGGCAACCTTAATAGTAAAGGGAGTAATACATGATGGCACCTCGACGATTAATGTGAGGGAGTGTAAGCAGAATGGGCGAGGAATTGCTGAACGATGAGTAAATGATTAAAGGATTAAAGGATAGAAACGACGTAGATACCTGTAAAACGCTGGCGTGGGAAGTTAGTAGTTGCGGGCATAGACAACTACCCGCAACTACTAACACCCCACGGGTAGAGAGATAATAGTGCAAGGAGAAGGGTTATATTTCTAGCTGTATTCGATATTATGTTGAGTTGATTTTTACTGTACTAGTACTATAAAGATTTTTTATATTGTTAACCCCCGTATTCATCAACATTCCATAAATCTATCAATAGCTATTGAACCCATAACTATTGGTTGTTATAGCAACAATAAATACATTATCTAGGGAATGTAGTTACTTTAGATTATCTCTATTGCAACCACTGAATAAACAAAAACAAACAAAAGCTCCAATTGCAAGCATTTTCAAGGTGTTTGACATTTGTTTTCACATAATTCTGTCAGAATGACAATGTATCCATTCAATAGCTTATGGGGCCTATAATGTTTATGGGATGTTGGTGAATATGGGCATAAATGTATTATAATATTAATAAATATTAGTTTACCTTAAAATCCAAATTATGTTTCCGACTTTTGAGCTGCTAGATTCGCGCGTTCAACCACGTTCAACCACTGAGCGAGCCGGCTTGAATTGCTAGTGGAAAACATTCTACAATTCACGTGTGTATAGTTGGTTGCATATATTGCGCTATTAAAGAAATACATACTTTGTATAAAAATATATATATTGCATACTTTACATAAATCATAATTTGTAAAATTAATTAGGTAGTTAAGCTAATTGATCCGGAAATTTCTAAAATTCGTCATACTCAGATATCTAATTCTAATTGCAATACATTTATTTCATTACATATATATACTATGCTTAACAGCCAATGTAAATTTCGTTTAACATATTCATAATATGTAGTAAATTATTTATGATCGTGCATAAAGAATTAATGTTACATAAATTTCAAACAATCAAATTTTAGTTATATTTTCCCTTTATGTTTTGGCAATAAAAAGTCACTAGATACTAATGGTAAATAAAAATGTAGAGCATATCAATGTCAACTGTCAAAGCAAAGTCCTAAGTGTATCCCTCACCTCTTAATATTAAAATTATAAACATAAACATGTGTCTTATCATTACAACACTGAGTTAGAGATGCACCCATCCAAAATGAATAAATTCACGTGTACGTTATGAGACGGTATTGTGACAAATTCAAATATTTCACCATCAAAGCAATAATGATATCTTAGTTGCAAGCACAAGTGTTTAAGTTATTTAATAGTACGCCGCAGCTCGTGTGTTCATTATGGTGATCACGGTAACAAACAACCCCCAAAAACAATACATTACAACCATAGAATGGGACATGATGAACAAGTCCAAGTTTTTCCCTCTATCCATGCTCAGTTCCTTTACTGTTCGATGTGCTCTGTATCCTTTAACTGTTATAAAAACGCGACTGCAAATTCAGAAACATAATTTAATGTATTCAGGTAATTTTAATATTATTTTATATGAATGTATTTTAATATATTTGTTTTGTTGCAGGGATGCTTGATGCATACCAAAAGATCTCAAAATCTGAAGGTATAGCTGGTCTATATCGAGGCTTCTGGATATCATCTGTACAAATTTTTAGTGGTAAATATAATGTAATAGCAACTCATGTGTTTCAAGCAATGTGATAGTGGTAGATAAGCATGTCAAGGTTATTATTTTTTCAGGTGTATTTTATGTATCTACTTATGAAGGAGTTAGGCATATTTTAGCACAAAAGGGAGTTGATTCTAAGGTGAGAGCTTTCTTTGCTGGTGCATCAGCATCAATTGTTGGCCAGACCATCATAGTGCCATTTGATGTCCTTAGTCAGCATTTAATGATGATGGGCGTCAATGGGAAGGATGCAAAGGTAAATATCATTGTTTTATTAAGGTCATATTAACATTACAAATGTTTACTTATCAGTACTTGGTTTTTAGAGTAATTATTCAGAAAGTAGATAATAATAATTACTACTTATTACTGACATAAATTATTAATGTCCCCTATAATTCACATAATAATAATAAGTGTGTGTTTTTCCTATCAACACATGGCATATGCATATGTTGTTTTACCATATATCTATAAACTTCAAAACTGCATTAATTTTAGCACAAAGGATGGGATGGACAGAAAATGTCTAATAAATTATTATTGTTATCTGATATGACATATGGCTTATGCCACAAGTAGTTGTAATGTTAATATGAGGTTGTGTTAAATGTGATTAGTATTTGTATGTGTGTTTGTATGTACTATTTATTGATTTTATTTTTATAATAGATTTCATTGTTTTAGTTAAACATGGGATTCAATCCATTAGGTATAAGGGAGGACTTGACCAAACGTAGATTTGCCTTAACAGCAGAAATAGTAAAACAAATTATGAAAACTGATGGAATAAGTGGTTTCTATAGAGGCTATACAGCAAGTCTTTGTACATATGTTCCTAATTCTGCACTTTGGTGGGCGTTTTATCATTTATATCAAGGTATGTATACATTTATTACAATATTTGTTTCTTAGTAAGACACCTTACATGGTCAATAATACTGTCTATATTTGCTTCAATCCTCCTTTTATATTTATCAAGTAATCAATTAAATGGATAAAGATCAGTATTCTCCTTATTACATCATTATTATACCTTACATGATGAGTAATACTGACAATATTTTAGAATAATGATACAGTAATACTGTTATTATTCTAAAATATTGACAGTAATATTGATCGTGTAAGGTGCCTTATTAAACTAATACAAAAATTCAAAATCAGTAATCATGTTACCTAGTGAACACCCTGCAAACAATCAACATATGCACTTAAGCAGCCTAGTAAAATTACAATGAACTACGAACTGTGGTGGGGAACTAATAATTGAACAGAGACTTTGATGGGCAGGACATGTAATAATAATGCCATAGGATTGAATTACCAAAAAGTCTGTATTTGACTTCTATTTGTATGTTATGCCTTTGCATTCCATGTGAAGATTTTCATTTAGCCTTGTATCTTGATGATTTATCCTGATGTTTTTGTATTTTGTCTGTGTTTTAAAAAAGGCCTAAATTAAACATAAGTTAACTAAATTAGGTAGGTTGTGAGGCTAGTCTGACAGAGGGTTTAACTATTCTACATGACCTTTTTATAATTTGGTTTAATGGTGCATTGACTAATAGTAGTAGCACACTAATTTGACTTCTATTACTGGGTATAATTGGGACATCCACACTACTGAGTACACAATGTAGACTATAGGCCACACATTTTCACATAGAATTTGTGAAATTTCATTTAATACTTTCCCTAATACCCAGCTCAGTTGCCGAGTGGTTAGAGGTGTTGTCCATCTTGTACTGAGCATTGGGAAGCGAATCGCCTTTCACAGTTTTTCAGAGGTTTTCTGTAAAGTTAAAGTAAATAACGGGTCATTAAACTCCCCTGAGCTTCTCCCTTGACCGACAGAAAAGCCTCACGGCTGATATAAAAATAGATTTTTTTTTTACTTTCTCATTGCTCTGCTAGCTTAGCAAAAAAAACCTTTATTTGGCATAACCCCTACATAAAACTCAACTGAAAATATAACCCTTGTACTATTAACCTCACTTCCCTCGCCCTGTCCCTCTGCCACGCCAGCCTTTTGTAGATTTTCAAGCCCTTTCCATTTTCTCTTAACCATTCACTCACCTTTCTGGAATTCCCCACATACTCTGCATTCACACCCTCACTTTAATTGCTTATATGCCACCACATGTCACTCCCCTTACTACACAATACACACGTGGTGTATCCTTGCCCCACCCACACGTTCCTTCTTATTTTCTGAACCGCACCTCGCTCTCGCCATACATACTTTTTTCTCCCTGCTCCATCCTCCCCTGGTTAGGTAGTTCGGGAGTTTCCCCCGCACTTCACACTCCGCATAACCAGGTGTGTACGAGTTCTCCGTCATTCTAACCTGGCTTTCATGCCACTCAACATCCCTCATTCTCTCCCTAAATTCAGTTCCTAGACTTCCCATCCCTCTTAGCTTTTATCCACCCACACCTCAGACATACTCATCCTTTGATACATCCTTCCTGTCTTTTCTTCATCCACTCTCTACGACAACTCCTGTAAACTTATCTTGACTTCACTACCCTCCCATATGATTCACACCACATGCTTATCCGGTTAGTTTTATAGAAGAGCAACGTCATAGACGTCTACCTTTCGAATTCTAGCAGATTCTTAAGAAACCAGTATTGCTCCCTTTTGATTATATGCCACTATCACCACTTCATACAAAAATATTGGCTTAACACATGCTTCCCTGATTTTACACTTATTACTAGGTCACCATCCCCCAGGCCATTCTCACCTTTACTTGCACCCATACCAAATGTTTCCTAAACCCACCTTGACAATCAAACCAAAAGCCTAAATACTTAAAGCAATTGACTCTCTCATTCATTCTACCCTTCCATTTCATCACTTCTGCTCTACCCATCCTACCCTTATTTCTAAACATTCCATTTCTTAGTCCTTCATAACTAGAGGGCATCTTTGCCTTACAACCCATATTCATTCTAAATTTCCTTGAATCTCATCCATTCATTCTCGCGTTTGCCCACGATTCTTTGTATATCCTTCTCACCCATTCCACCTCTTCCATCCACTCTCAAAAGCCATCTTCGCCTGGTGGACAAGCTATTAGTTAACAAAGTTATGTTGAAAGCAGTATGAACTGGACCAATGCAATATATTTATGAAGAACTGCAAGCTCCTGAAATGTAGATACACTACAAAGATTCCAATCCAAAACTCTATAAACCATTGCTACCTTAGTATAAATGGAAGGAAAGGCTGATTGAGAGAGTGAATGGCTTTAAATATTTGGGCGAGGAAAGACTGGTACGGGAGGTGTGGATGAGGTGTAAGAGTAGAACAGAGAGTAGATGGAGGAAGGATAGAGAAAGGATGTATGAAAGAGTGGGTATGTCTGAGGTGTTGGTAGAGGAGAAGCTGAGAGAAAGGGGTAGCCTAGGAACTGAGATAAGGGAGAGATTGAGGGATATTGAGTGGCAAGACAGGCAAGTGAGAATGGCTGAGAGCTCATACAACCCGGGCTACATAGAGTGGCAAGTACAGGGGAAACTCCCGAGCTACTTAGCCAGGGGAGAGGAGTGGAGCAGCGAGGACAAAGTATGCATGGCAAGAGCGAGAAAGAAAAGTGTGGATGGGGCTGAGGTACACCGCGTGTGCGCTGTGTAGGAAGGGGTGTGACACGTGGTGGCACCTTAGCAGAGAATGTGTGGGAGTGAAAGCAGAGTGGGTTGGAGAGTGCAGAAAGCTGAATGAATGGTTAGGAAAGGATGGAATTTGTGTAAAAGGGAAGGGTTGGGCTGCTATGCCAAATAAAGGTCTTTTTTGCATAAATACATAATAGAAAGGTGATAATTTCTGTGAAAAAAGTTAAAATTTTAATTATCCTGTTATATATTCAGTGGAATCTTCTAATTTATGATTATATATTTGGCACTTATCTATGATCACATATTTCCTATTATAAAACAAGTATGGAAATATAAAAACCTGCTCAAATCTATCATTTATATGTGGTCAATTCAAGCTGACAGTGGGTGATATATTAGTAACTTATTCAAATTTACCTTTACTTGGCATACAAACCTTACATATATGTGTAATATAGTTTCTGTAGTTATAGATGTATACTATCACACTTCCTAAACCCTACACTAGCAAATATAATAATAATATAGTATAGAATAAAATAATATTATGCACATGAATTCAAAAGTTCCCTTCTGTACTCGCCCAAAATCAAAATGCACTAATTCTCGCTTTTCTTTCACAATTACCCTTAACACCATCAGACCTATCACATCCTCTTTTAACAAAATTATCTTATTGTTTGTACCTAGTTGTCTATGTGTCTCCCATGGGTGGAATCCTTGGCACCACAAGTACTCGTTCAAAGCGTGTATCAATCAAATCTCAATTCTTGACTATGTCATTTAATTCAAACTTGCTGGCATAATCTTCTTTGAGTTTATTGATTTTACTATATGGGTGTACACTGTTAATTTTGCAGTTCACCTTTACCTTGAAAGATTAAGGTGCAATCTATCGCACAGTATAGTTTAAAATGAATTTCTTACAAACTAATACTTACTTATTTTGTTTCAGATGAACTGTACAAAGTGTTTCCTTCATGGGTGTCCCACCTATTAATACAGACAATAGCCGGTACATTTGGTGGCTTCACAACAACAATAATAACAAATCCACTGGATGTAGTCCGAGCCAGATTACAAGTGCAAAGGATAGAATCCATGAAAATTGCCTTTAAAGACTTATGGGATGAAGAGGGATTTAAAATGTTTTCAAAGGGATTGAGTGCTAGGTTAATACAATCTGCAACATTTAGTTTTTCAATTATTTTAGGCTATGAGACTATTAAACGAGTATCTGTGAATGATGAATACAAAGAATATATACGATGGTGATCTACTCAGTCGTATGTAATAGATATATGTATAGCAATTTTCAATTGAGTCTAGTATACTAAAATATTGATGTTTTTTATTTATAAAAAGAATATTGCTACATGTAAAACTTTTTTATTAATGAAAATAACTAGTACAAGCAACCAAACCAAATGTGTTATTTATTTTAATGTTTTACAAAAACATTTTTTGTTGTTAAAATTCTTAGTTACTTTCTAATTTATACACACTGTTATTACTATTTAAAGCTGAAAGCATTAGGATAGGATAACTGAATCTTTGTTTATTCATGAATCAAGGGTAGCCATCTACATATGATTGAAAAAGTCTACTTGCATATGTGTTCAATTGCTTTCATTACTTTCTTGTGTCAACTAATCCATCAGCTAAACATAAACAGGCAATTTAATCACATGTAGTTCTTACAAAATGGTTATCCTTGATTAGCAAATAACTTAAATAAAGATTCAGAATTTGTTGGATATTGTTGTAGGCAATTGTTACCATAATTAGAATGTGTATTGTGATCAGGGAATTATGTAATAATATAATGTAAGAAATTAAACTTCTTTTATGTCTATGTTATTTTATTTTAAAATAAAATTATAAACAATAGTTTAAATGTTATAGAACATTCATTTTCTTCATATGTCTAACCGCAAAGCATTAAAAGTTTTATCTCTTGTACTTAAAAATTCATAAAAAATATTGCAAATTTACAATTATATAGCTACATATATAATGTTTAAACAGCACCTAGGTTGAACAATGTTATTTATGTGTAAAGACAGTTAACAACAGGTATTTGCACCACAAAAAGAGATGTCACACAAAATGTAAGTGCAAAATATTCTACTTCAGGTGCAATATACCATTAATCAATTTAAAAAACAACTGTTTTTATCACATAATGCAAAACACTACAAATATTTAACGACAGGCACGTAACTGTGAATGGAAGTTGTATAAACCGTAGAGTTAGGATGAGTGGCTCTACATTAAAAAAAAATCAATCTCGTGAATATTGGGGTGTACTTGTGCTTATTATATTCATGCATTAAAAAGGAGATCATAACAAGTTTTCTAAACATTATAAGCTTAGTGCTCTCTCTCTCTAGCAAAAATAGGGTGATTCTATATATCTCTTTCACTATAAATATTGACTATCCTCTCTTAATTTTAAATATCATTTTAGGTACAATTTGTATATTCACTCCACAACAAAGGTAACAGTTTTATAATTACTTCCTAAATTATGTTCCAATTTTATTCAAAGAGATTGTAATTTATGCAATTCTTATGTCGACAATATAAAAAAAAGATAGAAATTATACAATGTATAAAGTATGACTATTTTGTACTTAAAAACAAAATGAGTTATAACAAATAACATGTTTAAAAAATATATACAGTGCATGAAATGCCAAAAAAATAAAATTGATGGAATACATCTAATCCCTATTACTCCAAACTACTTAATTGGTCAATGTCTTTAAAAAAAATTACATGTATCACGTAAATGATATAAATAATTAGATTGTCAGTATTCTAAATACCAGTGCTCTTATAATAAAAATGTCACAGACATTACAACTTTAATTTGCACTTTCAGGTTGAACTATATAAACAATTGTTTCCTTTGTAGACAATTTGTATTGGTTATTAAAGTAATATTGCCAGTGATTTATTGTGTTAATTTTATAAAATGAAGCCACTACTTAGAAAATATTTCCTGACTCTACGTTAGACATACCTCATTGCCGATACCCTTGCATAAGTTCGTTGAAATTGACAAGGCCATTGAAATCAATGTTCTCACCCAATTGGTCCAAATATTCCATACCTGGAGCCTCGCCTGTCGCTGCAGTCGCCACGGAACCCGCATAACTGCACAAATATAACCAGACATCACATACTGCAACACAGACTAACCAATACAGAATGACAATGAAATGAGAAATGAAATGTTGCAAGAGATGTCTGGTTATGTCTGTTTGCAGCATGCTTATTAGGACATAGTTTTTATATGGAACACTCAATATAACATTCAACATATATTATATTGTATGAATCATTGAACTGTTGGTACAATTCAATCAAACATATAACTATGTGAGTTAGCCATAAATAACATCAAGAGTACAACATTTAACAATGATAACATTTATTCAAGACAAGTATAAAAAAATCCATTTGTAAAATCATATCAAAAAGTATATTGTATACTTATATATGTTAACTGATCCTTTTTGATCATAAATCTTATAACATTTCTAATCAATAATTTAAAATTTTATTATTACCCTGTTTGTCACATTTTGTATACCACCGTTTCTTTCAATTAAATATTTATAATTATACTAAATCACTGATATAAATAAAAAATAAAACAAAAGGAATTTTAACAACCTCGCACTACACACAACAAACTATTCAATTGAAAGATATTAACGGTTCTTCTTTTTTTTATAAAATAATTAAAGCTCAAAAATTCTTTTTTTTTATAAAATAGATCATATATTTCACAAAAATAACATATCACTCACTAATCGACCATTTCAACACCATTAACGTGCATAAAGTATTAAAAATACTATATTTTTTCTTTTAATATTAATGGAACAATTCTGTGGAATTACTATAAGTTGCTTTTTAAAATTGAGCATAATATTAAAAATAACTACTTTTAATACTTTTTCGTTTTTGTTTGTAAGGATTTAAAAAATATTACTTATCTATCTTCGGTATAATAATTAGTACGATTATATATTGTTAGGCCAATTTGTGGATTTAGCAGTAATTGGTCCCCATACGGCTACCATACCTAAATAAATAAATCCAACGTAAAAATTTCCATGGATCCGACGTACAATATTTTTTAATGCTACAGTGAATACTAAACTTATTTATATTTATTTATGTTGTTCTTGAATTGAAAAGCGAAGTTATTTATATGAGCAAATATAAATAATCAAATTTAAAAACATTTTGGTCATCTCTTACTAATCAATTAGTAATATTTTGGCTATATTTGCAACTTTCAAGAGCATATTTTCATTTATTTGGTGTTATAAGACATATATTTATTATGTTACATTGGCAAATGTAAGTTTTGTGCTTACTTATTTTAGTACCTTCTTAATCAAGAGCTATTCATAGAAAATAATTGGATACTACCAAATATGATGTTATTTTAAACTGAAATATGCAATGTAAAGCCCTTGTTTTCGGACGGTACCATATAGCGGTCATTTGTTAAGTTAGATTCAAGAAACTTGAACAAGTTTCTAGTTTCAATTATTTATGTGTTATGTTCAGCTTGTACTATGACTAATCACGTATTTTATTCAAGACCAGTATGTAATTTGAACATAGCACATGAATAAATTAAACTAGAAACTGGTACAAATGTCTTGACTCATTTAGTACAATGTAAGCTTAAAGGTCGTTTTAGACAAGACAATTTCTTGACTCAAAAGTTAGTCAAAATACGAGTCTATCTAAATTGTATCATACAGGAAATTATTTGAAATATTGAATTTGATGGTAGATCGAATGGAAAAATATAACGCGTTATATTTGTCAAGGACAAATTGTATGGGAGGAGGATATATGAATTCATTTCTTGAACAACTTATTAGCTAAGAAATTGTCTTGTCTAAAACGACCTTAAGTATCTAGTACCAAAACAGTTTTGCATTTTATTGTAGCACGGTGACGTCATTGTTGTCAAAATTTAGGCATGCCAACCCTGGAATGATTGTCTATTCTGTCACTGTCATGGCAGTCAGAACGTTAGAACTAATTCCGAAGTTATAGAAAATATATATATATAATAAGATTTTAAGGGCAGTAGGTGTTGCAAGCTCTGATTAAATTCAATTGAATCACGTCACGTCAAGGAGCGGTCTGACGTGACGTGATTCAATTAATTTAATCAGGGCTTGCAACACCTACTTCAAAACTGACCTTAATATCTTCGGGATATATTCTATAACTAGGTCAGAGTCTGATATGAAAAATTGGTGACCTAAACCTGCCCCTCTCTATCTAATTACAGTACACCGAACATAACTTATATCTAATCCATTTGGACCAACGTGTTTGAATAGTGTATATTTCATACTTTATCAATCTTGGCGATTTTTAGTTGCATGACTATTTAATCAAGATTTCAATCAATTGAAAGAAAATATAAACTATTTTATCAGCTAACTTACAGTTGCATTTGAGCGCAATCGGATACGAGTAAGCAGAAAGTAGCATGCAATCAAAATTTGTATATCGGCGCCTAGTCGTACAAGTTCTCCACGAAGTCAAGTCGAACCAGTTAACCAAAATATAACAATGGATATATGAATATTTATTATATCATTCATTACATATACTATGATGACTGATATGCTCCCAATATATATTTTAAAATTTGATGTTTATATTTGCTCTTACAAGATAATATTAATGAATGCAATGTGAGAATTACTGTAGCACTAATGAAAAAGCAATATTAGACGTAGCCTATAACCTTAAACACTCAGTAGGCAGCTTGGATTAGTAAAAGAAAAACACAGATATCTCTCAAATGTAAATATCATTTGAAAAGATTACTGACCTGCTTGCTACCGACGGTGTATCTCTTGTGGGATCCGGTGATTGCATGTATGGATGCTGTGGCGTGTTCGGATAACTAATTGAATTTGGTGCGTTTATACCAGGTACGTGCGTTTTCAAAAATGGCTTCACGTAGCCGTTGTTTGACTGGGGTTGATTATCTAAAAAAAAATGATTTGTTAGTTTTTCATTAATATTTCAAAATATCATAATTCTGTGTTTGCACTAATAGGTGATATATGCAGATAATATAAGCTCATTCAATTGAAATATGACTTGAACTCCAGACTATACTGTTATCCATAACTTTCTCGAGTTATTTGGAAACTATGCCATGGTCTGCATGTGTTATATGACAACTTCAAATGACTTGAACACTGCACTGCATTGTTTCCCGCATTTTTTTTACGAAATAGGCGTACATTAATAAATGGAATTTAATCACAGAAAGTTATGGACTACACTGTTGTCTGGAATCTTTTGAAATATTGAATGGGCTTATATTATCTGAATATATCAAGCATACAATGTTAAATGTAGCAATGAGAATGTGAGAGTATGAGAAAATATGTAGATGTTTTACAAAAAAAATAAAAAATTTAATTACGCACACAATAACTACATCTATTTTATTTCATTTGTTGTAGAATGAATGAAAATAGATGTGGAGAATGGCGAGAATGATGAGAAGAATGAAACGAAATAAAATAATACTGACTCAAACCAAATTGAAGCCGAGCCGAATCAATTTTTTTGGAGAAATATCTTAAATCTTTATTTAATAATTATTTCGGATAGTCGTGTAATATGTATTTATTAACTGCGAAATAGAAAAGGTGTGTCTAAGCAATTGTATGGAATTTGTCATTATCTGTTGTCTTGTTTTTTTTTCAGTATTAAACATCTTTCATCATTTGGGAGCTGTTCTGGTCTGTTCTAAGCCAGCTAAGACCACAGCCAGAACAGCTTTCAAACGATAAACGAAAGCGTTTTTAGTTATATTTTAGTGATTAGATTATGGTATGGCAGCAGCTCTATACACAGAACTATTGGATGTGACTGCTCAGATTTGAAAACATACTGTTCCAAAATCACTCCCCCATACCAATAGTCTGGCGACTAGATTGATGCTATGACCGAAACAGACAGTGGTTTTGGAACAACCTGAAGTGACACTACTCATTTATCGCATCAGGATCAGTCAGAGCTGTTCATTAAAAAGTGCTATTTAATTCATTTTTATTACATATATCACTTTTGTAACTAAACAGTCTTCAAGCATCAGCATGAATGCGCGAGTATTGTTGATATTAAAACCACAAATTCGTAATCCTAAACAGCACTCATCATGTTGATAGTTACTCTACTATATGAATTATGAAATAACTTACCCTGATATGGTGTGTAGTACTTATTGAAAGCTACATCTTTTGGTATATTAGGGTACAGATATATCAAATGATTTAAGTCAGCAATACGATCGGCCAGCGACCTTATGGCAAAATCTTTTGATGTGAATGGCTGCAACATGAAGACTTCAGATGTATCTAGAAATAAAACATAAAATAATTATTAGACAAATTATCCTTATTGTGTAGATTAAGATAAAATATCTAAGATTTAGAAGCACACTAACAACACCAGTCTTCAAAATTTTAAAATTCTGTAAATTAATTTAAAGAATAAGCAGGCTCTTACAAAATAAGGTGAAATATTGGTAATTTGGAAGTCATTTAGATTAAATAAAAATGAAAGCTCAGTGGATTGGTAGGTAGAGACGCCGTCCGATTCAAAACCCATACCAAGCGCCGTCCGATTCAAAACCCATACCAAGCGCCGTCCGATTCAAAACCCATACCAAGCGCCGTCCGATTCAAAACCCATACCAAGCGCCGTCCGATTCAAAACCCATACCAAGCGTCGTCCGATTAAAAAGCCATACCAAGCGCCGTCCGAAACAAAAACCCATCACGGCGAATTTTTCCGAATCACCTTTCACAATTTATCACAGGGTTTCTGTGTAGAAATTTTAAAAATGTCTACCCAGCCTAGTGTTTAGGGACACAGCCTGTCCCGAACTGAGCATTGGGAAGCGAGAGATCAAACCCCGTGGTGGACGAAATTTCGCGAATCACCGTTCACAGTATATTATATCTGTGAAGTTAAGGTAAATACTGGGTGATTAAACTCCACTAAGCTTCTACCTTTAACGACGAGAAAGCCCTTCGGATGCTGGTCTTATATAGATTTTTAATTGAATACTTGATGGAATGAACCACCATTATTCAAATAACAGATTGATACATGTACAGTCATGATAATAGTCATAGCATAGAGAAATCAAACAAATATCTAGTACCCATTTGTCACTTCCATGGTGAATCAAAATTATAAAAAATAAATAAAAGTTTATCCCTATAGTCAAATATTTTTTGTTATATTTCATATGGGGGCATTCAAGAGAAAAGTGCCTAGAGCTACTACTAGGTTAATCAGGCACTGGGTACAGGTTCAGTTCAAATTATGGACAAAATTATTCAATCTCAAAGGCAGTATACAAATTTTTACTTTTCCTGGGCCATCCATTTATTAACTTGCATAAATAGTAGACTACTCAATGGACACAAGAGGATTAGTTGCCCTAGTAGTAGTGATTTTAGGGTCCGGATGACCAGTTTTCCCGATTTATCACCATTTTGACCCTCATAAATTGTAGCAGAAATTGGAACGCTTGACAAAAATAATCCTGGCCAATTGAAATCCGTTTTGAAAATTAAGTGGTTTGAAATTCAAAAGGATATTAAACAGCATTCAGTAAATCATACATTTCCAAGCTTACTGGGAAAAAGCTGCCAAATAGTAAAATTTCTAATGAAGATTGGCTATGGTGGAGCAGTGGAGCATCAAGAATCAATTAATTTATTGTGTGCCATATTTTGGGACAACTCAAAGGCAGTATACAAATATTTACTTCTCCTGGGCCATCCATTTTTTAACTTGCATAAATAGTGGACTACTCATTGGACACAAAAGGATTAGTTGCCCTAGTAGTAGTGATTTTAGGGTTCGGATCGCCATGTTGACCCTATGAATCATAAATTCTAGCAGAAATTGGAACGCTTGACAAAAATAATACCGGCCAATTGAAATCCATTTTGAAAATTAAGTGGTTTGAAATTCCAAAGGATATTAAACAGCATTCAGTAAATGTTACATTTCTAATAAACTTACTTAGAAAAAGCTGTCAAATATTAAAATTTGTAATGGAGATTGGCTATGGTGGAGCATCAAGAATCAATCAATTTATTGTGCGACATTTTGAATAGGAACACAAGCTTGCTTTCACATTTAGCAGATAAATCGGGATATAATATGACAAATGGTTTTGCATAAGAAGAATTATGTTTTGATAGAAAAAAATTACATTAACATGCATTAGCTTATCTTGGAGCTTATATAATTATATAATAATAGAACGCAAAATCTTCTCCTTTTCAAAACAATTCAAATGCGACTTACATCACTTTCATTCTCACAGGCTCAAATAATGAATAAAAAATATTAAAAAGTAAGCATGTTGATGGGAATTCAAACCAACTTTTGAATTGACAGCACAAAAACATAAATGACAGGTCGTTCTACGTTTTTATATTCTAGGGATAATATAATTACAATTTTGAAAACAATACTAACTCAACTGAATTTTTGTTTTTATGTTTTCAATTTCACCATTTCGAGTAACTTGATCAATACATAAGTACAATGTTTACCGAAATTATCGATGATACCATCAGTTTGTCCAATAATAAGTTTTTTTGCAATTTAAAATCATCCCACTTTGACCGATATTCATCTCGACTTGTATAATAAGAATAAATACTAACCGGATACCCAAGCTATTGTAACGCCTCCTAGTTCACTATCGGAGAATCGCAGCAAAAAGGTGCCGCTTGTGCATGCAGACAGCATTTCTTCAGTTTGCTTCTTCCGGATAAATCCTATTATTGCACTGTAAATAAACAAATCGTTAGTCATGTAACTCAACTATTATGAAGAATTACTTACCCATCACCCCATGGCCCGCGTAAATGCTCTCTAGTTAGTTTCATAACGGCATAAAACCATTCCCAAAAGGTGAAATTCCGTTCCGTAAGCGGCTCCTTGCAGAATTGCGCCCAACTTAACATCTGGTTGGCATCTGTAAAGTTGCCCCGGAAGGCCTTTTCGCCCAGAAAACTTAAGTTTTCGTCCGTTAAGGGCCGTCCAGTTCCAGCTCGGAATTTCAGCGATAACGTCTCAGCCACTTTGTTCCATTGAACCTAATTAAACAAATACATTAGAAACTCACTTTCTATTAACAAAAGTCACAATGTTTATACTTTGAACTAATATTTCGAATATATCAAATGTGCCATTAAATGAGCTCTTGTTTTTAACAACATATGAGATAAGAGATGAAGATTTTATATTTTAAACGTTATTGTATCTTAAAATGATGCTGCATAAGCTTTATTGTCATTTACAATATAAAGCAGCTTTAGTTTATCGTTCGAGAGTTGTTCTGGACTGTTCTAAGCCAGCTAAGGCCAGCCCAGAATAGCTCCCAAACCATAATCGAAAGCGGCTTTCGTCTACATGCAGCCAACAAATTTGCAAACATTAAGAAATGCCAGCCCAGAACAGCTCCCAAATCATAATCGAAAGCGGCTTTCGTCTACATGCAGCCAACAAATTTGCAAACATTCAGAAATGCCAGCCCAGAACAGCTTCCGAACCATAATCGAAAGCGGCTTTCGTCTACATGCACCCAACAAATTTATGTGTTATGTAAGGTTTGTGAAATCTTACCTTTTCTGGAACAGCAAACGGGACCCTACCCGGCTCCGAAAACGCATTGTCCCACGTGACCGTTGCCCACGCGTGGGGCTCTTGATTGCCATGCACAATAACAACAACAGGCAGGGACAGCGTCCACACCTGGAACATCAGCTCCCCACCACCCACACTAAACTGTGACTGGAACAGGAGTGAAAACTTCTCATCCATTACACTCTCAGTACCCTTCTTCTCAGCGCGTTTGATTTTCTTCAATTGCATATTTCTGAAACTAACTGATAGTTGTCGGGTGGCTTGTTGGTACTCCATGGTGCCTGTATTGTTCAAAATCTCCCCACTCGCATCACCGCTCTTCCCAAGCTTATCACTTTTCAAAAGAATATTTGCTTGAGATTCGGATATTATTGTCACTTTCACTTGGGGCGGCGTCATGTGAACGTTCAACTTGCCACCAACTAGTAACCGGACTGTTGATGTAAACCTGAAACAAAATTATTATATTACTGATATATAACAGCCACATCAGATTATTTGGATATAATTCATAAATGAATTTTATTATTATCCACACATAAATTTAAAATTCAGTTAACATCCATTTAATCTTAATAATTAATTGAAATCATGATTTGTAGGTTACTAAAAATAATATACTTATATGAGGTAATTTTAATAATATTATGATTTTATAAAATTTATGGGAATTATAACATGTATGTAAACTGAGGTCTGTTTAAAATGTATGTATAACTTATATAATATGTGTTTATTTATTATTATAAGCTTACTGTTATACTTCTAGTAGAATATTGAAAATTGTAATATAATAATAATACTGAATGTATATTTTTACGAATTATACAGGTTAGTCTCGATTTGAATCATATAGCAAAGACAGATTTAATGAATGTTACCTTGTATTTGTCTTCATAACTTGTGGCGGTTGCTTCTCAATAATAAACGTCGAAGTGACCAGTGAACTCAAAAGTTGCGTTATTTCGGCCAACAGTTGCGGCAAAAGTTCGCCCACTCCAGGTGGATCCAATGCTAACTTTTGTTTTAACCTGTCAACCTCTTTGATCTGTTGTCTGTTTAGCCAGATAAGTTCTGCCAAACTCTCACACCTATAACAAAACATACAATTTCATTAGTAAGCATTAATTAGTTTTGTTTCGTGCAATTACCATTCTTGTATTGCATCAAGATTGCTATTAAAAATCGCCCCATTTCCGGCCAATTGTTGCTCCCGTTTCCAGTGGATTAACTCATCATCCAGGACTTGAGACTGCAGAACGTTTAATAATTGAAAATTCTCTTTCAATTTTTCGCCTAATGATATCCGCAACTGTAGTAAATTTGCAACCTGTCAAAAAAAATTGTAATCAAGGATAAGGTCAACAATATGTTCACCATATTTCTTTCCCACAAGATGCCCAGAATAAGGAAATAACCCATAGGATAAAGCTAGGATGGGCATCATAAGTTAAAGTGAAAAATGTATTTATATCTAAAAAGTACCTGTCATACCTAAAAACAAACCAGTACAACACTTACACTTCTAAATCATGGATGTTAACAGAGAATGGAATGTAAATGATGGGAATAACTCAATGTGCTATGCATAGGTCCCTGTTGGGAGAGGTAAAAAGACCAATTTATGGATAAGAAACAAAACCGGAGTAATCAACAGAATTCAGTATATAGCAAAACTAAAATGGTCGTGTGCTAGGCATGTAATGAGGAGAGAAGATTGATGATGGAAAGTCACAGAACGGCGACCGAGAACTGGAAAAGGAAACCCAGGTCGATCTAGAAAAAGATAAAGCAACGACATCGCGAAGGTTAGAGACAATGGGCAAGAGAAACTATAGACCATTACAGATACAGTTACTGGAATCAAATAGGAGAGGCGTATATCCAGAGGAGTACTTACAACGCTGATTATGGTAATGATGATGATGAAAGCAATTATTTTTTTGAAAATATTGAGAATAGTTAACAATAGTTGTTTTAGAATTAAAAAGTAGGAATGTATTCAGATGTGCAGACCAATCGCGGAAATAGTTGGAAAAATAAATATATAAAATAGTTTATAAAAAAAAAAACATCATTATAATGCGCACTGGCCATATATTTAAAGTATAATCTACAGAAATAGGCCAATAGCCTAATAAAGATTGTTGTCTCTCTCTCTCTCTCTTCCTACAGAAATAGAGATTAAAAAAATTAATATATCATATTTGTAAGTGAAAGCCAAATTTGTTTTGCGTTTTTAATTCTTTTTGGATGATTCCTAGAAAACCAGAACTTTGCTGCCGAAAAAAATAATAAATAAATACTATACTTACTTTTTGGTTCAACATTTTCTCCATGTAATCTTTCTGCTTCGTGATGTTTTGTAATGTGGGCGCTGTTTGGGGATTCGATGGTAATTGTTGAATTTGAACTATAACAAGTATTAATTTTTATTACATAAATTACATTTATTGATGTACACAAAACTTACCATTCATTTTAGTGCACTCATGGTATTGCAATGCAAAGCTTTCTTGTTCTTGCTCCATCTTTCGTAAGTCTTCTGCTGTTTTCTATTAAAAAAAATTCACATTTACAATACCAACTAATTAAATTTCATTGCAAATGTATACTTTAAACAGATAAAAATATTTAAGAGATGTGATTGAATCAGTTGTTTGAAGAAGGGAACAAATCCAAAAATTAAGTTTGTCGAAAATTGAAGGAAACTTGCTAGAATTTCTACATGAATCAATTATTTTTAAAATCAAATTATTATTTAGGTTTGGTACACAGTAACCATATCCCGTTGTTGTATTAGCTAAATATATTACAGGTTGTTGGAAATTAATTATTATTATTGGTGCTTGTTCCCTTCTTCAAGCCACTGAATCAATTGTGGTTTGGACTTGGCTATGGTAAACATGCATGTTTTAGCTGAGGAGGGTAGGAATAAAAAGTAATAAATCAACTTTTTCTATTTTTATCATCAGCTTTTTAAGAGAAACAAATTGGAAAGATAACAAACAGTCACTAGAAGAAATAGAAACAAGCTATAAAAATAACCAACTTTATTTTTATAGGAATTTACACCAAGGTATGAGACAACAAAAAAGTGCTACCATAACAGAGCTTCTATAAAGACAAACATGAGAAAATACTAGCTTGCAATGAAGTGCTAGAAAGATGGAGAGAAAACTTTGACAACATATTGAATGAATCAAAGGCATCAGAGGCTGAAAATGCAGACCAAACAAGATGGAGCAAAATATTTCATTTTGCTCCATGAAAAACTCCTAAGCAATGAGGAGTATATATAATAATTTAAAGCTTTAAGAATAACAAGACTGGGGCAGCGATAATATAACATGAGAGATGGTTAAGCATGGCAGAAAAGCACTAATAGAACACCACCAGCAGCTCTTGGTAAAAGAAATATGGGAGGAGGCAAAAATCCCAGAGGGTTGGACAGAGTCAATACTCTGCCCTATCTATAAGATAGGAGATAAAAGTGATTGTAATAACAACAGGGGCATAGGCATTTCTTAATGTAGCATATTAAATACCAGCAATCTTCATCATGAATAAGTTAGGACAAAGAACGGTAATGACAGTAGGTGAATACCAATATGGATTTAGAAAGGGCCCTACAGCCAAGTATTCATACTACAGGAAATACAGGCAGAGAGCTATGAAAATTAATGCTGAGAGTGGGACATCACATAAGTTCAAAGCCATTGACTCATCAGTGTAATTTGACTTAGTATTGGAAAGTGCAATACAAAAAGCAAAAATCAATAGAACAGGCCTCATATACCAAAGATGCACCAATGCCTAGTCTTTTATAATTGCCTAGTAATACTAACACAAAATAGGAAAGAATTAAAAGAAGTGGTTAAGAGGCTAGAACAACAGTCTGAAAAGGTGGACCTATATATAAACGAAACGTGAGTGAATGGCTAAGAGAGGATGGGAATGGTGTGGAAATCTGAAGAAGACTGTCGTGGGAGAGTAAGTGGGTGGCTGTAGGGTATGTATTTTTTTATGGCTGAAGGAATGTTATGGGATGAGGGTTTTATTAGGAGTTGTGAATATTATTGAGTTGATATGTATTTAATGGTTATGCCAAATAAAGGTTGTTTTTTATATATAAACGAAACTAAGACAGAATATATTGAGTACAGACCAGAAATTCAAAGAACAATACATGCAGATAACAGAACTGGACTAAGCCTAAGACTTTGAGAAAGTGGAAAGTAATTATGTAGGAACCATACTTACATGGAAACGAAACATTACAGAAGGATCCAAGGGAGGATTATGATGGGGCTGCATTGTATATACATACTCAATGGAGTATTAAAAAGCAAGTATATAACTAGAGAAACTAAGAGATTTACCCAATAATTACCTACACAGTGAATTGTGGACGCTGAATAAATCTGAGCAAATAATGAATATTTTCCAAGGGAAGAAATCAAATGACATATGAACTAGGCAAACCCATGAAGAGGTAAAAGATCTGTACAGAGGTCCAAATATAATAGTAGTAAAAGCCCAAAATTTCGGTGGTTACATACAAAGAATGGCAGGCACTAGAGTCCCAAAACACCTACTAAGCTAAGATCTGTAGGGAGATGCAAATATAGTTGGAGTAGTAAAAGCTCAAAGATGTTGGTCACAAAAATGTTCAAGACATGGTACTATTGCTGCTTGCTTAGGGTTTCATAATGGATACACTGAGTAACTAATAATACTTTACTTATGTGCATGCAAAAAGGCTAAGAATTACTTAAAATGATAAAGCAGTTAATTGTTATATCTGTTATATCATGCACAACAGCAAATGGTACAAGATCCTCCAGTTAATTTGAATGCCTGATTAAACAATAACAAAGACTTGTTATTCTATTTCACACCTCTATTTCTGAATGTTATAAGTAAACTAGTTAACCAATTAATAATATTTTTTGTAAACTTACTTGAGTTCTGCTTCGTAAAATTTCCAGCTTATGTAAAATATCAGCTGCAGAGTTGGATACACTTAAATTTGCCATATCAGAGGGTCCTTCACCATTATGGGCCTGGACTAAACGCATTTCAGTTGCTAAACACTGTCGTATATACTTGTACAATTGCAAAGGTGAAGCACTGAAATGAATTCTATTTTTAATAAATATTGTAACAAATTATCGCTTTAACAGTTACCTGAAGTTCTCCCTGAACATTTTGGCTGCCTCAGCCAGCTTGAGTTTTGTAAAAAAGTATTCATTATCATTCACAGCTGCTGCTGCTTTGTTTTCAATTTCTTGAATTAGTGCACTCACTAGTCCCGAAACATATTGCTCATATTGTGGATTGTCTAATGGATCTATTTCTGACCTGGAATTGATTAAAACGTTGTAGCAGGTTGTATCAACTATGAAATATAATAACTTACCAAAACTTTTCTTCAATATAATGGGCTAAATAGTGTCGCACTTCAATGGGAAAGTGATCCCCATAAATGGCACGAATCTGTTGCAAAGCATCTGGGGGGAGCTGCTGTGCCTTTGCCCACAGAGACATGGTTTCCGAAATTCTATAACAATTATTACCAAACTGTTGCGAATCAATAAGTTAACAACATTCTAAGCGGGAAATGTACAAGTTCATACTACAAACATTAAGTTTATTTGGCAGCCAAGGTCACGTCTGGCTATCACGCAGGCGTCGTGTTGCCAGTTTTACTTAAATTACAACTCGGTAGAGATTACGGCATCGCTATTACTTTATCAATTTGCAAATTAAATAAGCTATTTTAAACGTGATTTTAAGTAAGTATTGATGGATTCATTAGGGGTTAATTAATGTTGCCTCTTAAGCAATAGATAAGCATCTGTGGTTTACAGATTATACTTTTATGAAGATTAGCTGCTAATTACATTTAAAACTATTTGATTTGAGTTAATTTTATCAGAATTATTTAATGCTGATAATGCTTATCATTATTGATACACAACTAATAACATAAAAATTCAGAATGTAAACTGTAGATAATTTATATTTTTAATATTGTAAATTATAAAAGAATTACATATTGAAGGAATATTTATGTATATCTAATTACCTTTTGCTAACTACTGTTGCTTTCTTGATATTTCTGATTGAATTTAGAATAAATTATTAAAGGTTGCACTTTATATGTTTAAATTGTTAATATCTCGAGTATATTTGTAGATAGTTACTTAATAATAAGACATTGATTAGTTCATAAATAATGTATATTAAACCCGTTTTGTCATAGTAGTTAAGTGCAAAAATAATAACAACACGGTACATACGTTTAAAATGCTTTAATAATTTGTTGAAATTAAATAATAAATCATCCAGGTAAATGTAAATAAATATCTCCCAGTCAATATTGGCAACGTCGTACATGCGTTACGGGATAAAAATGGTATGTTTAAACAAAAATTGCGAACTGAGTATGCATAAAACTACACTAAACGATAATAATATCCACTGACCTTTCGAAAATCTGTAATACACACTACACTGCACTTGAAACTACACTACATGTGTTATAAAAACTGTATTTTGCCACAATACCGAACCGTAAACAGGCAATTTACGCGACCATCCTACAAAGTAGCCATTTCTAAATAAATGTACACGATCACGTGACTCGTTTGATGTATCCCCCTACCGCCCGCTCCGCACCTGTAAATCCAGGAACTTGTAGAGTCAGGTATTTTTATCTTTTATCAGGTGAAATGCAGCAGTTACATGCTTCTCGTCATTACTGGTGGCATGTGCGCCGACGACTTTACACTAAATGTTTTTGCATAACGTTGTGCAACTCTACGCCTAAAATCAATATGGGCTCGTTAAATATTTAATTCCCGGAATACCTGCATTAGGGAGTCATTATTATAAATTCCCTTTGTGCCGAACGTCATTAAAATTCGCTAAAGGGCGTGTTCCCGTTTTATATTTTATTGCTATCATAAAACAGTGGCTCACTGCTCCGAAATGATTATGCCTGTAGAACCTGGATGGCTTTATTTATCTATACTGGATGTGGTTTTCTTTCGCCTGGAAGATTTAATATTTTATTAATAAATTAAATAATTTTATTCTAGTATGCAATAATAACTATTACCGCTATATTCAGTATTCATTAGATACTACAACAACGATATCAGTATGTTAATAAATCTATATCAATAATATCAGTGAATAAACATAGGTTCAAATACCCAAATAAATGTATTGATTTTCATTATAACTGTTATTGTTGTTATTCAATGCCTTTGAGGGGAATGCAGGTTTTAATTGAAATGAAATATTTTAATGAAACAATTGTTTTTGTTTTAAATTGTTTCGATATTTATTTAGAATGATGACAAATCAATTGTAACTTCAGAATTATTTAAGACTTTAGATTTTGCTCTTTATTGTGAATAAGGTTTACCTTAAATTAACAGAAGTGCAGTTTTATATTAGATCAAGAGGTTTATTGTATTATTTGTATGCAGTTGTTATTTTTGTTATCGTTAACCAACCTTATGTATTTCTTATGTATGGACATAAGACGTGCATAAGCACGACATAAACATAAGAATTGTGTATGGCCATTGTGAACACATATTTTGATTTCCTATTGCTCTACTTTATGTTTTATGTATCTTTTATGTAGTTCTTATGCTTATGTCCATTGTGAATGAGCACTAACAGTTACTACGGATTGCAAAAGATCTCGAGATACCGAATACCGGGATCGCGGACCAATTTTGTCGAAATTTAATTACCGGTATTTGTCAACAAACACCGGTATTTCGGTATAGTACTTATTTTTCACACACACAAGACAAAAGTGTCTAGTAATAGTTACTGTATTTGTTACAATTTTTGGGCGAGAAAGTAGAAAATAAGGGAAGACCTCCGCATCCGGGTCGTTCTTTAACGCGGAATTAAACTCAACATTAGTGAGCAGAGAAAGGATTAAGGAAACTGTTCAATAAAAAAAGAAATACAGGAAGCAAGAGAGGACGTGAAACTGATATTGAAGAAGAGTGTAAGAGGAAAATAGCTATATTAAACAGATGCAAATTGACAAAGAGATCACTTGTGAAAGAAGATGGAGAAAAGAAAAAGCACAGTAGAGACAATGATAACAATGATGCAAGAACTGGTGTAAAAAATAAGAAATTAAACAAAAAAAGAAAGATCAGGAAGAAAATCGAAAACAAGTAGAAGAGCTGAAAAGAGAACACATGGAAATGAATAAGAATATGGAAAAACTGAGAACATAGAAATAATGGAAAGAGAGGATAAAAATTAAAATCTAAGAATAGTAGGATTAAAAATAGCTACAAGAAACTAAAAGAAGGGATGGAAGGCTTTATAGTGGAGACACTCAAAATAAAAATGAAGATAAGAAGGAAAATAGGAGAAAAAATATGTGTCATAGAAACTAAGAGTTTCGCAGACAAGATGGAGAAACAAGAACAAGCTCAAAAATCAAAATGAGTTAGTATATATTGAACTAGCTAACGAGAATAGAACTGGTGCAATATAAAACATAAAAAAGAAAGAAGACAAAAATAGGACATAAGAAACAGGCGACAGGTGGGAAACATTGGAAAAGGGACACTAAACGAGAGAAATTAAGGGATTTGGACCCAAAAAACTGATAAAAATACCACAAGCTCAAATATCAAAATGAGTTAGTATATGTTGAACTAGCTAACGAGAAAAGCACTGGTACAAGCGGAAATAAGGAAAATAGCGAGGCAATAAACATCAAAAAGAAAGGATACAAAAATAAGATTTAAAAAACAGGTGATAAATGGGAAAGATTGGAAAAGGGACACGAAACAAGAGAAATTAAGAGAAGCGAAAGCAAAAATACAGAAGACAAAAAACACGAATGAACACGGATAACTTGAAAAGTAATGAAATGGAAAATGAACACACATAGAGAAAAAACACAAACAACACGTATAGAAAAATGGTATGTACATAACATAAACGGAAAGGAGGAAGAACTCGTGGAGGAAATGATAGAACAAAATAGATTAGCTTCTATTGCTTGTAGAATATTGTCTTCTGCATCTTGCTTTGCTTGTCTTCAGGTTTTGCCTTTGAGTTAAAGCGTTTTACCAAATTGGTCGCTCTAGGTCTCTCGTGGTCTTCTTTTTGATCTCTTTCCTATGGCTGTTGCCTCCCATGCTTGCTTTACTTTGCCCATTCTGTCCATATGTCCGAACCACCTTAGTCAGAAAAACAGACATAAGAGAAAGGCAAAGAGTAACAGCAATACAAAAGAAGATGGAGGAGGGGCATTCTATCTTCTTTTGTATTGCTGTTACTCATAACCTTTCTCTTATGTCTGTATTTCTGACTTTATTTCTACATATAATTCCCTCCACTCTTCTGAGATACATCTCCGCTGCTTGTATTCCCGATTTTTGTCGCTCGTTTATCACCCATGGTTCGCTTCCATTTATGAGTATTGGCGTGTATAACTTATTCCTCCTAATTAATTCTGTAACTACAGACATAAAAAAAGAAAGGAATCGGGCCGAAAAGAATACATAAAGTATACTGGGTGGTTTGGGCAGGTGTCGACAAGAAGGGAAGAGCGAAAGGAGGAGTAGTACTAATAATTGCACCAAACAGAATTAAGGTTAGTATGAATTTAAAAAAAATATTTATATCAGTATAAATGAAGCTTTTTGAAAATGAAACATGGACCAGTCTACGGGAAAATGAAGATGAATAAGGTGGATAAAGACGTTCTACGAGAATATGCAGAAAGAAATATGTAGATGAAAAAGTACATAAATATAATTATCATGGGAGATTTAAATGAACGAGTAGGTAATCAAAATACAGGAATAGATGAATATATGGCTAAAGGGGGGGAGGAAGCCAGAAATAACAACGGAGAAAAAATAATTGAACTAATAATTGAGAAAAATCTAATAATAGCAAATACAAAGTTCAGACATAATAAATATTACGAGAGAAGAATCGTCCAGAAAAGGAGTATCAATAATAGACTACTTCTTAATAAGCAGAAATCAAGGAAGGAATGTAAAAAAAACGTGAAAGTATCCAGACAAGCAGAGATTGGATGTGATCACTACCTAGTTAAAATGGACATGATAAGCAAACGATAAGAACGGAGAATATGAAGAATATAGTAAAAATAAAAATAAAACTATAAACTGAAAGAAACAAAGAACCAAGAGAAATGCCAGCAGACAACAGAAAGAAGAAAAAGGAAAGAAATGGGAATTGAAGAAAAGTGGGAAACGCTTAAAAACATAACAACAGAAGCGGAAAAGCTTCAAGGTCCTAAAATTATTGTTGAAGTTTTTTTTTATAATAACAGAAGCAACAAGAGTGAGCTGTAGAACAACAGAAATAGTAAATAGAGATATAAAAAAGACCAGGTGCTGGACGGAAGAAATCAAATTAAAAATAAAAGATAAATAAAACACAAGTGGAAAAATATCTAAATACAAAAAGTAAAGAAGAACACACTAAGTACAAAGAAAAAGAAAGAAAAGTAGAAAAAGAAAGCAAAATATGAGTAATTGACAAAATTTGGAAAAAGGATAATTTTAGAGACAACCAAAAACTATTTTGTGAAATATTAAAACAACTGACAAGAAAAAAAAAAAGAATATAACATGATCAATATAAAAAGCAAATAAGGTGCCATAATAATGGAAGAGAACAAAATAATGGAAAGACGGAGGCATAATAATGGAAGAGGACAAAATAATAGAAAAACGGAGACAATAGTAAGACCTAATAATGGAAGAGGACAAAATAATGGACGGAGACAATACTAAGAGGAGGATATAACAGAAGATTTGGAAGAAAGGATAAACGTAACAGAAATAGAGGATATACAAAAATGTAATAGAAATCCTAATAAGATAAATGTAGGGAAAATACTCTGCATAGATAACGTACGTGTGAAATGATAAGGTACATAGGCAGAGAAGGAACAACTAACAGAACTTACTAACTTATAAAAAATAAAAATACCAAAATAATGGAATACAGAAAGAGTATTGCTAATATTCAAAAAAGGAGGTAAGAGAACGTACAGTAATTATAGAGGGATAACGATTACTATTATCCCAGGAAAGATTCTTAAAAGAATAATAGAAAAAAGATTCAGGGAGAAGATTAAAGAAACAATTGAAGACACATTGAGGGTTCAGAAGAGGAATCAGCACGCACGCAATCTACATAATAAGACTTTTTTAACTCCTGTGTATGTGTAACATGCCCAGGGGAAATTTTGTGACATGCAAATTATGGCATGTAGTCACTTTTGTAAGTGTTCTTCTTTAAAAAAATAATATAAATCTTAAATCCTGAGCTGTCTTTGTACTAAAGTCTAAGTGTATCTTGTCCGAATGATCAGGTCCGATGGTTGCAGACTTGAAGCGTCTTCATTGGCTTCACGCACATTTAACTGATTAGCCAACTTATTAACATGCACTCTTTCACTGTATTTCGTGCTGAATCGATATATAATTACCTTGACCAGTTCCAGAGGGATATCATGCTGAATCACGTTTTTGAGTACGTAATAAGGCGCGTTAACGATGGTGTCAAATACATTGTTTTGGAACATTTGCAGGATGTTAATGTTGGAAATATTGGCAGTATCCCACAACTGAATTCCATATGTCCACACAGGCTTGATGATGGACTTATATAGTAGTACATGGTTATGCAGGGATATTTTTTATTTTCGACCAATAGGTCAATACATATGGCTCAGTTTAATTTCAAGCTTTTACGTATGGTGAATCTATGTCTAATGATATAAAAAGTGTACCGTTGTGGTAAAGCCAAAGATGTGATGAAAAATAAAATAAATATTCTCCAATCAAAATGAACCCTGTTGGACAGAAATTTCGAACCAAATAAAAAAATCTATATATAATATAAACCTAAAAACAACACAAAAACTCGTCATGACATGATAAATTATGAAGTGCTAAAAATCGGTAAAAATGCCTTTTGTCAAAATTGTCCAAAGTGGTCTGGTACTGAAACCTATGTCATTGCAAATATGGTCTAGATGGCCACAAAAATATCGAGATTAAATCCAATTTGAACTAAATAAGCTATAGAGCATTGTCACGCTCTATAGTTTATTTTGAAATTTGATTTTATGAGAAAAAGTCGGTATTGATATCATTTAGTAGTAGTAGTTATTTTAATTCCAAAGAAAAGCCTGTAAAGATTTTGTAACAAACAAAATGTTTACTGAAAAAAAATATATGTTGAATCAAATCATACCTGAGCCTATTGAATTGACAATTTTGAACAAACTAAAAAATCTTCATATAAATTTACCCTAAAATAAAAGACAAATCAGTCACAGGATAAGTTATATTATATTATATTATATTATTGTTTGCATTCTACCTTACGATGTAGGCTTACAGGATAAGTTATAAAAGTGATAAATATCGTTAAAATACCAAAATTGGGGCCGACCCGGAAGTAGATTGGTATTTACAGCTGTTATGTCATTCGATTGCAAGTATGATCTATATGGCGGAAGCAATATCGACAATGTTTCAAATTTAACTAGCACAGTTAGAAGCCTAGACAAACAAATTAATTCATACAAGAAAGTTGTTATTGGTGTCATTTTGTATGTATCATAATTCAAAAGAAAACTTTACAAACATATTATATTAAATGCATCATTGGCGCGGCGCAGCTGAAGAAATGAATAAAAATCAAATTTTTTTCCACAATTATTGTAAGTAAAGGTATCAGAAATAACTCTAGAACGCTATGATAGAAACATCGATGAATAAATAATACAATCAATTAAACGTGGTATTAATCGAATTTTAAATATTATTTCATACAAATATTTATTTATTATATCCAGATATTATTGAAAACCACACAATTAATTTAGATGAGTTTTATATATAATATTTATATAAAAATGCAGCTTATGCTGCAAACGGCCACTAGTTGATAATATATTCGAGTATTGAATCCCTACGTACATCTTTAAAGTGTTCCTAGAAGAACGGTTACTTTACGGAAATGGGGCCGTTTTTGACGTCATTTAAACGTCACCAAAAATATTTTATGTATACAAATATGAAAGTAGTTTCTTAGAGTATGGCGTAGTTCAACATAATGTAAAAGAAGTGAATACAAATAATTGTGGTAAGATATTCACTTACATATACTTTTTTATTCCTGAGAAACCAGGGCTTAATAATAATATCGGGTATATGCTCATTCATATAAACAGAAGTGAGTTGTTTGTTACATGCAATGTTCTTGCACTTAAATTGATTTATTTGTGACATGCCACATTATTTAATAAATGAATGGACCTTTATTACTTTCATTCATACTGTTATTGAAATATTTATCTCATACAGCTTATTTCTATGTTACTTTCAATTTGTAATATAATGTAAAGTGGCGTTTTTCATATGATCTATAACTATTTATAATAGCAATTATTCAACCTCAGTGGAGTATATTAGTATTAAGCTGGAACTGGTTCGGATTTTAAATTTTGCGATTAAGAAACATTTTGATTCACTTGCTATTAGATATTCCTACATTCGGTTCGCTAATCAAATTGAGACCTAATTATATATTGTTCTTATACAGGATTATATCGGAATTGGGATCTTTCTCTTAAAGGCACTTTACACGGTCAATAATATTGTCAGTCCTAGTACTGTCAGTATTTACTTTAATCCTCCTTTTATATTTATAAAGTAATCAATTATCCGGATAAACATCAGTATTCTCTTCATTCCATCATTACTATACCTTACACGAACAGTAATACTGGCAATATTGTAGAATAATGAACATTTTAAACTTGTTATCGTACAGTAATACTGTCATTATTCTAAAATATTGACAGTATTATTGATCGTGTAAGGTGCCTTTTAAAGGCACCTTACATGATCAATATTACTGTCAATATTTTAGAATAATGACAGTATTACTGTACGATAATGTATTTAAAATGTTCATTATTCTAATATATTGACAGTAATACTGATCATGTAAGGTATAGTAATTATGAAACGAATAAAATATTGGTGTTAATCCAGATAATTGATTACTTGATAAATATTGAAGAATGATTCAAGCAAATACTGACAGTACTTGGATTGACAGTAATATTGACCGTGTAAGGTACCTTTTAAAAAAACTTATTGGGGCGATTTTTAATAAAATTACTCATTATAACAACATCATGATTTAAGAAGGAAATAAATTCATTGAAGATACTTTTTTAATTATAAAACGGCAGAAAGGCCTCTGGCCGATGGATAGCCTTAATATAGATCCGTTCTCTCTATTTGATTCTCTCGAATTTGGACTATAATTATCCAATACACACACTAAGCATGCTTGAAAGAGGACCAGTATACAGTAGTCTAAAATTTTTTAACTCATTACCAAATCACATCAAAATTATAAATAATTTTAAGCAATTCAAAAATGTAGTATTCAAAATTCTTATAGAATGTGAACCATATTCCCTGGAGGAATACTTTAATGAAGTTAAAAATATTATGTAATCACCACCTTTCTTTTTGTTGACAATATTTCAATGTATGATTTATAATGTACTATTGTATATGTATTGTATGCATCTGAAATAAATTTCTATTCTGTTCTATAAAATATCAGTGAGACAAGATAGGAGGTGTATAATGTAAAACATTTATTTCTCTGTAAATACTTCTTGTATACAAACAGCAAGAAAATAATATAATTAGTTTTTATTTTGTATTCTAAAATCTAATTCTTAACCTGCAACTAACGTAATCCAATTACTATTAAATTAGCCAGTAGCATAAATACATAGACAAAAGATACAAATGAAATGAGCTACCTAGGGTCGTAATCAGTTTTTCTCTCTCATGTCAACTTAGAATCAATGTTAGATGTGTAGTGTTGCTGCTTAGGGGATGATATGTTATATTTTTGTTATATTATTCTTACATTATTGTTATATTTTTGTTATATTATTCTTACATTATTGTTATATTATTGTTATATTATTGTTATATTATTGTTATATTATTGTTATATTATTGTTATATTATTGTTATATTATTCTTATATTATTGTTATATTATAGTTATGTTATTGTTATATTTTAATATTATAAATAATATGAGTATATTAATGAATTCATTAATTTTTAAATTGTCAAAAAACTAAGATTTTCAGAAATAACCAAACAACATATAGAATATCGTAAATACGTCAAAAGCTACTAAATCATTTTACTTGTGTCTGTTTTGTTGTAAGAGTGTGATCTATGTTTTTTTAGTTTATAATAATACATGATAAATAAATATATATATATATATATATATATATATATATATATATATATATATATAATATTAATTGCACTGTAAGTAGGTTTATCTGTTGAGCAATAAAGATATTAACATTATTATTATTAATTATAATTTTTTCATGTTTACACAATATTTACAAAATATATATGTCGGCTCGTGGTAAGTAAAGCATAACACTATTATATTTAATATTTATTATTATTATTATTATAAACGGGAAAAATATTCGTTCTTATTGATACAGAAATATATAAATAGACATTACTAAATGTTTTTACTTTAAATTTAACCCACCTCTCATCTTCCTTTTTAATCTCTGGTTTGGCTTCCTGTACTTCTACATCTTCCTCCATTTGTATATTTTCCTCCATTCTGCTAAAGGGTTAATAAATTTTAAATGTTTGTTTCTGCAAACCCCTGTTACACTTATATGTCTGTATATTCCACATATATACTCATTTCGTTGATATTCACGACTGATCTATTTCCGGACTTGCAGTTTGCGATTGGAGCAAATCGAGATGAGCATGCGTATAAGTTTATTTATTTAAAGTAAGAAAATGATTACAATATCTTTAATTATTACAGAAATTTGTTACAAATAACAAATTTTTTAATACATTTTTGTATCGCATTTTTAGAGTTACGCCACTGGATGATATTTGAAATTGAAGCTAGGAGACGTAAATAATGAAAAGGGCTGTAGTTACCTTTCGACTTTTCTAAGAAAATCGGCTTACGCGTATTTGCAATAAAGCAGCGATACCCTGTCTGCACAGGGGGTGAGAAATTACCGGCAGCGCTCCAGAACGTAATCCGTTTTCAATTGTAAACAGGTCAAGGATCGTTCACTTTAACTTTATTAAAGACGTACCAAATTTAAATAATCCGTTAATTATATACTTAATTCGATAGCCAGTTACCAAATTGTAACAAATAAAGTACCTACTATATATTTAATAGATACATAATTGAGTTGAGTATTATAACAATGGATTAAAGGATTGCCATATTTGTAGGACATTTTAATGAGTCTTTTGATTATTATGTATTAAAAAATACATTAATATATACATTTAAAATTATGGATATTTTTATTTGATTTATGAAGGGACAATAACTTCAATAAAATATAATATATAACTCAGCAGCGTTGTAATTGATATGTTTAATTGTTTAACGAACAAAATCCATATAAATGTACAATATACACAAAATGCAACAGCTATTCCGTAAAATGCTTTTATTATTGGCGTTTTTTACATGTCCGAGTTATTAGTGTTTGAGACACATAATTTGAATACATAATTGAAATTTATATCAAACAATGTATATGTAGTGAACTATAACTAGAATATGAAGAAAATTCATTCAAATAAAACAAATAGTTTGTATGAAAAAAACCTCCGGTTTCATATAAAAAATGCATTTGTTTCGAGTAATGACGTTTAAGGATTTCTAAATTTTTGTAATGGAAAAATATTTATAATTACATTTTATATTTTATCCATGTATATCTTTGAAAATTGGCACACAGCTGCAGCATAGTTTTTAAATATTTCCGAATACAGCACCGCTGTAGAAGAAAGGCATTGTCATTATTGTCATCACGAAAACTTCTTCACATTTTCTAATTAATATTGTCGAAATATGCTATTACTTTCCGAATAAAACTACTGTATAAGGTATTGTTATCGCGAACAATTAGGAATTGCTAATGTTTTCGTGTCATGACTAAAATAGTCGAAATAGACTCGTTTCGATAATGTCTGTGTATGTGTGTCCGTGTGTCTGTCTGTGAACAAAATTCCGGGAAAACGGCCCAACGGATCGCGAACAAATCGGAATCGGAAATCGACTAAAAGAAATGTTTTAGTTAACAGTACAAAATAGGCGTTTTCAAATCGAGCTATGGAGGTACGGTGCAAAGTGTCAGGGCTTATGTTGTGAACGGCCTTCCCCTTCAACCACGCAGAAGTTAACGGATTTTTCCTCAATCACTATTGCTCCCCGTGCTGAAGCGAATAGAACAATCGATCCGTATTGAATCGAATCGCAATGAATTGAACCCAATTGAATGGAACCGATTCGATCCGAATCAAACTGAATCGATTCGAATGAAACCAAATCAAATAAATTTTTTGAGAAATATCTTAAATTTTTAGTTACTATTAATGAATTAATTCGGTAAGTCCTGTATTGTGTATAGTTGCTGTAATAGCTCTAATAGGACACTTGCCACTGTAGCATGTGTAGATCCAAAAAACTAAAACTGCGAAACAGAAGCAACCCCGGCGCGACTTTTAGCGCTAACAAATCGGACAAAAAAATACGAAATCAGAAATGTAAGTATAAGAATAATACCACAAAGAGACTAAGTAACATAAGTAAAAGTAAAAATAAATCTAATAAAGGTGCCTGGGAAGAATTGAAGACAGTATTCTCGAATGTAGCATGATTATAAAACAAGGGCAAAGGCTTGCCATAATGCTTACCGAATGCTGTGTGGAAGAAAAAAGCCGATGTACACTCCAAAATAATCACCAAACAACTACGCCTGGCAATATCTACCGGTGGAAAGAACAAATAAAAAAGGACGAAGGGAGAATTATTAACTGGTATCAACATTAAGTTAAAATTAATTTAAGGATATGTTTAGGTGTGGTATCTTCTTGGATTGGAATTGGATCATTATAACACGTATCTTGTTACTGCTGCCCTGAATAACTCGGCGGATGTGCATCTAAACCAGTCCCTCAGGTTGCGAAGCCACTATATTCTTCTTCCATTTTTTACCTTCAATTTTTCCCTGGATTATGAGTTTAAGGATGTTATATCTGTCACCTCTCATCATGTGACCAAGGTATTCGAGTTTCCTTTTCTTTATTGTGGTGGTGAATTCTCTTGTTTTGCCCATTCGTTCCATTACTGTTTCGTTGGTGACCTTGACAGTCCATGATATTGTGAGAATCCTCCTGTAGCACCACATTTTGAATGCGTCCATGTTCTTGATGTTTTCCCCCTTCGTTGTTAAGGCCTCTATTCCATGTAATAAGAGGGAGTAGGTAGCATTTTAATATTTTAGTTCTAGTTTTTTATTACGGTTGCATAGGATTTTTCATTTTTGTGAAGGTGCATCGGGCTATTTCTATCCTGCTTTTTATTTCGTTTGTGTGCACCGTGTTTCCTGTTATCCACGTTCCTAGGTATTTCTGAGAGGGTACCCATTCTATAGTTTCGTTATTAATGTGAATAGGTGTTCTGTTGTGGTTTGGGCTTTTTGTTATGGCCATTACTTTGTATTTTTGATGTTTATATCCATTCATTTACCTATCGCATTTGTCCACGTTTTATTTTTCTCCTCTGATACTTGTATTTTTACCTGTTCATTGCATTGTGCATATATATTCCTATCCTCCGTTTTCGGGTTTGTAGCCATGTTTTATTTCTACCATTTTCCTCATTTCTTCGGACCACCACGGCTGATTTTTGTTGTTCTTTCTGCTTCTTCCGCCGCTTGTTTCATGCACTTTTTATTAATTAGAGTTCCTCCGCTGTCTCGTTTTATTTTTATTTTTGCACTCCTTGTAGCTCCTTGACCAATCTCAGTCTATATAGGAACTTCATATTCGAAGCTCTGTAAGTTGTATGTAACTTTCGTCGCATTCTCCTTACAGTATCCCTCGCTCGTTTATCATTTGCATTTAATCTTCTATAGTTTCTAAGACTTGTCCATCTATGGATGTCTCATAGATTCTGGGGGAGGCACACAATCAAATATCCCCACACAACGCAAACCAAATCTTCATAGCAACATAAGGACAATGAGAACAGAAAATCATCTGGACGAAGTCGAACATGAACTAGAAAACATGGGACATCGTAGGAATATGCGAGACAAGACGCAAGGGAGAAAAGAAGACCACCCTAAAATTGGGACACGTCCTATACGAGAATAATTCGAAAGCAAATCATGGAACCGGAGGTGTAGCATTTATTGTAAACCGTAAAATGAAACATCGAGTAATTAAGTACCACGTAATATCAGAGAGAGTTATATACCTCGTGCTAAAATGAAATAGCAAATATAACGACCAAGTAATACAGTGCTACGCACCAACAAGTAAGGCGGACGACGCATCCATTGAACAACTATACGAAGATATAACGAGCGCCAAGAACATGGAGAACGCGTACTATAAAATCACCACTGGAGATTTTAACGCCAAAAGAGGCTTAATACATCTACAGGATACCGAATACGTGGCAAATTTTCAGGAAGAAGAACGATAGAGGAGACACATTAATGAACTATATTTCTTCTGAAAAACTATTTTGCCTAAACACCTTTTTCAAGAACCAATCCAAAGAAGATGGAGCGCAGATGGGCGAAAAAAAATTAAATTGACTTCGTACTCTCCAATAAAAAGAACATATGTACAGTTATCTCAGGGATAAATAAATTCGACACTGGAAGTGACCACAGACTGGCCCTGCAAGGATGCAAATAAACACCAAAATAGAATCAGGAATATGAATATAGATGATCTTATAACAAACATTGCGAATGACATACAAGCAATCAACAATAAGTTATGTAGCAAATTGAAAAATGGAAAAGAGAGTAAACTATCAATGAACACAAGACAACTAATACAGAAAAGAAGAGAAACTTGACACGACTCATCTAGTTACAGCACCATAAACAAGGAAGTAAAAAAGAAGATACGCTCAGATATAAAAACTTAAAGGACCCAAAAAATCATCGAAACCATAGAAGCGAATAAAAAGATGAAAGTGCTGAAATCAACACTTTCCAACGGAAAACAAGACATTGTAAAAATAAAGGACTCGCAGGGGAATGTCTTAACCAACAAAAAAGACGCGGAAGTGCAAAGATTTTACGACACGATGTATATAGCCACATCGTCCACCACTCGATGCCAAAACTGCAAAAAAACATTACAAATGTGGGATCAGAAGATCTACCTGAAATAACAACAGCCGGAATTATACATGCGTTGAAACAAATGAAGAACCGGAAAGCCCCAGGAGAAGACCAGATAACATTAGAAATGTTAACAATGGGAGGAAGCACATTACTACAAGCTCTGAGCATACTAACAAACAAATGTATGTTTTTTCTTCAAACATACATTTGTTTGTTAGTATCATCAGAGCTTCTAGTAATGTGCTAATGAATACCTAAAAAGTGGAAAAAATGCGGAAGTGATCAATCTGCATAAAAAAGGAGACACCAAAAATATAGAGAACTATCGCCCGATAACTTTATTATCACACCTGTATAAGCTCCTGATGCGAATGATCAAAAACCGAATCACAACAAAACTGGATTCCTACCAACCAGTAGAACAGGAGGCCTTCCGAAAGGGCTTCGGCACAACAGATCACGTGCAGACAATCCGAACGCTTAACAAAAAGACAACAGAGTACAATATTCCAATACACAAAGCGTTCGTAGATTACCACAAAACGTTTGACAGTGTGGAGACCTGGGCTTTCCTGACAGCAATGAACGAAGCGAGGATGGAATCCAGATATTCCTGCCCAATAAAAGACATATACGAAGAAGTTACATTCCACGTAAAATTAAATGACGACCTACATACGGAAAGAATAAATCTCAACAAAAGGGTGAGATAAGGAGATCCGATCTCCCCGAAGTTATTCACTGCAGCTATTGAAAGTGTCTTCAAAAAGCTAAACTGGGACGAAAATGGCTAAAGATCGACGGAATATATCTGGGCCACTTAAGATTCGCAGACGACATCATTAGCAATAGCATCGAAGAGCTCAAAATCATGGTAACAGCAATACAATTAAAATTGGTAAACTAAATCAGACAGCCGAAATTAAACGCAGAATCCAACTAACATGAGCCGCGTATGGCAAGCTCAACTACAATCTGTAAGATAAAGATGTCCCTTTGTATTTAAAATACTACTGATACGTCTATAATAGCTGCATCCTTCCTGTTGACCTAGAAACATGGCAATCACTAAAAAATCAGCAGCGAAACTTAATGTAACTAAAAAAGCCATAGATCGCGCAATGCTAGAAATCACTATTAGAAACAAAATGCTAAATCCTGATATCCTAGCAAAAACAAAAGTAACGGGCGTCATGGAGAGAACGGAGGACCTAAACTGGCAATGGGTAGGACACGTGGCTAGAAATGCGTAGATCAATGAATTCACAAAATTACCACATAAAACATAAAGGAGTACAGGAAGACCTCAAGCAAGATGGACCAAAGGCATCAAAACCATAGCGATGAGTCATGGAGGACAGCAAACGACAGAAATACATGGAAACAGATGAAAGAGGTCTATATCCAACAATGGAAATACGAGGGATAAAAAGAAGATTATGTCCCTTGGAGTGGTACTTCGGGGATTTAAATATATTTACAGACGCTACCTTCTCTTTCTGAGTGTTTTCTCGGGTACTATACACTGCATTTCGTATCCGGTTGTATCCCATGGCATTGGGCATTCGTTCAATTGGCCTCTACAAATACAATATTCTGTATTGTTTGGTTAATTTTGGTTCGTAGTACCGAGTCTCTAGAATTGCACGTATTTTCTTGGAAATAGCTTTATATCGAACCATCTTTACGAACATAGGTTGACCTAATTGATAAATCGGTGCGTATCGCAGCAATATAATAAAAAATTGCTACCAGGTTTAAAAAAAATACAAAAACATACGTCGTCTGTACATTACATATACACAATGAGGAAGGACTGGAGTGGGTGAGAAGGGCGTGTAAAGAGTCATGGACGAAAGCAAGAGTGAATGGAGAAATATCTGAGAAATTTAGGGTGGATGTGGGAGTACGGCAGGGAATCCCGCTGAGCCCCCTCCTGTTTAGTCTGTACACGAGCGAGTTGGAAGAGGTGCTGAGGAGAGAACAGGCAGGAGGGGTCGTGGTGGGTAGATCGAAAGTGTGGATGTTGGCGTATGCAGATGACGTGGTGCTGGTGGCTAAGAGAGTGGAAGAGATGCAAGAGATGTTGGATACCTGGATAAGAGGGGGCTAGTGGTGAATGTGGAAAAGACCAAATGGATGTTGTTTAGGAATATGGGCAGGAGGGGTAAGGACGAAAGGCTGAAATGGAAGAAAAGGTTGATTGAGAGAGTGAATCGCTTTAAATATTTGGGCTTTTGGTTTGACTGTGGAGGAGGGCTTAGGATGCATGTAGAGTGTATGCAGGCGAAAGCAAGAATGGCTTGGGGGATTGCGTGCAGAAAATGGGGGAGTTTGTATGGTGGTAACCTCGTAATGGCGTGCAAGATATGGGATGCGTGTGTAAAACCTATATTGTTGTATGGAGTGGACGTGTGGGGATTGCGTGAATGGGAGGTAATAGAAAGGGAGCAAGGTTGGTGTTGCCGCCAACTTAGGGCAATTAAGGTTGCATATAGTTGGAAGTGATTTTCACCCCACATATTTCTAATCTCCACCCTCGCCATCTCAAGTGGGTACTCGACCGCCGCGTACCCAAGCAGTACGAATCCAGCATCTCAAGTTAAAGCACATCTTTCACATTTATATTAAAATAAACTACTCAATAAAATAAACGACAAAAATAGCTAAAAGTGTTTCCATACAGTCCATTACTATCACCCAAAACATTGGTCCTTCGAACCGGATTCGTGCCAAATGTGAGTGAATTACGCGAGAAGATAACGTGCGTACTTCACATATTCAAACTCCGAACAAAGAACGCGGCGGTTACTAGGGGCGCTTTTCGTCCACCATCGCATTCAAACAAAGGGAGCGTCTGGAATCAACGGCGCCAAATCATCGTCCGTCAGGGAGGCAACAGGCTACGCGGATATTAACGAAGATCATCGTCGAAGAATCTTCACCAGGAGTGCAACCAGCACCAGGGCTTTTAAGCCACAACGGGAAAAAGGTCTTGCTGCAAGAACACGCCATCATATTTGTATCTGCAGGTGCAAAGGTGCGTTATTCCTTTCTTATCTTTTTTCCAAAATCACATTGCACGCCTCTATTTGAATATTAGTTCCTTATCATCTCTGAATTAAGCATGGAGTCAGAATTAAATTCACTTATTAAGCAGCGTACGCAGAAAAAGAGCGAACTAACGCGATTTAAAAATTTCTTTTACGCAAATTATAGTGACACCTCTCTGTCAGCTCAGATTAAAATACGGTATTCAAGGGCAGAAAGGTTGTTAGATGACTACGACAAAATTCAATCACAAATCGAAGTGCTTGATGATTCTACCGACCACGAAGTAGAACGTGAAGCATTTGAATCTAATTATTTCGTCACGGTAACGGCAGTTACCGATTTTTTACAAAAATGCATAGATCAGAGGGCTCCTACACCGGTTAATGTTTCCCCTGCTAGCACATTTGATAACCGGGAAGTGCGTTTGCCCACTATAAGCTTGCCACTATTCAATGGCTCGTTTGAGCAATGGCATTCCTTTTATGACACGTTCAAGTCATTAATAAATGATAACCCAAATTTAAATGACATTCAAAAATTTCATTATTTGCGATCCTCTCTCAGTGGGGAAGCCATACATATTATTCAAGCACTGGAAGTTTCAGCTTCCAATTACATTATAGCCTGGGAGTTACTGCGTGAACGTTACGAAAACAAAAGATTGATTGGCAAAAACCACATCTCCGCATTATTTAATTTACCTTCTTTATCCAAAGAATCTTATCAAGGATTACACGCATTATTAGATGGCTCCGCGAAGCATATGAGAGCATTAAAATCATTGGGGCAGCCAGTTGAGCATTGGGACATGCCCATAATATACATTTTAACGGAAAAACTTGATAATGTCACCAGGCGAGAATGGGAGATGGAAAACAAAAGTGATTTTCCGAAATATTCCGAATTTTCAATTTTTTTAAAAACAAAAGCCCAGCTACTAGAAACATTAAACTCAAATCAAAAGCCTAAACAACCAGTCACAAAGGCGTATTCCGCAACAACAAATTACTCCTGTTATATTTGTAAAAAAAATCATTTTGTATATAATTGCAAAGAATTTATTGATTTATCCGTTAATCAAAGAATTCAGAAAGTAAAAGCATTGCATTTATGTATAAACTGTTTGAAAAAAAATCATAGTGCAACCAACTGCACCAGTTCAGCGTGCAGGAAATGTTCAAAAAAACACAACACTTTATTGCATTTAAACAAGACAGAGGAAGTTAGTGATCAATCAAGCAATCAAAGTGCAGTATCCAATCATGCATCAATTCAAGATTCGTACATTCTATTATCAACTGCAATGGTCCAAATACAAGATCATAGTGGTAAGATGCATAGATGTCGGGCATTATTAGACTCGGGCTCACAATCAAATTTTGTCACGGACGAGCTTTGCACTAAGTTAAATTTAAGAAAAACAAAAATTTCATTTTCTGTGACAGGCATCAGTCAATCCTGCACAAGTATCAAATACAAAACTACAGCTAACATTCATTCTTGTCACGACAATTTTAAAGCCAATATTCCATTCTTGGTATTACAGAAAATAACAGAGAATTTGCCAGCCTTTTCATTTAATCCAGCTCGTTTGAACATCCCAGCAAATATTAGATTAGCTGACCCAGAATTCAGCACCTCTGCTAAAATTGACATGCTGATAGGGGCTAGTATATTTTTTGAATTGCTCTCAGTAGGGCAAATTAGCTTAGGGTCCAACAATCCGATACTGCAGAAGACACAGCTGGGGTGGATCGTAGCCGGTCCACTCACGCCATCCTGCTTAGCCCTATCTTCTACCTGCAATTTAAACGTTGATAATTCCCTTCAGGACCAGCTAAAGAATTTCTGGGAAATAGAGGAGTTTAATAATGATTTTAACAATTTTATGTCAGAAAATGATCGACTTTGCGAGGAACATTTCATTCAAACAACCAAGAAAGCTGATGATGGTCATTTTATAGTTAGCATTCCGATGAAGACTAGTCCTTCTGCACTAGGGGAATCAAGACAGGGTGCACTTAAAAGATTTTATCAGCTGGAGAAACGGTTGCAAGGGAATACAAACTTAAGGTTAGAGTACACCAAGTTCATGAATGAATACATTGAACTTGGTCATATGTCAAAGGTAGAGAATCCAGACGAGAGAGTCATTTCATACTTTTTGCCTCATCATGCTGTAGTTAAAGAAGACAGCACAACCACTAAACTCAGGGTGGTATATGATGGCTCTGCAAAAACATCGTCTGGATATTCGCTTAACGACATTCAGCGCGTAGGTCCCGTATTGCAAGATGATATATTTTCAATAATTTTAAGATTCAGAAGTCATAAATATGCCATCACGGCGGACATTGCTAAAATGTACCGCCAAGTATGGGTTGAAGAGAAACAAAGACCGTTGCAGCGCATCTTATGGCGCGAGACTGCGGATCAGCCTGTGATTACATTCAACCTGAACACCGTAACATATGGAACGGCCGCGGCTTCTTACCTTGCCATTCGTTGCCTTCAGCATGTGGCAACTGAGCAACAACTCAACTTCCCGGAAGCCTCTAGTATAATTCTTCGCGACTTCTATGTGGATGACCTTATTACTGGGGCTAATACGATAGAGGCAGCTCAGCAGTTGAAAAAACAAATATCATTTATTTTGAGCAGCGTAGGATTTGAGCTTAGAAAGTGGTGTTCAAACGAGTCTCACATGTTTGACACTAAGATCAATCATGAATCTTATAATATATCTGGATCAGATCCAAATTCAAAAATGCTAGGATTACTTTGGAATTCAAGCAATGATCATTTTAAATACTCTATTAAAACGCAGGAAGCCTACAATGCATCAGTCACAAAACGTTCGATTCTATCTAACATTGCCCAAATATATGATCCCTTGGGCCTTTTAGGTCCGGTCATAATAATAGCCAAAATTATTATTCAAAAGATTTGGCGATGCCATCTGTCGTGGGATGAATCATTACCAATAGGTCTGCATACCCAGTGGGTTGAATTTCAATCTCAGTTAACAGAATTAAGTAGCCTAGAAATTCCCCGATTTATATTATCTGATTGTTCGTCACGTATTGAGTTACACGGATTCTGTGATGCCTCCGAAACAGCATACGGTGCATGCATATATGTTAGGAGTCTGAATCAACAAATGTGTTGGAAAACAAGTTTATTGTGTGCCAAATCAAAGGTTGCGCCATTAAAATTATTAACGATCCCTCGACTAGAGCTTTGTGGTGCCCTTTTACTATCGCAACTGTCTAAGAAAGTAACTGACTCACTTGCCGTTCAGTTTCATGCAATATATCTTTGGACCGATTCCCAAATAGTATTAGCTTGGATCAAGTCTGAGCCATGTAATCTTAAGACATTTGTAGCCAACCGTATCGCCAAAATCCAGGCTCTAACGGAAAAATGTCAATGGAATCATGTTAGGGGCATAGACAATCCAGCTGATCTAATTTCTAGGGGTATCGGGCCCAAGGCTTTGAGGGGGACAGAACTATGGTGGAAAGGTCCCGAGTGGCTCTCGGCTGAACATAATTTGTGGCCTGTGGCATGTGTCGCAGAACCGCAAGACATACCTGAAATGAAACAAGCTCAGGTTGTACTGGTGGCGGCAACTCAAATATACAATATTTTTGACCATTTTTCCAGTCTAACTAAAATTCAGAGAACTGTTGCCTACCTTCTAAGATTCAGATTTAATGCCAGTCAGCCAAAAGATCTTCGAAATTTTGGGGAGCTCTCCCCGATTGAATTAGCTCAATCACTAGAGACCCTGCTTAGGCTGTCCCAAGTGCAGAGTTTTTCCCATGAACTAGAGCAGTTAAACAAAACTGGGGTTGTTAGTAATAAGAGCAAGCTTTGCAGTCTCAATCCATTTTTAGATCAACAATTAATTTTACGTGTTGGAGGTAGGCTCAGTCAATCTAACTGCAACTTTTCTAAAAAGCATCCTATTGTATTATGCTCAAAACACAAACTCACAAATTTAATTTTCAAACATTTTCACATTAAACATTTACATTCCGGGCCTCAAGCTCTTTTGGCTGCTGTTCGGGAATACTACTGGCCATTGTCAAGCCGCAGTCTAGCTCGAAAAATCGTACACCAATGCATTCGCTGTTTTCGAGCAAAGCCTAGACCAGTCAATCACATTATGGGCGATTTACCCACTACACGAGTAACACCCAGTAGGCCATTTTATACAGTTGGGGTTGACTATGGCGGACCCTTCCTGATAAAAGATCGTAAGGCACCCAGGTGCAATTTTATTAAAACATACATTTGCTTATTTATATGTTTTTCAACGAAGGCTATTCACATTGAATTAGTAGGTGGCTTAACCACAGAAGCATTCATAGCAGCCCTCCGCAGATTTGCCAGCAGGAGGGGAAAACCACATACAATTTATTCCGATAATGGAACAAATTTTGTAGGAGCCCATAACGAACTACATGATCTATGGTTGTTCTTGCAAAATAACCAACCCGGCATTGAGAATACCTTGTCCGATCAAGGCATATCCTGGAAATTCATACCTCCCAGATCTCCACACTTCGGCGGGCTCTGGGAGGCAGGTATAAAATCCGTAAAGCATCATCTCAAAAGAGTGCTCGGCGAATCAAAATTATTATATGAGGAATTTAACACCGTATTAATTCAAATAGAGGCAATTTTAAATTCCCGGCCATTATATCCGTTATCCAATGACCCTGCCGATCTACTTCCTTTAACGCCTGCACACTTTCTCATCGGTGAGCCGTTGACGACCGTGCCGGATCCGAATTTAACCGAGATTCGTGAGAATCGTCTATCCAAGTTTCAGCGCCTACAGCAAATGTTGCAGCATTTTTGGAAGAGATGGCAAATGGAGTACCTCTCCGAACTTCAGCAGAGGCGTAAATGGAAACAGCAACCACCAGAGCAACTGAAGCTAGGATCTCTAGCCATTATCAAGGAAGAAAACCTCCCTCCTATGCAGTGGCTGCTAGGTCGAGTTCTTGAACTCCATCCCGGCAAGGATGGCATCGTTCGAGCTGCCACCATTAGGACGTCCCAAGGTACCATCAAGAGGGCTGCGAGAAAACTATGCATTCTCCCTGAGGCTAACTAGTTTAAAGCAACAGCTTTCAACGCGGGGAGTATGTTGCCGCCAACTTAGGGCAATTAAGGTTGCATATAGTTGGAAGTGATTTTCACCCCACATATTTCTAATCTCCACCCTCGCCATCTCAAGTGGGTACTCGACCGCCGCGTACCCAAGCAGTACGAATCCAGCATCTCAAGTTAAAACACATCTTTCACATTTATATTAAAATAAACTACTCAATAAAATAAACGACAAAAATAGCTAAAAGTGTTTCCATACAGTCCATTACTATCACCCAAAACAGTTGGTTTCTGAAGAATCTGCTAGGACTCGAAAAATATGAGTATGTGGTGGGAGTCGTGTGTGAGGGTTGTGAAGTTTGAGGAAAGATTGCAGGATTTGGGCGAGGAAAAACTGGTACGGGAGGTATGGATGAGGTGTAAGAGTAGAACAGAGAGTAGATGGAGGAAGGATAGAGAAAGGATGTATGAAAGAGTGGGTATGTCTGAGGTGTGGGTAGAGGAGAGAGAAAGGAGTAGCCTAGGAACTGAGATAAGGGAGAGATTGAGGGATATTGAGTGGCAAGAAAGGCAAGTGAGAATGGCTGAGAGCTCATACAACCCTGGCTACGTAGAGTGGCAAGTGCAGGGGAAACTCCCGAGGTACTTATCCACGGGAGAGTGGAGCAGAGAGGACAAAGTATGCTTGGCAAGAGCGAGGTGTGGTTCAGAAGAGCGAGGAAGAAAAGTGTGGATGGGGTTGGGGAACACCGCGTGTGCGCTGTGTAGGAAGGGGAGTGACACGTGGTGGCATCTTAGCAAGGAATGTTAGGTAGTGAAAGAAGAGTGGGTTGGAGAGTGCAGAAAGCTGAACGAATGGTTAGGAGAGGATGGGAAAGGCGTGAAAATCTGCAGGAGGCTGATGTGGGAAAGGAAATTGGCGAGGGCAGAGGGGGTTTATTTTAATGGATAGAAAAAAGTATTTTATGTTAATGTTTTTTTTGTGTCTTTTTTGATTTCTTTCTGTGAAAGTACGATTTGGGAATGTGTGTAAAAGGGAAGGGTTGAGCTGATATGCCAAATAAAGGTCTTTTTTTTATACAATGATGTAGGGACTCTCAGTAAAATAATTGTAATAATAGATATCGTCGTGAATATTGTGATATTACGGCTCGTACACGTGAAAAAACAGTACATTTTTGTCCACCACTACAAGTCGAAAAAAGCAAAATTTTATTTTCACTTCATACTTTGTTTCATGAAGCGCACAAAAATACATACTTCCCCATGACGCAAAATTCATAGTATCCGGCCATGTTTTAATGAGTGATATAGATTGATAGAACCTTAAGATAAAAAAGATTAATGTTTTGTGGGTAAATGAAAATCACAAGTATAATTGTAAACAATTTTATTGTTACACATCCGGCTTTCAATATACATTACTATTGACTATCACATTTATTACTTCACACAAAATTGCATTTCGTCATTATTTGCGTAAATAATTATTTTAAAATGCTGCATTAAAAAAAGTTAACAATCCATAACAATCAGTATAAAGTTATTTATATATAATATTATTTGCTACAAAATATGCACAATAGTACACATACAAAATATCGCTTTATAAAAAATATCGTAATTAATCATTTTAAGCTTATTGCGTGCCATACTTTTCCACTAAACCCCTCAGTGACTCTTTTATGTGATCGTAGGTGGCGAAGCTTATACCTACTGCTATAGGGCCTTTTATCCAATTCATTGAGAGTCCTTTGTAGAAACCTCTTCGTATGCCTTCATGCCTAGTAACAATAATGATATCATTATATAATACAAATCTGTATACAATAATAAAACCAAGGCAAAAACCTAAAGGTAAAAGACAAATGGATAATATATATATATATATATATATATATATATATATATATATATATATATATATATATAATATATTTTTAAATTCAAATAAAAAATAATTACTTAATGTAATTAATATTAGTGATATTGAATGTTTCCCACTTATTTCAGAGATACGTAATTTAGTTAATTAAAGAAAAGATTAATGAAATACCAGTATTATACCAGTTTCCCGGTATTGGGAGATTTAAATATCGAAATACGGGTATTATAATATATTCAAGTATTGCAATCCCTAGTATGGACGGGTCTAGTCGGAACATAACTAGTCTGAACAGATGAATTGTAAACACAGTCTTATTTCTATGTATTGTGATTCATTTTGTATATTTCTGCTCTACATAATAATCTAAAATATTAGTCCATCATTATTTTGTAGCGTATTAATAAATTGAGGCTCTTGTTTTACTATTGCTGATTCGAGTTAATAAAGCTTAAGATGCGATCTGATTTTAGTGAATTTCGAAAATTTTATGTGGTAAATCTATTGATTGCCCTAGTCCTTGTTTTCTTATCCATTATTTTTTGCATATTAATTTCAAAATTCATAGATATCTGTGGACCTCAGGTGCATAACGTAAATAACACCAGAAGAATCAGATATTAGTTGTTGTATTAAAATGAATATATATATATATATATATATATATATATATATATATATATATATATCTTATTATAATAATACTTACTCATATATGTATCGCAGCGTTTTTAATATTGTCGTATATTTATTTTCAGTATCGGTTTGCATTCTTCTTCTTACAATATCTAACGGATAACTGCTTGACTGGCCTAACATACCGGCGATAGCACCAAATACCAATGAGGCCAGAGCGTTTGGTATTCTATACTCGTCAGTATGATCTAAAACAAAATGGACAAAATTAAATAAACTATATATTTGTAGAACTATTTGTAGAGGTATTAATGGTTTACTGTAATAATTAATTTCTACACTGGATAACCAACCCTATACATCTTTTGTATTACTTTGTTGTTTATGTATAGAACTAAATAAGGTTGATGGTCGTCAAGGGTTGCATCAAGGGTAAACCCCGACTCTTCTCCGAGCGCCCCTGGCTCTGAGGCAACAGTGATAAATATAAATATTTGCTTGTTGTTGTTGCTCAGAGCCAGCTGAGGCTACAATGATAAATATACTTATGACAATAGGTTAAGAATAAAACCGGATTATTTAGTGTTAGTGTAATTTTGTATGCTTTATACATTTTGTTAGATTTTTTTAATGAAATATACTTGACTTACCTTTGAATATCCTTTTCAGACTATCATATGTACAAAATGAAACTCCAGCATATGGAATCACTCCTAAAATTGTGGGGACGTATCCTCTATAAAATGCCAACATGCCCTCTTCTTGGTAAATTTTAACAAAAACCTACAAGATAAAATATTTTATACAAAACAAATCATTTTGTTATTGTTATTTTATCCACCTGTCTTAACGTTGCATATTCATCTTTTTGAGTAACAGCCATTCGAGCTCTAGCTAAATCTAAAGGATAAGTTAATGATTGAGATGTAATGCCAGCTAAAGAACCGGCCAGTAAACGTTTTTGCGGTGATTTTCTATAAAAAAAGAGACTATTAATAACTGTTACCATAAAAGGATAGACTTCTTCTTACGTAGTTTGATCTATATGAAAAAGCCGTTTCCATTGTTCATGTGCTGTGAATTGTATAGCAGCATATGGAACAATTCTGGCCATAGTGGCACTGTTGCCTCGCCATAATGCTAAAACTCCTTCATACTTGTAAGTGTTCACTAAAAACAGCCATGCTTTTCGAGTGCTATACGGCTCTGACCTAAATGAAATCATTTATTTATGTTTTACTGGAAACAGTGTAATAATAATGTCCGACCGAACGTTGGGTATCGAACCACCAAAAAATGGCAGAACATCGCCTTTTTATTTTTTCCATTGCATGATTGTTGGCATTTAATTGGGTTGTATTATACTACAGATATAGCCTATTTAATTTACAAGCAAAGGATGGACGTTCGGTGATGCGAACTACATTTTTTCATACATTAGAAACAAACCGGGACAAATCAAGCTAAATATCGTTAAAATTCACGTGCAAAACACATACACAAATTAAGTTATATAACTGAATTCAATAAGTGTTCATTAACAACGGCTAAAACACAAACGAATAGTAACATAAACAAAGCAAAGTGTACAAGATTCTAGTTCACACGCGGCGCTGCAGGTCACCGTTTACTTATCTATACTTAAAAACTAAGCAAGATATTGAGTAACTTGTCATAAAATTATCTTTCAAAAGTTACGGTGTCGGTCGAAACTGAGATAAAAACAAAAATACGGGTTCGACTAAAACCAAACCTATGTTTCGGTCGGACACTATAATACAATTACGATATTTAATATAAACATAGGGAGAAGTAACATTTAATATATTTAAGAAATCTATCATAGGTATCATAATAATTAACTTTCGAATCATCGGGGGTTCTGTAATTTTATATAAGCGCGTAGGGTCCTTTGATCCTTCAGTCCTCGCGGAAACTTTATCCTACAGCTTAGTTGTTTTACATAATAACTTAAGTGATAAAAAATATTTTAGATCACTTTCATTAATAATTAAAGATTTTTTAAGAAATATTTTGTCTTCAATATTACATAATTTTCATGCGTTTACATGATTTTTTAAAAATTCTGAATAATATGTTTCTATAACTATTTTGGATAGTTAGTAGTAACAAGAAAACACTTTACCTGAATTGAATGCACATTTTTGAAAAAATGAGACCAGTGTCATTTCTGTCTTCTAATAAAATAGTCGAAATAATTAATAAGAATTGTGTACAAAATTTCGTAAAGGTCGTGATATTTTATTTTTCAAAAACACAATCGCAGTGGGTAAACATGGACTTTCCCCAGACCGATTTCCACCGAAGACAACATGACAGCGCTATGTGATATAATATCCAAATACAAAATTTGGTTTAAAATGATGCAGTAGTTTTTTTTTCTCGAAAACGTGGGCAGGCCAACCGCAGACATGATCAGGGGACATGATCAGCGGACATGATCAGGGACATGATCAGGGGACATGGTATAGAAGATTTCCGTAAAAAAAAACAACTTACAATACTTCATGTAAAAAGTAAACATTTCATTGTGACAGAAATAACAGAATAAAAAATTCAGAAGAAAATTCGTATGCATTTCATAAAGACCACGTGAAAATAATAAAAATATTTAAAAATTGAAATATGATTCTGTTGCTATTAGCCCAAAGCTTATATGTCTATTTCAATTACTCTACTTAACATTAAATTACCACATTTTCTTTTACATAAAAGTAATAATTTACATATGGAAACATGAAGAGTTATTACAATTTAAAATTAATAATAAAACATCCTATTTCTTAATGAGTGAATTTCGGAAAATTTAAAAAATTAAAAAAAACTATTATATATAAAAATATTTATAAAACTGATTTATTTAAATTTATATTATTAGTATAATAAACGAATGTGCACTGGCCAGTTTTTTTTTAAAACAGTGCAAACATATTTTGGCTACTTTTGTAGAAAATCCTGAGGAAGCTCAGCAAATAAACGATCGAAATATTGATGCATTATATAAAAAGTTTCGCCGGTTCCCAAGAAATTGCTTCTCCCCAAGTTTTAGTTTTGGCAAAAAAATACTATAATTAAATATAAACATACTTACGTTACCTGATTTGGAAGTTAATTTTAGTCCTATCTAGAGGTGCAATGGAGGATTTAGCTATTGCACCAGCTATAGCACCTGAACATAAACTTGACAATACAATGTATGTATTGGATATTTGTTTAGTTTTTTTAAAGGCGACATCTCCTCCCTGGCCCTTCAAGTCGGAAGCTGCCATTTCGTTTGGAGGATTGTTGATCACCTCATTATTTTATTTTTGGCACTGAAAATAATAACGCTTATAAAGCTTATTTTCTAAACAGCCACTGTGAAACACTAGCTAATATATTTAAAACCGAATGTTATAACCTTGTTTGTTTTTGTAATCTTAATAATTACCAAGAAGGTTACTTATTTCGGAACAATTAATATTGTACTAATTTTATACATACAGCTTTGGCATTCAATAACATTTATATTTGTGCAAAGTCCAAAGACCATTATATTTCGTGTATAAAAATGCAATGTTTATACTACTTAAAATATACTGATAACTTATCTAAAATGGTCAAATGTTCTTCAATGATTATATTAAGTACGTAACTTACTCTGCTGCGTGGAGGGTACTTATTACATTTTAGAACCGTTTAGATCAGCAGCGATTTGCAGAGTAAATATCTTATTTACACAACAGATTATGATGTATATGGTAAATATTCCCCCCCTACAAGTCGCCCTATTTTTTTTTCGATTACACGCGACAAATTTAGATAATAAATTAGGCTACAAAAAAATCATAAAACAATTATGGACAAAATAGATTTACATTAGAATGAGATAAGTAAATAAACTAAGTATATTAAGAACAATAAAGTGATATTTAATATATTTGATACTTGGTTTAAATAATCATAAATGCATGTTTTCATATGCCAAATAAAAACAGGTCGATATAATCATAACCTTGACAAATATATACAGCATTGGAATCCGTTTCGAAATAAAAAGGTTTCAAATATTTTATTAATTGTCGTTCTAAAATTAGAGAAGCTATCAACACATGCCAATTTAGTCACCGGTGTCGCTAATATTTATTTGAGACGACCTATTAATTTTATGCATTTCAATACACATTCAAAATATTTAGTTTTATTCGAACATTCATTTATATTAATTTAATTATAATAATAAATTTTGATCATTATTATAAAATTTGTATAGTTTTATAAGGCACTATATGATTAATTCACGTTATTTTATATCAGTCTTATAAAGTTTATATCCAATAAAGGTTTAATTTAATTGATAAATATTATGCACATAATTCACTATTAAAACTAGTACATATTTATTAGAGCAATGGATAAACACTCACAGTCACTGCGCTACATCGTCGACATTGGCGCGGTCGACAAACAGGTTGCACACCTTGCCTACCTTTACCTGTGCACTGAACTGACAATTTATTTATCACCAGTGACACGTATCCGCGCTACTCCAGCATTGTTCAATTTAGTCATTTAAAATGGTAAGTTATTTTTTGTTTACCGTGTGCAATTATAAACACAAACATTTCTATTACAGGCAAGATATTTTAAAGAGCAAGATATTGATGGTAAGTACGTTTTTACGTGACTTAATAAATGCAATGGAGGTTAATTAGGTACACAATATACAATCAGTAAACATATATATATATATATATATAGTACATACTAAACATACGTTTTTAAAACAATAGTAAATATGCTATGCAAACAATATTATAACAACCTTTATTGTGAATTAGTCATTTAAAAATATATGGTGAGCAATTTTAATCATACACGACATATAATCGTATATAGGATAAAATTATAGTATATTTACATAAATGTATCTATGTAATAGTAGTAATAATAATAGTAATAATGCTCCCTTTGGAGTTACAAATTAATAAATTCCACTGATAAAGGGACCTTACACGGTCAATAATACTGTCAATCCCAGTACTGTCAGTATTTGCTTCAATCGTCCTTTTATATTTATCAAGTAATTAATTATCCGGATAAACATTAGTATTATCTTCATTCCATCATTACTATACCTTACACAATTAGTAATAATGTCAATATCTTAGAATAATGAACATTTTAAATATCTTATCTAAAAGGCACCTTACACGATCAATATTACTGTCAATATTTTAGAATAATGACAGTATTACTGTGCAATAATATGTTTAAAATATTTATTATTCTAAAATATAGACATTATTACTTATCGTGTAAGGTATAGTAACGATGAAATGAAGACAATACGGATGTATATCCGGATAATTGATTACTTGATAAATATAAAAGGAGGATTGAAGCAAATACTGACACTACTAGGATTGACAGTATTATTGACCGTGTAAGGTGCCTTATACAGCAATACTGTCACTATTCTAAAATATTGACAGTATTATTGACCGTGTAAGGTGCCTTATAAGGAAGTTAATTAGCCAATATATTTAAGTGGCTAATTAACTTCCTTAATAGTGGAATTTATTAGTTCGAAAATTTCGCCCACAACGGGGTTTGAACTAAATAGTTCAAACCCCGTTGTGGGCGAAATTTTCTACACGGCTTCTAACCACTAGGTCATTGAGCTGGGTTGTGAAACTGTATCAAGTATTGAATAAAAACTACACGATAGAAAGGCCCAGTGGACGATGATTTTTTATGAAACTGGAACTTTGGTAGTATGGCCGAAACCGACGCTTCGGTCGGTAGGGTCCGACGAGTCGGTTACATACCTTACCAATCGAAATTACAATGTTGTGTTCTTAAGTAAAGAAATTATTACCATTGAATTTGAAAATAGGGCTACTATTATAGATATTTTGGAGAAACTATCTTTTTACTAACATAGTTATTTATGTAACAAGTGAATGAGGCCTAAGTGTCATATGTAACAAGTGCGCAATTGAGCTTAGCTATAGCATTTTGTTTACGTGTTACATACAACATGATTTTCGATATCTTCGAAAATGTTTTATATCACTTTGAAGAGAGTATAAACAAATATTAATAAAGAATAATTAAATAAATAAAGGAACGAATTTAGCACGACATGAAGTTAACTTTAATTTTTTTTACTCGGTCTTTGGACCATAACTGTTTATTATTATAAATGCTAGAAAGGTTATTTATATAGCAAAATGTCAAGAATATAAAGACCAAGAAATTGAGCATAGAAAGTGTTATTACTATTTTCCCTTGTCGAAATTGTGATGTAAGTGAAACTAACGATATTTCTTATTCGTTTTTGGACCATAACTTCTTTAATATAAATGCAAGCAATATTATTTATGGCAAATTGTGGAAAATTTCAAGACCGATAATAGAGGATTGGTAGCTTTACGCTAGCTATTTCCATGTTTATAAACTGTACGAAAATTTGATTTCAGTAAAACTTACGTTTTTTCATAAGGTTTTGGATAATACCTTATATATTGTAAATGGTAGGAAGACTATTCATACGATAAATTGTAAACATTCAAGATTGGGAAATTGAGGTTTGTTAACTAATTATATTAACCCTGTACATGAAAGTAGCTATTTTAAGATATCATCCCCACTACGGCACACCACATCAAACCAAAACAAAAAATCTTTATTTATTTTCCACGTTCACGACTAGCCTCCTTCTATCCAGGTACCTTCCCAATCTTTCCACATCTTTTGCATCTCTTTCATTCGCTTCGCATGCCAACATCCACACCTTGGTTCTACCCACCACGACCCCACCTGCCTGTCCTCTCCTCAGAACCTCCTCCAACTCGCTCGTGTGCAGATTAAACAGGAGGGGGCTCGGTGGGCACCCCTGCCTACTCCCACATTCACCCTAAATTTCTCCGATACTTCTCCATTCAGTCTCTCTTTTGCCCACGACTCGTTATACATCCACTCCTCTTCCATACCCAATCTATTCATCTCCTCCAACTCGCTCGTGTGCAGATTAAACAGGAGGGGGCTCGGTGGGCCTCCCCTGCCTTACTCCCACATTCACCCTAAATTTCTCCGATACTTCTCCATTCAGTCTCTCTTTTGCCCACGACTCGTTATACATCCTCCTCTTCCATACCCAATCTATTCATACCCTCGACCAGTTTCCCCTAGAAACTGAGTCATACGCCTCTTTTCACATCAAACTAAAATGCAAGCAATATGTCGCCTGGGTGTTGCAACCATATATTTACAAGGGCCACCGGTATACCGGGAAATGTTTCGTTCTACGTTCTATCAGGCCAATTTGTCGCAAGCAGCGCCACGGCGGTCCAACTATTTCTAGCACCGGTTACATAAGTACTATATTATTAGATATTGATAATCCGTATGTAAATTTTGATAAATATCAGCGGTTTTCGAAAAATCAACCAGCGTTTATGACACACAGATATCGATTACAATCCTCTACAGTAAAAATTTCCAAAACTGGTCTAAGGTAATTTTAGTTGACTATATTAGTGGATAGCCTATGACATTGGTATACCGTTCTTCTTCCTCTTATTTTGCCATATTCATATTTAGAATATTGACTATTATCATCACTAACATTGTTTTATTGGCAGCGGCACGGAACAACACTACTGAAGTCTTCCCGTCCCGTACTATTGTCTTAGGTTTTTAACCTCGCCTCTATTTCCAGTTATTTTGCCTTGTATCAGAAGTTGTAGTAGTTGATATTTTCAGTTTCTAATGATATGTTCTAGGTAACAGAGCTTTCGTACTTTTATATTAGTCATTACTTCTGTGTTCTTGTTCATTCCTTTCATTTCCTAGTTCGCTATTCTATGAACTCTCAAGTTGATTCTCAAGATTCTACGATATACTCACATACTCGAATTTTCTTCAAGGCCGATTCTGTTAGTGCCCACGCCTCCATTCCGTATAACAAGACGGAGAATACGTACATTTGAGATGCAGATTTTCAGTTTTAGGCTTAGATTGTGACTGCATAGCAGAGTTCTCATGCGAATGAACGCGACCCTTGCCAATGCAAATCTTATTTGTATTTTTTCATTCATGCTGCCGCCTAGGTATATTCTTTGCTGTTCCGTTTATTTTGTCTTTTTGTATTTTGTTTGAGTCCTTACTCCTCCCCTGCGTCAGCAATACCGTTTAGTAGTCTTTGCAGTCCTTCAGGTATGTTAGCTAGCAGTAGGATGTGGTCGGTGTATCGTATATTGCTGATGTCATTCACCACGATGCCTTGTTTTGTTACGTACATGGTATCCTAAAATTGAGTTTCCAAATAGCTGTTAAAGAGAAGAGGTGACAATATACATTCTTGCCTAACTTCAATATTTCGACCTCATATGTGTACCTACCCTGCACTTTCACAATGACGTTCTGCTCCCAGTACAAATTATCAATTATTTTGATGTCCTTATTTATGCCAGTAATTCCCAAAGCAGAGGGCCATAGAAAAAATGTAATACAGATTATTCGATGTTTTTCGTCACATACCCATTCTTCAGGGGTCGTGGACCAAAAAGTTTGAGAAACACTGATATATGCCACTATTTTTATTAATTCTAGCATTTTCTATATTTCACGTTATCAAGTGCTTCTTCGAAATCTATGAAGCATGCATGTTCTCGATTATATCTCTGTATCGTTAAATAGGAATCTGACTGAGTGCATCTCTTGCAGGTAGGCCACTTGCGAAACCAAACAGAGTATTTCCTATTTGCTCTTCCAGCATACGGTATATGCGTTCATGGATAATCTTGAGGAACAGTTTAAGTGCGTGACTCATCTGACTAATGGCCTGTGGCTTCCCACACGTTTTTTGAGGATAGTTACAATGGTAGATTTGAGTCAATCTAATGGGATGTTTCCAATTAATTCATAAATTGCATTAAACAGTCGAAAATATACTTGAAGATCATCTACCTGTTCACCAGTAGCTGCGTAACTGTAACGGTTTTAGTATTTCAATTTGGACTTTATCAGGTTCTACTGCATTCTGTCTAATGCTCTCTTCACTTCTGATGTTGTAATTGGTTGACCAGTTGACGTATTCCATAATCTTATGTTCTTTCTTCGTCAAACAGTTCCTGTATGTATTCAATCATTGTGTCAAGTTTTGCTACCAGGGTCGTTATTATATGTCCTCGTTCGTCTACAAAGTATATGTTTTTGAGCTTTCTTGAGTGCCAGTTATTTCCCTGATCTTATGTATGCTACATACCTCATGTCTTACTTGCAGTCCCTCTATTTCTGCGCAGTCCTATGAAAGCTTTTGTTTTTGTTTTTTGCTGTTCTTACAAAGTACAAAAAACTCTAAAGACAAGTCAGACAGGATGTCTTGTCTTTGGAGTTTTTTGTACCTTTGCTAGAATTGTGTTTAGGTGTCATCCATTGTTGATTTGTTGCCTGCCGAGTGTGCTTCAGTTGTTCGTTGGGCATATCTTTTGATATCTGTTTAATGTGAATCCTGTCTCTATACCCCCAGTGTTGTTGTCTAATTTACACATTAGACGTTGAGTCATTTACACCTTTTATTCTGTATCTTCCCGGGTATCTATTCTAGTCTCTTGCTCACCCTGTAAGCTTATTTCTTCGGCCGTACCCTTATTCCTGCAATAAGTAAGATGTGGTCCGAGCGTACATCCGCTCCTGGGCATATTTTGCACGGTTTGACTATTTTACGGAAACGCTGATTGATTCAGATGAAATTTATTTGATTACGGACAATAGTCAGTGCACTGGACAATTTCTAACAAGTACCTGTACTCACAGGAAGACAATGAATTGAGCTATATGTTAATACCTACAGATGACACCTAAATACTAGACCGTAACAAGACAGACAATGTAAAGGAAACTCCTCTGCGTTCTTCTATTTTACCCATCAATAACGTTCATTAACAATACGTACTTAGGGCTTCTCAATACATGACCCAGTTATGCTGTTTTCCGTACTTTTATGGTATTTTGTAGTTTCGGATCTTTGCTAATACAACGCAGAATTCCTTCATTGCTTACCCTGTCTGTCCATGGGATTTTCAGTAGTCTTCAATAGAGCCATAGCTCAAATGCTTCGAGACGATTTATTTGTAGGACTTTAAGTGTTCATGATTCAGTACCTTACAGTAATACAGGCAGCACGTATGCTTTTACTATTTTCCATCGAGGCTGAAGCCTGACAGGATGACTGTATAGGAGGCCGCAAATACAATTCTTGCCAATCCTAGTTTATTTTTTATTTCAATACCTAAATTTCACTCTTGCGTTGTGAGTTTAATTTTATCGACTTGGTCAATCAGAATACTATTAATACGACATTTAATGCTATTGGGCCATACGAATTGACATTATTTTGGTTTTGGCTACATTTATTGCAAGCCCGTATTCAATGCAGGTGTTATTCACTTGATCTACGATAGCAGTATAGTGAATATCTTTTGGGTGGTCTGCTAGGATTGCCGTATCGCCCGCTTATTGTAGGTTGATTGGTATCAAATGATAGATTCGGATATATGGAATACTATCTTCTTCTTCTTCTTCTTCTTCTTGTTGTTTAATGACGAGTCTTATTATTTTCCAACTAGTTCCCCTCTTGTGATCCCAATGTGCAGCTATTTTTCCATCTTTTGGGTGGACGTCCGGTGGGTCTTCTTTTATCCGGTCTTGATATTGCGGCTCCCTTCGACAGTCTATTATCGTCCATTCGTAATACGTGTTGGTTCTATTCACGGCGTCGTGACCTTGTCCAGAGCACGACATCAGTGATACCACAGTCTTGTCGGATACTCTCACTTCGTATTTGGTCTCTCAGACTAAGACCAGCTATGGACCTGAGCGTCCTCATTGCAGTCTTTTTGTTTTTTGTGTCTGCTCTGGTCTCTACTGCATTTGTCATGACTGGTCTGACGCAGGTCTTATATATGCGCACTTTGCTTTTTGCATAGATTTGTTTCTCCATATTACGTCTCGGAGACATCCAGCAATTCTTGACGCTTTGTTTATTTGGGTCTGGGCATCATTGTAGAGATCTCCATTTCTCGATATCTCAGCGCAAAGATTGTTGTATCGCATTACCTGTTCTATTGGGTCTCTTGAGCTGGCGAGTTTACATCCGATCGGCTCCTTTGAGGACACCATAGATTTTGTTATCGCTATGCAGATCATGTTAAATTGTTCCGCTGATGTTTTGAATTTATGTAGTAGGTGCTGCAGGTCGTTCTTATTTTCTGCCAGAATGGTTGCATCGTCCGCATAGCATATTACTGAATTTTTTGTTAACCATTTTGTAACCAATATTCATAGATTATCTTATCCATTATCGTGTTAAACAGTGTAGGACTCGGACTATCCCCTTGCCTGATACGGGTATTTCATCGGTCTATCATGAGTGTTGTTGTATTGTCTCTGTTCAAGCCTTTAATTATGTTGATGATTTTAGAGTTGGTGCCTCTTGCTTTTAGAATCCTCATCATATCTGATAGTTTTATTCTGTCGAAAGCTTGCGCAAGGTCTATGTAACAGGCTGGTTTATTGTATTCAATAGATTTTTCAGAAATTTGCCTTAGGATGAATATTGCATCGATCGCTGATCTGCTTTTACGAAATCCTTGTTGCTCTTCGGCCATTCAAATTTGTTTTGCAATCTCATCTACGAGAATCTTAGTGAACAGTTCCATGGTTGTACATAGTAAGCTAATTCCTCGCTAGTTTTTGGGATCGCTCTTGGATCCTTTTTTAAAATGGGGATAGTTATACTGGATTGTCCATGTTCAGGGACTGTTTAAGCATTCGTTACTATTTGGAAGATATACTTAAAGTAAATTTAATGCTCTGACACTTTCTCTTTGGCAATTTTTCTGAGAAGCGATCGTGGGAGGCAATAGAAATGTTTAGAATATATTTTTCTACAGCTTCGAGATATAATCGAAAAACTCAAAAATGGGATCTTCTCCTCCCCTTCCCACCTTATGCTCAACTCCCAGGGGCAGGGACTTTTAGTATGTTTACCTACTACTACTAACTACTCCTAACGAAGCCCTGAAGTCAAAAACTCTCGCACATTTCAAGCACTCTATGCCCCTTTTTGAGCACTCTTGATTGACTGGACTATTTTTGATCTCTGCATCATCCAATCGGAGACCGGATTTGAAATGAATGATAAGGCCAAACCTGAGCTCTGATTGGCTGACGCAGTAACGGAAGCACATAGACGGAGAGCAGGTATATGGGCTTTGAATATTTCAAATTCTGGATTTTCACACAGAAATCTGTTAAATTCGGAAGAACCTGTAGAGAAAATGTTGCCCTATTCCAGTTTTAGTTTGGTTTCCTGCATAAATTTGTAGACATTCTTATTATCAATGAATAAATAGGATATCATCGCCAAGACAACAACAGCACACATCTAAAATTTTATTCAAGGTTGATAGGAGAGAGAAAAACTTATTATAAAATGTTTATTGGAGTAATTAAATTATTCCTGGTTTATATAAATAAAACATAAGCAAAAAAGTAAACAATGAATAACTTGTTGTCTTCGGGCCAGTTCTACAATTGATATTTAACCAGAGAATAAGGCTATTTGTGGAATAAGTTTGAGATATTAACACCAATATGTCAAACTTATTCCACAAATAGCCTTATTCTCCAGTTAAATATCAATTGTAGAAACAGCCCTGAGTAAATAACGCCAATATACTTTTTATAATGAGTTTTTTTCTTTCCTGTTAATCTCGAATTAAAATGTTAGATGTGCAATGTTGCTGCTTAGGTGGTGATATGCTTTTTCAATCAGTTAAACCTTGCCCTAATTGTTATTTCATACATCATTATCCTAAAATATTGTTTATTCTTTGCAGAATTCAGGGAGTGTTTCTACCTATTTGCAAGATCTGGCCAAATCAAATCATTGGATGAACTAACAGTAATAATGAGAAGCTTGGGACTATCTCCTACAATCTCAGAACTGGCTGGGTATTTGAAACAAAAAGGAGGAAAGATGTCATTCCCAGACTTTTTAGAAGTAATGCATGTTCATTCAAGAGCAGAAGACCTGCCCAGAGAGGTGGTGAATGCATTTAAAGCAGCAGACCCACAAGGGAAGGGAGTTGTTCCAGCCAGACAGCTACGCCACATGCTGCAGAACTGGGGGGAGTGTCTGTCATCCAAGGAGATTGATCGCATATTCAGAGAGGCTAATGTTCATAACAATAGTATGGTTGCTTATGAGGATTTTGTTAAAATTGCTTGTGCTCCCATTCCTGATTATTACTAATCGAGACTTGAGGGCTTTGCTCAGTAGCAGACTTCATCCATGATTGTGGATAAAATATGTATCCATAAATTGACTACCAACCAATATATTCCTTTTTAATCATCTTGAATCACTTTAATGTTTTATGAATTTATATCATTTATTTATTCCAAGCAGTAATAGTATATTTATTCATGCCCAGAATTATAACTGAAAATGTTCTATGAGACATATTTGCTATATATTGTGCTGATGATCATACATGAAAACACACCAATTTCCTTTTATATTATTTGATTTGGATGGTTATTTCCAATTAAATATGTTGCTGACTAAATCCACATATATAGTTACTAACATAGTCTGTTCATAATTTAAAATACCAGCAAACATGATAGGGGATAAATTCCAATTAAATATGTATCTAACATAATTCACAGATATAGTCAACAAACTAACTTATTCTGTTATGTATCAAGAATAATCTGAATATGTTTTATTTATTGAATTAAAAGAACCATGATGAATATCAGCTACATGATTTGGCACAATAAGGGATAATATATAGAAACACTTCCACTGCTTCTACTTCCTTTTAGATGATTCATTTTAAATAAATGTAGCTGACATAATCCAAGTTATCTAAATATTATTCACATATTACTTAGTGTGTTACTGAGCTGATTATGTTATATTTATTGTATTTATTATTTAATTGGGAGAGGTTATTCATGTTTGATTTATTAGCTAATATCACCAATGGTTAATTAGTAATTAGGACATATTTACTAGCTTTATTATATACCAAAATAAGTATTATATTGTTATTTATTAAAACATACCTTAAAAGTATAACATGTTGAACTTTATATTCACAATCATTTAGTAGCTTATATTTTAAATTATTCCGAAAATTATATAAAGAAAAATACTTTTCATTCATGACAAGTTTCTGCTTAGTGACATTTGTTATTTGTTGTTATTATTATATTGGCAAACCTGCTTATTTAAAAATATATTTATAATTAAACTTCTGAGATTTTTATCAGAAAGAGCAACTGCTATGATTATATTTATTTATTTATCCTATCAATTCTCGTAATAACAACTCTGTTTATTACATTAATAATTATTATCTGGTTGTTTTAAACAAAAACTAATTGATAACTGTGAAGTTATCTTCACGTAAAACTTTTGTATGGGGATATTTTGTGTTTTCATATTGGCAACATTGACCATAAACAAATCTTCAATTTCGGCGTGTTTTTAACGTTGTTCAACGTTTTTATTATTCCATTTATTTATCACATAAATAATCACAATGGCAACGTCTATGCCCATTAATCCGAAACCGTTCCTCAACAGTCTAACTGGTAAGGCAGTTATGGTGAAACTGAAGTGGGGACATGAATATAAAGGTTATCTCGTTTCTGTGGATGGATATATGAATTTACAATTAGCAAACACAGAAGAGTATATTGATGGTAATGTTACAGGTGAGTCTAAATTATATACACATTTGGTAAATTGATATAAACATCATTTGAATGATAGTGTTGAATAGGTTATGTATTAAAGCAAGTATTATTTAACACAGAGGTTCTCAAACTAGTTGAGTTCTGCAGTGTTTCTGAAACTTTTTAGTCCGTGACCCCCTTTTCTACATTTTCAATTTAAAAGGACCTTCTGTGTGAGGAGTGTATATGTAGAAAAACATCTCAAATTATCTGTTACCGAAAACTCTGTCACAGGGGGAGGCTGCCCCTGCATACTATTATTGCTACTATGACTAATTTTCATCATCAAATTTACTTCTTTCAACCTTCTCCCTTATTTTCTCAGCACTCCAAGGGGTGTTATTGCCCACTTTAGAAAACACTGATTCATCCATGACTGACTATCAAATTCTGCTTCACTTTCAATTTTGAAAAATGTTTCTATAGTTCTGGTAGCTTTTTTTTTTTTGACATCATTATGGAAACTTGTTGATACTTTCATGGAAGTAAGGCTATACTATTCTACTATCCCAAGATGTGTTTAAAGTGATTCATGTATAATATATATTAAAGTATAACAGGGGGGGTTGTAGTATGAAGAACTGAGGTATGGATGCTAGCATATACAGATAATGTAGTGTATTGGTAAAGAGAATGGAAGAGATGTTGGAAAGAATTGCAAGGTGTATGATATGGGATGAGTATGTGAAGCCAATATTGTTGTATGAAGTGGAAGTGTAGAGATTTTGAGAAATAGATATAGCAGAAAGTGAACAAGAGTTCTTCTTGAAGAATCTGCAACAACTCGAAAGCGACAACAGGAAATGAATCAGATGAGTTGTGTGGATGGGTAGTGAAATTGTAGCTTATGATGGTGCTCCTGCAAGAAACAAATCAGACAAGCAGGTAGTCAGAGTTGTGTGGGAGGGTACTGAAGTTCAAAGAAAGACTGCTGGAGGTGAGGGGAGAGAGATTGGTGTGGTGGATGTGATGTAGAAGTAGGGCACAGGAGAAAGAATATAGGAAGGGTGTAGGTGGGTATATCTGAGGTGTGGCTGGATGAAAACCAGAGGAATGGGAAGTTTAAGAACTAGGGTCAGGGAGAAAATGACAGATGTTGAGTGGCAAGAAAGGCAGGCAGAAGACAATGATTGAGAGCTGCTTATGTGGAGTAGCAAATGTAAGGGAAACCCTGCAACCAGGGGAGGGTGGTGTAGGGCAGCTAATGTATGTATGTAATAAGTTTTTCTCTCTCCTGTCAACCTCGAATAAAGTTTTAGATGTTTAATGTTGCTGCTTAGGTGACAATATACTATATGTCGAACCTTGATATAACAAGTGTTGTAACTTCCAAAATGAATTTTTATGTTTTGATGATTCTTATGTATATTGTAACGCTCCTATAATCCATTTTTGTGTTTAGAATAAACCAAATTATTATTTAACCAAAAATTAGATAACATTATACTCAATGGTAAAACTACTGGAACTATTGCAATCTTAAAAATGCATTTATCAAAAAACTGTTTTGGAAGTTACAACAGTTGTCATCTCAAGGTGCGATATACTTGAAATAGAACATAATATTAGTGTCGTTTTTTGCTCTGCCCATAATTTTTATAGGCTGGCCAAGTAGCTCATAGATATATCTATACATACTTACATAAAGTTCCCACAATGTTTTGTAGGTAGCTTATAATTTATTAATTATTATTTTTAGGTAACCTAGGAGAGGTTCTAGTCCGTTGTAATAACATACTCTTCATTAGAGGGTTTGATGAAGAGGATGAAGAAGGTGAAACAAGGGATTGATTAAAGGTCATCTATTAAATAATAGGTTTAAGCTTTGTAATTAATGTCGATTTAAGTTAAATACATTTTCCTTAGAAAAAAAGGTATTCTATTTCTTACAGCTGCGATCATATCTTAATTTTTCTTATAGCATGAGTTGTGAAATTGTATTAAGACAAGAAAACAACAAAGTGATTTTATTAACTTTTTTATTTTACTGCTTAATCATTTCCTAAAATTTTGACCCTTAATTGTGCTAGTGGGTTCCAACAATATCCCAGAAGTTTCCTTTTTCTTCTAATTTCACACAAAACATAACAAATTCTACTGAAATCTTATGTAATCTTTGAGTAAGCTGTCAATTACATATTGCGAAACAGCCTGTACAACTTTTTTTTAATATATTGCCTTTGCGCAGGTTTAAAATTTCCAAGATATACTGAATGAAGAGCTAGTATGTAGCCAAATATGTTGGATGAGCATGAAAGATAGTAAAGGTACAATGAGGTGGACATTATGTGCATATGTGAAGCTTGTTGATACTGTATGTGACAAATGCAAATATAGTAGTAATCTGTCAGAATTACACCAATTTAGGTGTAATATTTGTTTAATTATAAAATTTCTGGGGTACAATTCTTGACACCACCCGTTCGGAACGTGTTCGTTTAACTGTGAAGCGGCTAGGAAAAATACTTACGATTTTTCAGTTTGTTATTATTATGGAATTTCGGTTTACTAGCGTTAAATAACACTAATAAACTAAAATTAAACGAATTGAAATCTGAATTTACGTATTTTACGGAGCGACTTTGATAGTTAAACGAATAAGTTCGAAACGAATGGTTTCAAGAATCGCACCCCTTGAAACCACTCGTTCAGAATAAATTCGTTTAACTGTCGCTCCGCAAAATGTGCATATTCACGATGTGAACTCGTAAAATCATGGAATTTCGGTTACCAGCCTTAAAATATATGAATCGAAATTCTATCTTTTGAAATATATTTAGCCTATACAGGATGTTATGTAATTCGAGGGCAATGTAAATTCGTCTTCGTTTGGTAACTGGAGGACATTTAGTAGACCAATCAGAGTGTGCTATTTTGTACACAAAAAATAATCACATTGCCATGATACAAATCTGACACTGACGTATATAAATCTCAATCAAACTCAGTAGCGTTTTTTTAATTCATGGTAAAGTGCAACAATTTAGATGCGATAAGATTATATGGAGAAAGGTTCCCCAGTAGAAGACCTCCAGACAGAAGGATATTTTCGATAGTTGGCCACTACAAAGAGGATTTCTTACGTGCTATATGCAAGATGGTGCACCTCATGTGCAACGAAATGTTGTTCGCCACCTGAATACAGAATTTGGTGGTCGATGCATTGGACTAAAAATTCAATAATATGTATAGCGAACCGCTACTGAATGTGATTTGAAGTGTCAAATTTCTATCAATGTGATTACTTTTTTCGTCGAAACTATGAAGCACGTTCTCATTGGTCAACTTAATAGTACTCCAGTTACCAAACGAAGACGAGTAAGTCAATAAAACAATCGAATTCTTGCTAGATCAACTGATCTCTATCACCGCGTAATGGATTGCCCTCGAATTACATAACATCCTGTATTATAATAAAAAATTAAGCAGTCTTTAATTGTCTTTAGTAATTTACTTTTGAAATTGAATAAATTATTACATTTAAACTGATATAACAACAGAAGAAATTTGGGTTTAGTTTAAAAAGCCATGATCATTTATTATTGCTTACTGGGCATTCCTTTATTTATGTCGGCGAATATAATAAAATTAAGACATTGAAATATTGATATTTTTTCTAAATTTAATATTGAGCATAATTTTTCAAATTATTAATTATTGTACTGTATTTCGTAAGCTGAATTTTATATTCAAAATTGGATTTGGAAAGAATATTTTTAGTCTTTTTATGATTTAAGAAATGCTAACAAATTAAAATTTACTTTGTGCTTTTGTTCTTACGGCTAACTAATCAAATGGAAAAAATAATATAATAAAACGTGTAAAAATTTTTTCCCAGTTCTTCAGTCATCGGATTAGCTTGATAATGGCTGGAGCGTAGCCGAAAATATTTGCAAAAATAGCAAAATAAACAAGTCATAAAAACAAAGTAAAACTCGTTAATTTATTAATTATAATGAATTATCACAAAGTAGACTAACCAATAAACGGATAAAATTGATAGCTAAGAACATGTATTTCCTCCTCTTGTGCTGATGACTGCTTCAAGGCGACGAGACATACTATCAAATGAATATAGAGGGCGCGATTTCTATTTATGTATTAGTTCAGTGCTTATTCACTTGTTGCATAATGTCTCTTTCCATATTCGGCGCATATTCTTGTCTATGATTCGGCGCTCTTAATGTTACATTCTGTTGATGTTTTCCCACTCCGTCAATAACACCTCGTTCAGTTTCTGAGTTGTTCTTGGACCAGGTGGAAACGTCTTCCTACTCATTCCAGGCATGTTCGATGGGATTGAGGTCTGGACGCTGACCAATCGAACCACCGAATTCCTACATCGTGTATATACCCCCTGACAACTCTGACTACATAAGGTGTAGCATAATCTTGCATAAAAATACCATGGTCGCCCATAGTGATCATCAAAGGCATAACATGATTTTCCAGGACCTCCATAATGTACCTGTCAGCTGGCCGGGAGCCATTCTCTATAAAGACCAGCTCTGTACTTGCTAAAACCAAACCAGCGCTTGGCGGTAGTTGCTCGGCAATACAATTTGGAGCGTATATTTCTTCGGGTCTCTTCCGGTCTCGCTGGCGTCCGTCTGAGCTAGTGAGAGCGAGACATATGAGAAGAGTACCCTGCCTCAGTCCTCATTATTTCATGCCAGGTGTTTTCAGGCAAAAGCCACTCTTGCAATTCAACTCCAGTAGTGCAACGGTGTACCCGTATGGCTATCACACTGTATATGATGAAAAACAAATCATGCTGTTGGATTCTCTTGTAGATGGATGATCCTTCTACAAGAGAATCAGCATGATTTGGTTTTTCATCATATACAGTACGATCCAAATAAGAGGAAACACTATAATCTCTTTATTTCACGATTTATTTCCGGTTTGGCCGGAAGTGTATACAACTTTCGTTTCTCAAATGACTCTATATACTTTTTTGCAGTTTTTATAGTTTTTATAGTATTCTCTTTACGATCGTTTAAAAATTGTATATGGTTATATAAGAAATTTTCAAGGAAATTGCGTTTAAATATGTGGAGAGAATCACATTTACTGTTTTAAAATAAAAATATCAATAGCCATGGAAACTCGGAAAATCTGAGGAAAACGTTTAACAGGTTTGATAAAATTACAAAACACAACACAACTATCTTATAAACCGTTCGAGATTGCCACCATTTAGCAACATATGCTTCTAATTGTTTACGAAGTTCGTGATTCGCTGTTCTTATCTGTTCCGCAGATAATTGGCCGCATGCATGTCTAAATTATTTTTTGCTTCCTGTAGATTTTGAGTAGAATCTGTGTAAACGACAGTATTTAGCCCCACCAAAAAATAATCTAATGGCATTAGATCTGGTAATCTTAGAAGCCAACAGGGTCATTAGTTCCTATCAAATCCTATCAATTGGGGCATTATGGTGCTTCATCCAACTGAAAATATAACTTGTGGCTCAAAGCCAGTGGCACATTTTCTAATAGCGTCAAAAAACATCATTTAAAAATTCTAGATATCTTTCAGAATTCAGGTTTCCGTCATAAAAATACTGGCTCAAAGCCAGTGGTACATTTTCTAATAGTGTCAAAAAACATCATTTAAAAATTCTAGATATCTTTCAGAATTCAGGTTTCCGTCATAAAAATAATAGTCCTAATAGCTGATTTCTATTAGTCCACATTAGTGCATTAGACATTAGTGCCCCAAACGGTTTGATGAATTGCTGTTCTCTGATATCTGAAAACCTCTGTGTACATAGTGCAGCGGCACCTCTGGAATTACGTTTACATTCAATCAAAATCAACAGCATATCAACAACTTACTAACCGAAATTAGAACTATTCTGCTATTGTGGGTTATTTGGGAATGTGAAGTGTAGTTTAGGTTGTAATAAGTTGACCAGATTTCGAAATTCGGGATGCTATTTTATATTATAAATATATATATATATATATATATATATATATATATATATATATATATATATATATATATATATATAATTTCTCAAAAATGTCACTCTCCGGTGGGACTTGAACCCACGTTTCCGGCTATCGCGGCCGTCGCGCTACCAACTGCGCCACGGAGGGTGGTAGTGGCTGGTAGTGGATAGCGCGTGAGATGTTCTTATGTCCAATTATTTACACAAATTGACGCATGAACTGCGTTGAGAGTCCAATTGGATTTTTGGATTTCGCTCATACAGCCGTGTCGATGTGTGAATAATTAGAACGTGAAATTTTTGAATGGCTATTTCCTCTCGGATAACTGAATGAAGAATCACCAGATGTATTAATGTTAATTACTAATTTCTCTGTAACCCATCTAAATTATGTTGAAGAAGTAGCCTTATAATTTTCTTAAGCATGAATATTTCAACATAGTTTCCTTTTTAATCTTCTTATAAAAGACCCTGCAATTTTCATTCAAATTTATTTTCGTGATTAACATACCTCTGTCTACTTTAAGCTGTCTTATCACTAGTCAAAAACTGTTCATAATGCTAAATACTTGCTAGTTGCAGCATTAGTGCTAGGAAGACAAACGATAAACTCTACACTGCTTAAATAAATTATATTTATTTATTTTACGGTCTCACACTACTGTTTTTGGGACAATTCGTGACAAATGCTATACATTCGGGACCAACAAGTGAGTTGTGAAAATTCGGGACTGACCCGGGAAATTCAGGACGTATGGTCACCTTAGTTGTAAATAGGTAGATATTTCTAAAATGTAAAAAAAGTGTTATATTTTGGATTTTATATTTGTTTGTTTTAGCATTTCTAAATAATGGTTTTAAATAGATCTATGCACTAAGCGAGTAGAACGAGATGACCAATATACAATTATACTTTAAAGTCGGCGAGTTTAATTGTAACTTGTGTTGCCTAACGACAACACCAAGAATTGCTAAAATATCGATATAACATTGTTACGAAAAATCAATTTTTTTTATTGATTTTTCGTAATTCTATTTACCGAGCGAACAAGACTATTGATAGGTGCGCAATTTGCAATTGAAAAAAATTGATTTATAGTTATCGAACTATCGATAAATATGACTGAGATTATTTGAATTAGAGAATGATTTTTAATAGATTAATGGTTCCAAAAGTGGACGATACCACCTCCAGGGGGCGCTAGGACGTCTCAGGGAAGCGATAGCTATTGATGGAATTGGAGTACACTGAATAAAAATAGTGAACAATGTTAAGAAAATAAAGAAAACCAAATATAACAACCTTTACTTTGCATGCCCATTACAAGAACACCACATAATAATACAAAACATTATTCATATTTCCTCCTCACTAAATATTTTACAACATTCCCTCTAAAATGAAATATGTATAAAAAAACAGGAGATCGAAGTTGGAACGAAAAATATAAAACTTTACGTAGTATTACTAAACAAATGATCAGAAAGGAATACGATAAATACTTGGTAAATATTCAAAATGATTTGATACCTAATCCAATTAATTTCTGGAACTTTGTAAAAGATCAAAAGAATGATACATATATTCCAAATACTATGGTTATTGATGGAAACGTTTTCAGTGACTGCACTGATATTTGCAATGCATTCGCCAACTATTTTGCATCGGTATATACGAATGATCCTTCTGAGCGTAATATTGAATCTAATAGCAGCAATATTAATATTAAAGATTATTTTTGTAATGACTTAATATCAATTACTGAATTCAAAGATGCAGTCAGAAAGTTAAATTGCAGTAAATCCAGTGGACCAGACGATATACCGCCATCCATTGTTAAGGGCTGTGCTGATTATTTCATGCATCCTCTTACATATATTTTTAACTTAAGCTTACAAAACGGTATTTTTCCTAGTTATTGGAAAACAAGCAACATTATTCCAATTCTTAAATCATGCAAGAAAACATTAATAACAAACTATAGACCGATTAGTATATGTAATTCTTTATCTAAAATCTTTGACCTTTATTTGTCATAGCTCCACATAATCTTAAATACTAAAATACTAAAACTAGACATATAACACTCTGTCCCCTCATACACTTCGTCACCCTTTTGCAGATTTCCGCGCCCATCCCATCCTTTCTTAACCATTCACTCACCTTTACGCAATCCCTACCAACTCGATTTTCACTCCCTCACATTCGTTGCCTAGGTGCCACCACGTGCCATTCCCCTTACTACACGGCACACACGCGGTGCGTCCTTGCCTCATGCACTTCGTTCTCTCTGCGCCACCCTCCCCTGGTCATGTGGCCCGGGGGTCCCTCCCGCACTTGCCACACCATATAAGCAGGTTTGTATGAGTAATACCAGCCTTTCTTGCCACTCCATACCCATGACTCAGTTCCTAAACTTCCCATTCCCCTCAGTCTTTCATCCAAACACACCTCAGATATACCCACCTACACATCCTTCTTCTATCCTTTTCCCTCTCTGCCCTACTCCTACATCTCATCCACAGCTCCCGCACCAATCTGTCTTCCCTCACCTCCTACAGTCTTTTTTCGAACTTCAGGGTAGTGAAGTTCGAACGACTCCGACCACCTGATCGTCCTATTCGTTTCCTGCAGGAGCACCATACCAGCGGGTACCAGCATTGATCCTTTTCTATTATATCAATTCTCGTAATTCCCACACTTCCAGTCAGTACAGCAGTATTGGCTTCACACATGCACACACATGCTCTTACTAGATTACAATCGCATCACACCTGACGTTTTCTCTTCGCTATCCCCCAGTCATTTTCACAGTTGCGTGCACCCACTCCAAATGCTTCCTAAACCCACTTCCTACCGCAACCCCTTTCGCCTGCTCTCGTCTTAACACTTTCTCCAACTCACTTGTGTACAGAATGAACAGGAGATGGCTTAGAAGGCATCCCTGTCTTTCTACTTCATTCCAAATTTCTTCGAAACTTCTCTATTCACTCTCTCTTTTGCCCACGATTCATTTTTTTCGGGATGTCTCAAATATTTCAGCCGCTTTTCTGTAAGTGTTTAATTACATCCGTATATGACCATCAACTCTGTGCGATCTTATAAAGTGAATGGACGTGCCAAGTTGGATGATTTTATCAAGAATAGTTGATCAAATTCACTTAGAAAAGTGTAGAAATTATTATTTTAATTCATACCATTTGTAAGTTAAAGTCGTATATCATTATCTTTGAAATAGTTTTTTGATGAAGCATACACTTTTATTAAGACCAATATTTTCTGAGAAATCATAATTGTTTTTGATAAATACTATACTTTTTGCCATTTATATATCGCTCTGCGAGGTGACAAATATCGTAACTTCCAAAAACAGTTTTTGAGAATATATATATATATATATATATATATATATATATATATATATATATATATATATATATATATATATATTAATTTTGTGTATTCTAAACGCAAAAAAGGAGCGTTAATATACATAAGAATCATCAGAACAAAAATCAAAACCTGAACATTCATTTCGGAAGTTACGACACTTGTCATCTCAGGGCGATATATACGATTTGTTTTAATAACGCATGATAAAGTAACGTGCAGTGGACACATGTTTTTAATCAAATATCAATACTAACCTACCTTAAGAAATAATGCCTATAATTATTCCGTCGAGATTGCCAATCTTATGTAATATAATTTAATTTTATAAACAATAATGCGTGTTTATCAAGTCTGTTTGATAAATTGTCTATAAATAAGAAGGAAAAATTAACCAGATTGGAATATAAGTAAATTACATAACTGTAATATGGCGAATATAAGTTATTTATAATCATAAATTATTTATTATCATTTCTTTCGTTACTGCCACTAAAATACTAATGTGTCGACAGAAATTCTATAACTTTTAGTATACCATAAATCTGATCTGACCACGTTAAATATCTTTAATTCAAGTATTATATAAATAGTGCCGCAAAATATATATAATTTGTTTCTATATAATTCAAATAATAATATTATATGGTAATATGGAATCAAGTGATCTTCGTTATAAAATCACTATGCACTTCATAAAATAGAAATGTCTCCAAATACAATTCTCAAAATAGGAATAACTTTATCTAATAGAGGTTTAAGGCACTTAAATGGTACAGATAGACACGAGTTTTCTGTTCATAAAGATGAAGGGATATATATATCTGTGGATTGGTTCTAAAAGTCCAATGATATATTTAAAAAAAACGTCTTATGTACATCATACAACTACAACTGTAACAAATTTTATTATTCTAAAGGCTTCTGTCTAGCTATTGATGCAGGGGAGATGCGGATTCTATATCATGCCAATAGCAACAGGCAGATGCCTAACTAGGGTATGGCAAGCAGGGCACGTGCACGCACCACTGAAGTATTTTTTTTTAGAAAATAAAACGTAAGCAACATATCGTCGAACGGTCGAAGAGGGACGCAAGATCGGTGTTTGCCCTAGGCTCCATTTACCGTAGGTACGCCTCTGTCAGCATATGGGAAACAATAAAAACTCAAAACCAAGAATTTCAACATTTGCTCTTTAAGAACCAAGCCAACGATATAAACTTAACTGTAAATATATTACTACCACATTCATTGAAATATCTGTCTAATGCTTTTTCCCAATGCTTGGTATAGTATAGTTGCCATGTGGGGTTATTTCGCATGGCAAGATATGCTGGAATCTTGCTAAGAAACGCATAAATTTACGGAGATTTAGTGTAACCGGGCATCATAATTTCAGAATAAGTTATGAATTCAGTTATTACATAAATTAATAAACTAAATTAGTGACAAAGCCCTTTAATTTTTAAATTAAACTTTTTATATAAACTACTAAATGTTATTTAACAAACGTCGATATAATGCAGTAGGGGATCGAAGCACCATCTGGGTCTTTTTTGGTGGTCCTATCCAACCCCAAAAAAGACCCAGATGGTGCTTCGATCCCCTACTGCAGTGGTTCTTAACCGGTGCTCCACGGAACACTAGTTCTCCGCGAGCTTGTTGCAAGTTCTCCACGAAATTATGAAAACCGATTGTTTTTAATATTGGCTCATCTACTGTATGATTTGAGTTGGACAAATAATGGCTAGATAGCACAAAGTGAAGTCGTGTGATCATCTTGCAACGGCTCTCAATTACCAGATCAAGAGCCGTCGCTCGGTTAAGCCAATTGACCCCTTGTTATGTAACAATTCGTTTAATTTTTAATAAGTATGTCTATGTTTTTTGACTTTCATTTTGGTGTTCCGCGAATGTTTATGATCAAAAGTGCTCCCTGACTTCAAAAAGGTTAAGAATTAGCAGGATTCTACCTACATTGTTTTTTGCTGGTGCAATTTGTTGTTGGGATGCAATTAACGACACTTTAGAAAACTCGGAGGCAATTTTCTGAAGTCCACATACATATACACTAATACATGTTCCGAAGATCGATAGCCAGTTACAGCATTGTAGGCATGGCAGGCATGCCACGTGCCATGGGCGCTACTGAAGAGGGGCGCGAAATAGCGCATAACGTATAAATACGAAAATTAAAATTAAAAATATATTTTTGTTACAGAATTGTAACAATTACAGTGACTTCTACTCTGACTTAACTACCAACTACCAAAATAAACTGTTAGAGTATAAAACATACTTACCATAAAAAGATACATAATTTGATTATGCAATGAAGAGTGAAGATGTCGTTTTCCACGTTTCCATTTTCTATCCACAAATTTAACAGCCGAAGGACGGAACTATGGACATGATGTGCAAAAATATTACAGTAATGAATTTGATCATTCTTTGTTTTTCATTAGATATTATAGGTATTCGCGAAAATTTGGTCAAGTCATTTTATTTATTTAAACTGTCACTCAAATTGATCAATGTATCGATTGTCATTATAGTGTAAGTACAGATTTGTTCAATGCGGGACAATGCATACGTAACTCAGGAAGTTTAACTAACTCAATTTAAAACAGATTACTTCAAATCATTGATTTTAGGTATAACATCGATGGTCAAAGATGAGGTTAGGCTTATATATACGATTATTCGTATTCACGTAAGGACACTATACTAGGAGAGGATAGCGCATCCCCTATGCTGCAATCAGAGGCGTAACTAGGGTATGGCAGGCATGGCACGTGCCATGGGCGCTACTGAAGAGACGCGCGAAAAAACGCATAACGTATAAATACGAAAATTCAAATTAAAACAATATTTTTGTAGATATAAATATGTATATTAAAAGCTCCAAGGAATAATGCACGTATTCGTTTTTCGTTTGTTAGTCCAGGTTCTCTAGGCCTCTAGTTGTACTTGAAATAAAAAAGAAATGCAAAATAGTAGCGTGTGCTGTGTTCTGTGTTCGGGATTCCTCGTGGCGTAGCACTTGCATCGGTTTCTAACGTAGATACCTCAGACTAATGAATAAGTATTAGTCTGAGGTAGATACAATAAATGAGAGTCGGTCTCTGAAGTTACTGTAATGTTTTTTTTTATTTTTCGTTATTATTACTTATTATGTTTTTTCTTTCTGCGTCTTCTCTCATTCTGTCGTCACATGTTTTTCTTGGTCTCCCTAGGTAGTTGCTTCCTGTTGTCCTGCTCTCGTATATCGTGGTCGTCTTTCTTTTGGGATCTGGCATATGTGTCCTAACCATCTGAACTGTCCTTCTATTATTTATTATTAAAAATACTAGTAGAAAAATATTCTAACTTAGATACGATAAACGAGAGTCGGTCTCTGAAGTCTGTTGTAATGTTTTTTGTTTGTTTTTCGTTATTATTACTTATTATGTTTTTTCTTTCTGCTTCTTCTCTCTTTCTGTCATCACATGTTTTTCTTGGTCTCCCTAGGTAGTTGCTTCCTGTTGTCCTGCTCTCGTATATCGTGGTAGTATTTCTTTCGGGATCTGGCATATGTGTCCTAACCATCTGCACTGTCCTTCTATTATTTATTATTAAAAATACTAGTAGAAAATATTCTTAACTTAATCTAATTAATATTGGCGTGCGACTTTGATACTTTTTTCCGAACGAGTAACTGTTCGAAACGTGTGATGTTCCTGGTAAACGAGTGGTGGAATGGTTGGTGTACAACCGAAGATTAGGTTTCTTCTTCGGCCAGTTTCAACCATACTATTATGTATGTAAATGTCAGTTTTGGCTAAAAGCTTCGTCCACTGCCGAAACAGCATCAGCATTATTTTTTAGGAGGAAATTATGACATTTTTCTTATAATAATTCAAATTAACTATTTTCGATTTTCTTTATTCATTATTCAGTGAATATTAATATTTATTTTCAACTTGTGCAATTGGAAGCCTTTCTGCAGAAAGAAACCAATCCACCTAATGTTACAAGTTGAGAAAACAGATTTATATAAAGATTGTAAAAATGTATATAAAATAAAAATTATCTATTCATCTCAGGTTAATTTTTGACTTCTAGAACTTTAGAGCTATATTTTTTTTTTAGTTCGTTAAGTTAAATTGTTTACCTTGAGAATAAAGGTGAAGAAACAAATATATTTTGTGTGTTGGTTCCTTCTTGCAGAAATGCGTCCAATTCATTCTGCTTTTAATATTGTAAGTTACAAGTTAAACCTCTGTCTATGTCGTCGCTTTGCGATTTATTTCGAAAAAAAAAGCATGATGCTCTTTCATTTGGTTCGGATTTTCTTACAGATTTAGCCTATATTATAATATAAAGACTAAGCAAAATCTTTAAAGCTGAAGTTTAGATTTCGGCGGAAACGGACATAAAAGCCGAAATTCGGGTTCGGCTCAAAGATTCTGTTTCGAGCTTACAATATTAAAGAATAAACGACTAGTATAATTCGATAACACGGCCTATTCGAGTTAAATTATTCAAAACATAAAGCTAAGTAGTAAGTAGTATTATTTTAAAATTTCATGTTCGCAATGGATTAACAAATAGAAATCGTGGTGCTACTTATTTCTTTAAATAATTATGATAATAATGTATACATTTAAATTCATTTCTACATCAAAGAACTGAATTCAATAAATTACCTGAAACAGTCAAAATCGAATTGAACTAGACCATTTAAAAAAAACCTGCAGTATAATGCCGTTACTTCACTGCGTAAGTGAACTATTTAAAATTAAAAACAAATGGTTGATGTATTTTACATACAAAATACATCAGATAAAACACAAATATTTTTGTAAAATCAATTGTATTGTTATACGCTAGTTGTTTTGCTAACAAAGTAAGAATTTATACATTTATTATTATTAAGTAATATTATATTAAACCGTTTTCATTAATGAATATGAATTTCTTAATGAAATTGATTATACAAATTTTAAGATTAATTAATTAATGTTAACCACTGATTAATGGAACGAAGGGAGTATTTATGCAAAAGTAAGCAAAATAATTATCAATGAGACGGGGGTGTTCCGTGATCTTGACATTGAGAAATCCAATTATCCGCACATGTACATCGAATTAAATTTGATAACTACAATAACGTCAGTGTCTAAAGCTAGGGTCAATGCGCACGAATGTGATAAACTATAGGGTGATACACAATTAGTATCCCGTGAACAGTAACAGTGTAGGTACTTTTATATTTAAGAACATAGGTAATTGCTTTGCATTTTTTCGTTTTTTGATTTTAAATAATCAAACAATGAGTTACCTCTTGAATCCCTTAAAATCAAATAAATTAATGTTGATTGATGGCTTTTAATTTTATATATAAACAGTGCATTAGAAAACAATTATATTACAATAGACATTATAACATGGGATTTTTAATAAACTTTGTTATTTTACATAATCTAAATTAAATTTATAGTAGTAATTACTGTTATTGTTACAATTCTGTAACTGGCTCTCGACCAACTTCCTTCTGCTGTGTGTTAGATTATGTGTTTTTAGTGTTAGTACTTTCTACTTCAGAAAATCGTCGTTAATTGTATCCCAACGACAAATGGTACCGACTACTCGGGCCCAGATTCGAACCCGCGTGCGAAATTGTGAACTTATTTGAGAATATACTATTTTCTATTTCGCTACTTTGTAACACGCATTTCTGGCGATTTATAATAGGACAGTGTTGGTAATACTAAAAAAATTCAAAGGTCTTACTTATCACGAAATTAGCAAATTTAGACTTGTGTTCATTTCTGCTCTCTGTGACGTTTCTCGAAACCTAAAAAATGCTCGCAAAATGTTATAAATAAGGATAAAATAAAGGAGAAATAGAATTTTTTTATGAAAAACATATTGTGTTGACGATACATTTATCACTCTATTTGACTAACCTATGAAATTTCGTACATTTTCAATTCACAATTATTGAAAGTATGTTAATTATTATTTATTATTAAATTTTGTGCATACAATACTAATTATGAAAACAAAACAAATGATAATTTACTTTATATTTAAAATAAATTAAATGTATAATTTCTTCACTTTTCGAAGTAAATGAAATCTAATATTCCTCATATAGTCATACAGCTATCAAACTTAGATTGCTTGTAAACTTCGTTAAACATATCATAATCCTCATGATCAAAATAAATAAGATACTAACTATGAAAAATATAAAGCATTTACCAAGATACCAAGATAGTCTCAGAAGTATAAGACCTGATGTATGGATGGCTTTCGTAGTAAATAAATTCGTAGTAAATAAATGGCTATATTAGAAAGCACCAATTTTATAAAGCTCACGTTTGATTGAAGATGTAACGTTGTTTAGTGTTCGTCGAACAAATATTAAAGTTATATTACATTAATAAAATATTGGATGGCAGAGTTTAACCGAGGCCGTAGGGCTGCCAAGACGAACCTCGCAGTGGTCGACCAAATGATAACGCCAGAATGGTGAAGAAAATCCACAAAATCATATTGAATGCCCGTCGACTGAAAGTACGTGAGCTAGCAACAAAAACAGCGTCGTGAGGATGTTTCAATCAACTGTTTGGCGATGTTTCACAGCAATAAAGCCGAGTTTTTGCGTCGATTCATAATCATGGATGAAACATAGGTGTGTCACTTCACACAAGAGACGTCAGCAGACACAACAATGGATTCAAATGGGAGAACCGGCATCAAAAAAAGGCAGGCAAGGTCATGGCGTCAGTTTTTTCGGAATGCGTGTGGGTTAATTTTCATTTATTATCTTCAAAAAGGGAAAACAATCAAGGGCGAATATTAACTTATTGCAGCGTCTGAGTCATGAAATGTGAATAAACGGTTGCACTTAAAAAAATAAGTGCTGTTTCATGATGACAATGCACCAGTTCATACACCCGTTCTCACGGTGCCTTTGTTAAAATTAGATTTGCTTCCTCGCGTTTACTAATTCTGGCCCTTTTAAAATTTCTCGGTGGTACACAATTTGTCAACAATGAAGAGGTGAAGTCTACGGTTGATATTTTGAGGTCGAAATAATATCTGTGTTATCCAACCTAGTCTCCATTTCACTCGATACACTTTTCCAAGCGATATTCAATAGTTTAGATATACTGTTTTTAGTGAGAAAACGGTATATCGAAGCTATTGAATATAGCCGGGAAAGTGTATCGAATTAAAGGAGACTATGTTAGATAATACAGATGTTATTTCTCAGACGTGTGTTTTTTTTGCTATATCTGATACTTCTGGGACTCCCCTCGTATATTTAGATCGGGGTTACTATTTATTTCATGCAACAAGGTGAAATAGAAAGTGACAGAACATTTTTCAAGAAGATTCTGTTTACAGATGATTTACCACAAATGGTATTAGTAACTTACAAAACTGTCATTTCTGGACAGCAGAAAATCTTAATTTCCGAGTACGCTCTAAAATCAATATTCACAAAATATATCTATTTGGTGTAGAATCTTTACCAGACAAATTATACGACCTTGCATTTTTCGACAAAACTTTCAAGAAAGATAAACAATTCAGAAAGAAATTTAAAATTCTTAACTACGGAACCTGAAAATTAATTTGGTTCATGTAGGACTGAGGACCTAGAGCACGGTAGAGTATTAAATGAAGAATTTTATGAAAAATGGATGAAAGATATTAATTGTTTCTAAGATCTACTCGCTCACCCCACATCCACTTTTTATTAGTTTTGGTAAAAAATAGAATTTATTCTGAGAAGATCTCTTAACAATCAAAAGTTCGAATCTAAAGAAGAGTTCGCCAGGGAAGATCCCATCTCCTCAAAATTATTTACCTTGGCACTAGAAGCTATTTTAAAACTGTAGCGTGGGAAGACACATATAGATGGGTCTTACACATACCATTTCTGTTTCGTGGACGACACAATTTTGACATCGAGTGATGTAGAAGATATGAAGACTAAAAAAAAAAGACCTTTATTTGGCATATCAGCCCAACCCTTCCCTTTACAAATTTCAGCCGCAAAAAAAAACAATACTTTCTCAGAAAGAACTAAAAAAAATAATAAACTAAACCCCCTCTGCCCTCGCCAATTTTCTTTCCCACGTCAACCTCCTGCAGATTTTCACGCATTTCCCATCCTCTCCTAACCATTCGTTCAGCTTTCTGCACTCTCCTACCCACTCTCCTTTCACTCCCTCACATTCTTTGCTAAGGTGCCACCACGTGTCACTCCCCGTCCTACACAGCGCACACGTAGTGTACCCCAGCCCCATCCACACTTTTCTTCCTCGCTCTTCTGACGCACACCTCGCTCTTGTCATGCATACTTTGTCCTCTCTGCTCCACTCTCCCCTAGCTAAGTAGCTCGGGAGTTTCCCCTGCACTTGCCACTCTAAGTAGCCAGGGTTGTATGAGCTCTCAGCCATTCTCACTTGCCTTTGTTGCCACTCAATATCCCTCAGTCTCTCCCTTATCTCAGTTCCTAGGCTACCCCTTTATCTCAGCTTCTCCTCTACCCACACCTCAGACATACCCACTCTTTCATACATCCTTTCTCTATCCTTCCTCCATCTTCTCTCTGTTCTACTCTTACACCTCATCCATACCAGTCTTTCCTCGCCCCAATCCTGCAATCTTTCCTCAAACTTCACAACCCTCACACACGACTCCCACCACATACTCATACGACTTGTCTCCTGCAACAGCACTGCCCTCAGTGTCGACCTTTCGAGCCCTAGCAGTTTCTTCAGAAACCAGCCTTGCTCCCTTTCTATTACCTCCCATTGACGCAATCCCCACACTTCCACTCCATACAACAATATAGGTTTTACACACGCATCCCAGACCTTGCACGCCATTACGAGGTTACCACCCCACAAGCTCCCCCATTTTCTGCACGCAATCCCCCAAGCCATTCTTGCTTTCGCCTGCATACACTCCACATGCATCATAAGCCCTCCTCCACAGCCAAACCAAAAGCCCAACTATTTAAAGCCATTCACTCTCTCAATCAGCCTTTTCTTCCATTTCAGCCCTTCGCCCGTACCCCTCCTGCCCCTTTTCCTAAACAACATCCATTTGGTCTTTTCCACATTGACCACTAGCCCCCCTCTTATCCAAGTACCTACCCATTCTTTCCAACATCTCTTGCATCTCTTCCACTCTCTTGGCCACCAGCACCACGTCATCTGCATACGCCAACATCCACACCTTGGATCTACCCACCACGACCTCTCCTGTCTGTCCTCTCCTCAGTACCTCTTCCAACTCGCTTGTGTATAGATTAAACAGGAGGGGGCTCAGCGGACACCCCTGCCTTACTCCCACATTCATCCTAAATTTCTCAGATATTTCTCCATTCACTCTTGCTTTCGCCCATGTCTCTTTATACATCCTTCTCACCCACTCCACTCCTTCCTCTTCCATACCCAATCTATCCATACATTCCACCAGTTTCTCCCTAGGAACTGAGTCATACGCCGCTTTTAAATCCACAAACACCGCATACACTCTCCCTTTGCATTCCAGCGCTTCCTCCACCATTCTCGCCAGCGTGAAAATCTGCTCCCTCGTCCCTCTTCCCCTTCTGAACCGACCCTGGCATTCCGGCAGCAGCCCCATTTGCTCCACTTCCCTATTCATTCTATTTTTCACCATAGTCATAATCAATTTATAACCGGCACTCATAATGGTGATCCCCCTATAGTTTTTAACGTCCGAGGCCTCTCCCCCTTTATGAACCGGGACCACCACCCCCACACGCCACTTTTTTCCCACGTCCTCCTCTCCACTCCACACCTTGTTAATACTCAGCCGCACCTTTTCCCTTCCTTCCTGTGATAGCTTTTTGGAAGCCTCTGCCTTCAGCCCATCTTCCCCCGCTACCTTTCCTAGTTTTAACTGTGCCAGGGTCACCTCCACCTCTTTCCGGGAAAACGCCTCCCTTCGCACCACCTGTCTCGCATTCGAACTGCCCAGCTCCACCTCAGACCCCGCCATCTGTTTACAACTCCTCTCCCACTCTACTAGCTCTATATTCACGTTGCCCTGATTCACCCTTCCCTTTAAGATCTCCCACATTCGTTTCTCCACTACACCCTCCCTCAACCTCTTTTCCACTTTCTGCAACTCCTCTATTTTTTTCCTCTCGCACGTACTCTCGAACTCCCTTTTCGCCTGATTAACCCTTTCGACTGCACATCTGCCGTACCTCCAATTCACCATTTCCCTCCGCCACCTCGTCTTCTTTATCTTACACTCCTCGTCGAACCAACATTCCCTCTGGCCTCCACTCTTCTTCCTCACCACCAATGCAGCCGCCATCACTCTCTCCAACTGGAGCATCGACTGTACCTCCTCCCACTTCACGCCCATTAGGTTTCTCTCATACACCGCAATTTCTACTTCGCTCCATCCAAACCCTTGCTGCCCCTTTTTCTCCACCATCTTCCAACCTTTTGTCCTTCTCAAGACAACCTCCACTGGCACATGGTCCGAACGTTGTATATTATATATTGTATAATAATCGTGGATACAATAAAAAGTTGTTACGTATTGTAACAAATACAGTAACTATTACTACTAAAAAATGTGTGGCGAACGTGCTATAGATACTACGTACGTACTATTACATCTCAAAATTCACGGATATCAAAGTTACCCGTGTACCCAGCGAACTAAGCAAAAGGTGGGAGTGCGATATTACTCAAAACTAATATTAACCATTATGAAGAAAACAAAATCAAGCGAGAAAAAAACAGCATTAAAAGTAGTAGGAATCAAATCGACAATCTAAAGAAACTCATACACCACATAGGAGAAAAATATATACTTGGAGGTGACTTTAATGCAAAGCACAACGATTGGGAATCCATAGTGACTACACCGAAAGGGTGAACTTATATCTTTAATGGAATAGACTGATTGTTGTTATCAATCTGCAGATAAACTCACTTACTAGCCAACAGATTTAAACAAATTTTCCGACCTACTAGATTTCACGAGAAAAATATCCACAAACTTACGTGTCAATTACTTTCATTATTGATTACAAATTAAATTGTTTTGCAAAATTCTAAACTAGCTTGAAGTAAGGATGGTCCCAATATTTCTACCCTATATTAAAAAATGTCCTCACATGGACCACATCATATATGAAATTTGATGATGATGATAAACGTAAAGAGATTAAACAATACCACATTTAAAGATTTAAAGTGAGACATTAAAATTATTTTTTTTATATAAACTATTAGTTTTTCAAATATTGGATTCTTAAGGCGTCTACTTTGTGATAATTCATTTTAAAGGATAAATTAAAACGATTTTTACTTTGTTTTTTTATCACACTTCAGTTACACTTTACAACTAGTTTCGGCTAAGCTCTAGGCATTTTCGAGCTCCTCCCATGACAGTCATCGAGAGTTCGATCAGGTCGAATTTTCGCGAATCAGTTTTCACAGTTTTTTAGAGGTTTTCTGTGAAGTTAAGGTAAATAACGGCTGATTAAACTTCTCTGAGCGACGGAAAAGCCTCACGGCTTTTTTAATTTTTTATTATTTTTTTATTATAACAGGTAATAATTAATTGAACTAATATAAAATAAATGCATTTTTGATATATGTAAACGACAATGAATTTCCTAAATCTAATTGAAGAGCTTAAGAAATAATCATACCTATTTATTAGATTCCAATAGTAACAGTTGAATTTGAGTCACTCTATATACATTTTAAATACATTGTAAGTTTAATTTTAATTACATATTAATCTAATCATAATTATATTCACTTTTATTAGACTATATGCATCCATGTGTAGCCTTTGATCTTTTAACGACTTGTTTGTTTATTTATTTTCCGATTTTTACCGATTATCGTAAGTTAGTAACTAATAACGGCTTGATTAAGTTCGCATGGTCTAAGGAACTATGATGCATGTCCGGTTGCGAAATGTGAACGGGCGATCATCACCAAAGTGTCGCGTGTGGCTGAGATAAGAATCATTGGTAATATCTACTACTCAATCGAAAGTAAAGAACAAACGAAGAGTTGAATATTCCTCCTATGGGACACATTTGAACAATGAAGCCGTTATGTGATTAATTATTATTTATTAATAATAATAATAATAATAATAATATATTTCCGTTGCACCTAATTGTACGAAACTCCTAAAATAAATTAAATAAATAATAATTCTTCTTTTTGTTCCCTATACTCCAAGGACGGCAGCAATCAGCAACCTACACCCTGTCTGCAACATAATATGATAACACCATATTATTGTTTGTTATAAATAGATCTATGATAATCTTAATAGCATTTAATTCTACAAACTTACGTATGAAGAGCAGAAATTATTAACTTTAGCAAATAATGATAAAGAATCAATGAAAATTTATATAGTCAGATTAATCTGTTTTTATATTTGAGGATAGTCCCTGAAGTACTCGACCTAACAAAGGATACACACACAAATTGAGGAAAATTAAAAAGAGTGCGTGAGGATGCAATTCGAACTCACTGATTTTGGTTATAACATGTATTACTATAGCTATTAATTGTTATTACGTATTTTATAGAATATTATTCATATAGTCATAAACAGTAATCGTTATTAAGTACTGCACTGAATTAAGGGAAGAATTTCGAATAGCGATCCAACAGGTTGTTAATAAAATATGCAGAACTAGTGGGAATTACGATGTCGTCGAGATGTCATTTGTAAAGTCCCAGCGGACGACTTTATAAATAATCGTTGTCATTTTGCGGAGATTAGCTAATAAGTCAACATAGTGTTCCATCATTCGCCCCGCTTCCTCTAATATACGGTATTGTTCCGTTTTGTATTGGGGTTCGGGTCGAGACCGCGCACCCCAAGCGGAATTGTTCGCCGTTTAGGGGGGTGCCGCGGTTGAAAACTGCCCTAGAGCAAACTCGTTGCATTTTATTGCACTATTTTATGACTTTGTTTAGACCTCATATAGTTTTAAAGTCGTAAATTATTAAACGATCAACTGGTGCAGTTTATAAAACTGCACGTTATTGAGCAAAAACTTAGACTAGAAAGTCAATAGACATTTAAGAGGGGGCTCAATTTGTTATGAATTTTATTTCAATGTATCTGGTGCATTCCAAATTAAATTGTTTTATTAGGAATAAGATTTAATAGGATGGGAAAGGCATAAAAGACTGCAGAAGGAAGTGGGAAAGGAAGAGGGAATAGTAGGAGCAGTGGTATTGTAATAATTGCTATGGGTAGAGAGGTATTAATGAAAGGGAGGATTATTATATTTCTAGTTATATTAGATATTATGTTGAGTTGATTATTTTTGTACTAGGTAGTCAAATAAAGGTTGCTTTTTATTTTTATTATATATGAATACAATGCCTTTTTCCCATTACCATTAAATAGATTTTGCATTCGGGATTGTTGAAAAATCTAGGCCTTAAGACCTTAATAAATTAATAAATAAATTAAATAATAAATAATTAATATTTATTAGTTAAGTTAGTTAGAACTATGCAACTGTATAATTTTTAATCACCTGTATATTGTAGGAATATAGTAAACATAATTTATTTCCTTTTCTGTCCAATGATTCTCAATATTTTTTGCAGTGAAATTAAAAGATGCATTTCTGTCATGTTAGTCTTAATGATGCCTGAGATATATGGTTTATATATGGTTATAAATGAAAACAATGCCTCTCTAGTTAGATTTACATTAATAAGAATCTATTTTTGGGGTTTTAATAATAATTATTACTGTTTTACCACAGTAGTTATAAATGCTATATCTGCATGGATATTCGACAAAAGAGTTATATTATATATTCTTCTTTAATTGTTGTAGTACAAAACTCTTCCCTCTGTATTAAGATTGGATAAGATACATAAAAAAGTTATTTCTGACTAATACCTGAGTTAATTAACCAATCATAATCGAATCCAATAAATACCAGTAAGTGGCATTTATGAAAATGGATATATGAGTGAATATAATTGTCTCTAGCTAAAGATATGCTAAAAATATAGTATAATTAATGTTTTAAATTGCCCCAATTAGGATTGAACTCATCAATCTATTCAGCTGGGAATTGATGTTCACTAATGCACCGCGCATATATGAGCTATTGTGTGTGTACACGGTGCAGCGAATTGTATGGCCAAGTCGTCGAATTTAACCCACCCCCGCCCGTTCACATTAAACAATACGAACTATTATGTAATTAGAACAATCTGCGAATACGGTTCGTTACTCAAACAACAAATTTACAAATGCTAGGGGTTAAAGGGTTAACATGCTTAAAATTTTAATTGTGAACAAATAATGCTGGGATTATTTGAATAGTGGTCGATAAAATTGACCGACGCGCGCTCGGTAAATGAACTGTCGGCGGTTTTCACTGACTTTGCAATAAAGTTATAAAACTGGGCAGGAAATAGAGGCGAACGCGATGTACTACTGACGCTGCATTTTTATGCAACTAGTGTTTGTTTCTTGCTGCGTTATTTTTTTCCACTCGTAGGATTTGTGGGTATTGAAACGTTAAAATTATCACTCACCATATATTAGCAATTTGTTTGTATCATTTACTTCTCGATTGATGTTCGCTTAAAGGCACTTGATTATAAAATGAATGTTCACATTTATTGTTAATGATTCGTTTATTTCTCTACTGAGGGTATTGTGCAAGTATTGTTGATTTTAAAAGGTTAATACTCGTTAATTGATGCAATATTTATTTATAGTTGGAAGCCTTATTAATACTGTTTTGATTATAATGCAATAGATTTGGTTTAATTCTCTTCCTTGTTCTAGTTTATAATTGTTTATTCTATTCTTATTAGGATAACGACAAGTGTATTTGATTTTCCGCAAACAATTCAATTTATTTTAATTAATATAATAAAATAAGATGGCCAAAGTGTTTAGAGTGTTATTAGAATTCTTAATCAACGATATAACATGTTTTCTCTTACGTCTTTGCGTGCCCTATTCATTGCGGACCATAGCTATTATAATGGCAGTCCTGATCCTGTCTACGGCGCTTCTAAATAATTGGACAGACGTGAGCCCAAACATAAAGCAAATTTAACCAAAACATTTAGATGCCAAATAATAAAAAAAAAATTAACTTCATATCTTTGAACCTTTTCGGTACATTTGACGTCTCTCACTCATCATGTACATGTTTTGTTGAAGTGATATTTGACGAGTCAGGCTCGTCATTCGAATAAAGTTAGATTTAAATTGCTTGTACTTGATTTTGTAGAAAGTAATTGGTACAGCATAACGCTAAGTCTCGCCATAGTCCAACTGAGGTGACAATATTTAGCGATTATATTATTATTGACAAGTAAAGGATGGACAGTGAACTATTTTTCACATATTGTAAATAATCCGGGACAAATCAAGCCAAATTTCATTGAATTCACGCTCAAAATACATATGCAAACAAAGCTACATATAAGAATTCAATAATTGTTCACTAAAAACGGCAAAAACACAAAGGAATAGATAGATAAACAAAGTACAATGTATAATATTCTGAACAACACATGAAGCTGCAGGTCGCCCCTTAGTTATCAATTGAAGCATCGACTTATTGCTGTATGCATTGGTTAACTCCAATTAACATAGGTAGCGTTAACAATTATTATTTTTTTTAAATACATAAAAGCTATTGTTTTTACATGTTATACCACACACCAACAAATTTAATATGGTCAGAAGCGAAAAAAGGATTAATTATATCGCCTCAAAATGTTATAACGTTTTACCTCCAGAAATAAAAAAAATCAATAAACCCAATATATTTAACTATGGCTATTATAATGGCAGTCCTGATCCTTTCTACAGCGTTTCTAAATAATAATAATAGATTTTTTTTGATGTCAAGCACCTTGACCTGTTCGTAATCGATGGAATGTGCTCTAAACATGGTTGGCTAAAGCACATGCTCCCAATTTATGCCTAGCATCACTCTTGTATTGTGTAATCCGTGATTTGAGCAGGTGACTGGTTAGTCCGATGTACACCAGTTCACAGCTTCGACAGGGAACCTTGTAGACGACTCCTGACATCGACAGTAGGGGTAGTTTGTCCTTGACTTTGCTGTATAGTTGGCCTACATTCACAGGATTCTTATAAGCAAATCTGATGTTATCTTTCTTAAGGACTGAACTGGTGTACATCGGACAAACCAGTCAAGACAGACAATTGTATTTTAACAATTTTGGATGACATTAACTCAATCCTTTTCTGACAGAATCAATTTGACAAAGACCATTTGATAGTCGTAACATCTCCACTATATTTATAATATCTATGGAACAGTTAAGTGTTAGTACTTACACTGAACATTTGTTTCGTACTTAAGAATGAAGCGAGCATGTTATTAACACCACTTTCTGTGAGTGCCAGTTGAACAGGTGAATTTCCGAAAGGGCTTCGGAGCTCTTTATATATATATATATATATATATATATATATATATATATATATAAGTGTGAACCCACCTCTTAGCAATCTACATATCTAGATTTCGATCTTATTAGATCTCGTCAGTGTAGCTCAGCTAGTGAGGATGAATTCACACAATATCTCGAGTGGTTATATAGAAAAATAGTACAACTTACGTTAAACGCCATCTGGCGGCACCACATCAATTAGCAATGCATACCATTACCATATGGGTGTGCATTGCTAATTGATGTGGTGCCGCCAGATTTCGTTTAACTTTCCTCTTCGAGGGTAAGTTGTACTACAACAGAATATACACCGTTACATCTGGCATTCGTAGATTACCACATAGCCTTCGACAGCATCGAAACCCGGGCTCTTCTCTCTGCAATGGACGATGCCAGAATCGATTCGAGATATTCCAAGATCATCAGAAACATATACCAAGATCTTTCATATTAAAATCGACGATGAACTCAGTACAAGGAAAATACCCCTAGACAGAGAAGTCGGGCAAGGGGATACAATGCCGCCAAAATTATTCACACTGGCAATCGAAAAAGTGTTTAAATCACCACCACGGAACAACATAGGGTTCATAATGGACGGCGCATCTATAAACCACCTAAGATGGGCTGACGACATAGTATTGATAAGTAAAAACATCCAAGAAATAAACACCATGCCGACGGAACTAAATGAAAAATTACGAGAAGTAGGCCTAAAAATGAACCTAAATAAGACAAAAATAATGAGCGACGACTCGAATAACATCGCCACAGACAATACAACAATAGAAAATGTTTCAAGCTACATCTATCTTGGCTACACAATTAAACTTGGCAAAGAAAACCAAAATGAAGAAATAACACATCGAATACAACGAGCGCGGACTGGCAAATAGAGCTTTATACTTAAAGATAAAAACATTCGCATAAGCCTAAAAAGGAAAGTGTACGACACTTGTATACTACCAGTATACACAATGACTATCACAAAGAAACCTGCTCACAAGTTACAAACACTACATAGATCTATGGAATGGATCATTCTGGGGAAATCACTAGGAAATCGAATTCGAGGAAGGATAAAAGAAGTGGACGTATTGCGGGGCAGAAATGGAGGCGTCGCAACACAACATGCAGAAAAATGGACATATAAAACAATTAAGTGGAGACCACGAAGAACACAGCGAGGTAGAACAAAGACCACAAATGTCATGGGAGGACATCACGAAAGAAGCGGGAAAACAATGGATAAGAAGAACACAGGGCAGGAAAGCATGGAAGGACTTAGGAGAGGTCTATATCTAGCAGTGGATGATGTATGGCTAAAAGAATGAAAAAATACATAATAATACAAGAGTGTATACACACCTCAAAACTTATTCAAAGCAATACACATACCAACACAAATGTCGAGCACAGTGTAACTCAAAAACATGTTAATATAGGAATCTCAGGCAGACTTCTATACCTAATAAAATCATACCAGGGACCACAATCGAATGGGAATGGTCACCGAAACAAGAAGTAAATATTTTTATCAATTTAAATTAACTATCGTTGTAAATGATTTAATAATAAACTATCAACTATAATATAATAATATAACAATGGTGTAATATATGAGTAATATATGAGTATATAAGAGTATTTGGTAACAGTTATCACGTTTTAATTAGGAGATTATAATTTAGGGAGAATTTCTGGGATAAAGGAGAAAAGAAGTATTTCAATGATAAAAGACAGATATTATTTAAAATATTTAAGTTATATATGACTATATTGCATTTTCCTAATTAGGATAGATTAGATTAAATAATTAATGTTACTCCTTTTAAAAGATAGTAAGCATTTAATCGATGAACCTTAACCTTGTAAGGCACAAATTTGGAAATCATGATTTTTCACTCAGTGAACTAATGTTCCCATGGTGTAAATTTTATGTTTTCTTTAAAATTTAATTCTAAATTTTATTATACCATTTTATTAATAGTTTATATTATTGGGATATCTTGCGATTGAAGTATGATAAACTAAAACTATGAAAATTGTTTTAATAGTGTTGTTTTAGTTTTTTCTAGTTTTAACAAATAACATAACACAATGATGTATATATCATAAAAATACTTCTTTAACTATCAGCCGGAAGGCTATTCCGCTGGTAAATGGTGTAAATTAGGAGTTGTTCTGTTGGGCAATAAATCTATAATTATTATTATTATTAAATGGAGAAGAGTGTAATTATCCGGTATTTACTTTAAATTCTCTGAGGAATTGTGAAAGGTGATTTGCGAAACTTCTCTCACGTGGGATTTGAACAGTCGCTACCCAATGCTTAGTACGAGATAGACGGCGCCACTAACCACTAGGAGAGTGAGCTGGGCTATATATCATATTTTTGTGAATTGTAGCAAATTAGATTTTACCCTTATTTGTTATTTTTTTATTTAGAAATTTTGTTTGCAATCCCTAGATTTAAGTATTTAAATGTGAACTGCCACAAAACCCTCTATTGTTTCATAAACTTATGTAAAAAACTTAAAGTCTGCATACAAAAGACAAATTTAAACAAGAAATGTGATTTAAATTTAGTATATATATATATATATATATATATATATATATATATATATATATATATATATATATATATATATATATATATATATATATAATATATATATATATATATATATATATATATATATATATATTTCGTTATCGACATATCGAGATGTATATCATTTGATGATTAATAAAATAAATATAGTAGATAAAAAAATATATGAAGCTATAAAGAAATGCCGGATATTAAAAAATATACGAAATGGGATTAACGTCACCAATTTTTAACTGTAAATAATAATAATAAATAAATAACGGGGATGTAGGCCTGCGGTACTTCGCCACAGATGCATAGAATAATGTAGTAATAGCATTTTAGGCGTAGAATAAAATTCATTGAATTGAATCACCCACCTTACATACGATGATATAACTTGAAACAATCTGATTAGGATACATATGTACTATTATTTGAATTAAAATTTAATAGGAAGCTTTGGGTAACCAAATCGTAATATCAATCCAATTTCGAACTTTCTATTTTATGTAAATATCACGCCAACAGCTAGAATCAACCATATAAGAAGTGGGAAATGGAATCAAGCATTATTTTGCCTTCACCTAGACTTATGGGTACGTATCCACTATTTATCCATGTATTCTGAAAGCTACTATCTTTGCATTTACTTGCACTGCAAGTACTTTAGACGATTTTGCAATTATATTTGATCATCGGTCATGTACTTAAAACGGATTCAGCATCCACTATATACAGAGAACCTCATACATGATAATCAACATCATGGTTTTAATGAATCCTCTGTATAAACCTATGCTGCAGTTAAAATACATTTTATATATTTTCTTTGTGTAGGATTTTTGCTAATAGATTGGATTTAGAATCCTCGAAGGTGCCTTGGATGTGAACTTTGAGTTTCTCGGTTTGTTTCAATTGGTTTCCAAGATTTGTGGCGTTACCTCAGAAGCACCCCCTTTTCAAACTGTATTACTTGTAAATATATTCCATCAATTATGTGGTGGATAGGCTCGAACTGATTTAGCCCAGAGGCTAAAATTAAATTTGACGTAATTAAAGGTATTAAAAATATTGATTAGATATTTGGAAATAACTTCAATTGACCTAGCTTTATAGGCTATGTTTAATCTTCTTATACATAGACACTCAACACCACGCAGTTGATTGAACGCTTGGCACTTAATCACACTTCAATAGCGTGGAACTACTGTTCGTTTAGTTGTTCGATATATTATTTATCTGGTGTTTAAAAAAACTATTTTAATGATATTACGTGGTGAAAAGAAGTCGCAAGTTTTTAGGTTTAAAGTAAAGTATTAGCGACCTTGATATTTTGATATCTAATTTAAACTTCCAAAATCAGTTATTACTATTTGCCATTAGTGATAAGTACTATCAAATTAATTATACCATTAATAGTTGTTAAACTAGTTCTTAGGATACAGCAGTATTGATAGGGAACTTTACAGATATATGTGTTTACCTACTCATATATTAATATAGTAACACTAGTATTATCAGACCATTTCAATGCCGGGCAAACAAGTGAGCACGATAAATGTTTTACCCCGTTATACGTCGAATGGAACATATTTCTAAAAATAATAAATATTAATAAAATATCAAAACAAACACGACGTGGTTATCAGAGTTAAGCACGATCATATGTTTCGAAAAAAAAACTGAAGCGCAATAGCTAAGGGTTTATGTACAAAGGAAGTGCTTGTTTCTAGCTATTTTGCTTTATTATTATTAATAGTCTTTCGTCAAATAATTATACAGTTAAATATATCAACCTTGATGGTTCGGTAAACCAGCCATTTAACCCAGCAACTTCACCATAATTGTACCGTGTAGATATGTTGCATGTTTTTTCATTACAAATTATTACACAGAGGGCACGTGGGTATACTCATTTCTTCATATTTATCTGACAGAAGAATTAAAAAAAACTGGAAAACAGGATCATACAACACATATCGGGGTGCCACGTCCTCTATTTTAATACTATTTATAAATGTCCTGAAGATATGACAATAGACTAGTAAATATGTATTAGATGACACTACAATAATATTCCGTGACACTAGCAAAGAATGAGTAAGTGAAAAAAGAATGTCTTTTCAATGAATGGTGTGGTGTTAATAGACTAGTGCTATATCATAGAAGAAATGTATTTTCGACAGCAACTCAGTGTGGACAACGTTGAATTGACATTCGCCAAAGGGTGTAAATTTATAGGCCTGTATTTAGGTAAAAGGTTTACTTGGGTTGAACACATTGACCATATATCCAATTAAGCGTTCCTAGATCCTTAACCTTCCGGCACTCGCGCCCAGTCTGATCATATATATGCTCCGTGTCTATGAGACTGGGTGCGAGTGCCGGAAGGTTAAAACAATAAAATACGAATGAAAATCAATTAAATGTTTACTATGTTTTGTTATGTATTGATACATAGGGTGTGTATAAATTGATGGAAGAAGTTCAGCTAGCGATGTTGATCATCAAATTCGAGTCGAAAATCTAAATACAAAAATATTGTACCATGCTTCCTTGGTCTTCACAGAGCCTCCAATGCTTGAAAATCGAGTCTGTTAATACGCGTATTATTTCATTGTCTTTTGACATATAGAGCTGTATATTAGAATAAAGATAAATGATATATTATGTTTATGTTTATGTAAATATATTTATATTGTTTGTAAACTCCAAAAGCATGTTTTAATTATCTCATTTTTAAATTACTTTGGCAAAAATACTTATGACAACATTGTATTGATACTGTCATCAGAGTTTGACAGTACCAACAAAGAAAAGTATTTATTCTAATTTTGTATCATCGTTGATTTGCTCGTATATCTATATATACATATATATATATATATATATATATATATATATATATATATATATATATATATATATATAAAATGCTTCTGTTTCGCTTTCTTGTTTAGATTACTAACAGTAGTTTTTACGATCAATGAGTAGGCTGATATGCACATAATATTTGGTTTCTGCAGTGGAAAATTGTGACAACGCAGAACTTGAATTTCGTGCTCGTTATCCAATGGAAATGATACTGCAATATAATTTTAAATAGAATTCGTGAAAATGACGACTACTTGAGACCTATACTTTGGAGCGATTAATGCACGTTTACAAGAAAGGACATGTTTAACACACATAATATTTACCTGAGGAAAACTCGCAAGTCTATCGAGATTACGGTTCTCAAAGAAGATTTTCCGATAATGTTTTGGTTGGCATAATAAACCATAGGGCATAGGACCAAAATCGTCCTAATGCCGATGAATACCTCAATGTTCTAGAACGAGATGCCACTGCAGATAGGGGATGACATGCTATACAGTTAATGGAGCTCCTGCTCGGTTGGACTTACCAAACAGATGGATTGGTAGCGGCGGCCCTATCTTATGACCCGTGAGATCTACGGCTCTACAAGATATGGGATATAAATGATGCGGCTCTATTAGAAATGACCCCCAAAAAGCTGGAACGAATTGTGCAAACTATACCACAAAGGCTACAGTTGTGTTTGAAAACAGATGGTTGACGGACATTAAAATTATAAAAAATAATTAATTTTAAAATGTATTTATTTGTAATATGTTGCTGTGTGTTGTATTGATCGCAAATTTACTAGTCTGTATTCATTTATAATGAATTATTGACTTTCTCAAAACACAGTCCCTCGCGATATCTAGGTAACCTTATAGTACAGCTTTACAAGATTTATAATAAGAGTAGCGAACAAGTTATTTATTTCAAATAGGAGCCCTAAAATAAGAAATGATAGCCCATACAACGAACTAAGCCTTAATATCGCATAATTGAAAGATGTAATTTGGCAAAATAAATATATGCCTGCAGAAAGTAAAGCAAGAATCTACAAGACCTGTGTGAGATTTATCATGATATATGCGATTGAAACCAGTGCAGAAAACGCTGTAACAAAACGACTCTTAAGAAAAATGTAGATGAAAACTTTATAAGCCACCTTACACGGCCAATAATACTGTCAGTATTCTTAAATATTGACAGTATTACTGATCGTGTAAGGTGCAGTATTGATGAATTGAACAAAATACTGACAACATCCGGATATTTTGTAATCCAAGCATCAGTATTTTAAAATCCCACTGACAGTTGTTTGACAGTGTGTTTTGCGCACTCATTTATTATTACTTATGTCTTCAATAATAGATGATGACTTTTGTACCCCGTTTAGTCAGAAACATACGAAGAAGTTTCTGATGATAATGAGGAATTAAAAGACCCTACAAATGTATATTGATGCAGTAATGTTTCATTCACAGCTTGACTTATTACTGCTGGTGAAATGATTGCGGAAAACTTCAAGTACTCAAAGTACCTTCCCGTAGCGAGGTATCTTAAAGTAACTGCTAATCTTTCGTCAGCCGAAATGAATCCACTCTCCATCCTACTTCTACATCCATTCCAAATTCAAACCAAAGATTCAAATATTTAAAGCCATTCACTCTCTCAGTCATTCTTCGCTTCCATTTCTGTTCCTCCACACTACCCCTTCCACCTCTATTCCTAAACATCATCCATTTGGTCTTTTCCACATTCACCAAAAGCCCCCCTCATATGAAGATATCTCCCCATTCTATCTAATATTTATTGCATCTCTTGGCTACCAGCAATAGGTCATCCGCATACGCTAACATCCACACCTTGGTTCTACCTACCACGACCCCTTTCGCCTATCCTCTTCTCAGCACATCCTCCAACTCGGTCGTGTACAGGTTGTACAACGGGGCAGCCCTTCCTTACTCCTATGTTCACACTAAATTTCTCCATTCATTCTTGCTCTTGCCCATGACTATTCATCCTTCTCATCCACTCCACCCCTTCCTCTTCCATATTCATCCTCTTTATACACTCCATAAGTTTCCCCCTAGGCACTCATATGCCGCTTTCAAATCAACAAACACCGCATACATTATCCCTGAACCCACTCTGGCATTCCGGCTGCAGCCCTTTCACTATCTAATCTGTTCTTCACCTTTCTCATCATAACCTTATATCCCGCACTCATCGCAGTGATCCTCTTGTAGTTCTTCACGGCCGAGGCCACTCCCCCTATGAACCGGAACCACCACACCCACTCGCTACTTCGGCACATATTCCCTTACATTCCACACCCTATTTATCACCTGCAGCAGCTTCTACCTTCTATCCGCTTCTGTTGAACGCCTCTGCCTTGTCCAGCCGCCTTTCCCAGTTTTAGTTGTTCCAGAGCCTCTTCCACCTCATTCCGAGAGAACGCCTCTCTTCCTACCACCGGTCTTCCTCCCCAGATCCTCCTTCGTCCCCGTCATCATCTCTCTGCAGCTCTTCTTCCACAAGAAAGTTGCATTACATTCTGTTTTAAAATATTTACTTCAAGCCCCCGTTTATTAAAGAAACTCTACAGCCTTCAATTATATGATTTCATTCAATGACTTGGCCACATCGACTATATCATCCACTTATTATAGGGACTACACATGTCCTTTCTATAAATGCATCTGCATTACATTAAGAATTCGTAATACTTTTTGTAGCATGTCCACAAATATGTTGAAACCCCCTGTTTCGAAATACATGAACTGAAGCTCGAATTATACTTGGTATAGAATGATCCGAGATCCTAAGAAAGGGAATTTCTGTGAATATTAACATAATAATAACATTTATTTTACTATTTCAATACATTATGGTTATAGTTCATAAGATACAGTAGTAAAAATTCAGAATTAAAGAAACACGGAAAAACAAATCTCATGTAATCAGATATCATAATTATTAATGCATTTTGTTAATGATTACATTATTTTTATACTTTTCACGATATTTATGACGTAAATCTGTATACGTTCCTAATGGTTTATTCTAAAACACTATTCGAGATTCAAAACAAAATACAGAAACAAACTTCACCTGAAGAGATTCTATATTTTAAAAAAATGATACAAGTTAGTTAGTAGTTAGTTTTATTTTTGCCAGACTTACAATTAATAAGAATATTCTTCAATTGTGTGTGTACATTGCGCTTAGTGCAGTTTAATAGCCTAGTATTTACCTTAACTCCACAGAAAACCTCCAAGAAACTGTGGGTAATTCGCTCAGTACGAGACGGACGGCCTCTCTAACCACTAGGCCACTGAGCTAGGTATTTTTTTTCCTTGCTCAATTAAGTTGCAATATCCCGGGTATAACAAAGCTGCCCTTGGATTACACTGGCTGGCTGGAATTGCCCGGTAGCCTATATTTTATACCATGTTTACTTTTTGAAATTTTTATTTTTGTCTTAAATAGTTAATTATTATGAATACTGCTTAAAATCCAAGTTTACCATCTATTCTGCTTCATAAATCATTTAAAAGTGTTATTCGATGTTAGTATGATGATAGTATAAATAAACAAGTGTAAAATATAATTACTTCGTGAATAATTAAAAGTATAATACTTATTTCTCCTTTACAGATAGCATGTCTTCATGGTAAATAGGTGGTATGTAAGGCAGTAAACTAATCATAACGTTGTATTTCTATCTTGTTATTCTTCTTGGCGTTTTATACAGTGGCAACATAGTAACTTTTCTGAAATGTGTGGGTCTTCCTTGTTTTCCAAATAAAAATATTACTTTAAATGGGGTATTTTCTTCCATACTAGTTTTTTTTTTTAAATATTGTGCGGTTCATCGCTTTTAAACCTCATCCAGCATATTTTCAGCCATTTTATAATTTCTCCTACCGTATTTTTTTTTCCTGTTTGATATTGCCTCTTCTAGAGATTTAATTGAAACATAGTCTTCTCGTGTCATTTCATAGAGGATGCAGAGATTTTTTCGGAAATTTTGTATTAAATTGTTACATAACGAACGTTAATTTACAAGGCTTACTAAAATTTGACAAAACAATTAGAAAGTTGTTTTAACTATGATAAATGGACATATTTCATTAAAAAATATATATATATATTACGACCACATTTTTCACCAAAATTCTTTTCATTTTTCTTTTTGAAATGGTGTTCCATTGAATGTATGATTATAAATATAAAAAGAGGATACCTATATCTTACTAAAATCGCCATTAACAATTTTTTCCCCAAAAGTAGAGTTATACCACTTTAAAAAATAACGACTCATATTATAAATCTAAAATTTTCGAGAATATCGCAAAATAATTTGCATTAAATCTTCCTACTTACCGAATACAGCATTGTGCACAGACATGTTTGAAAGTAGTTTATTTCGAATATATATTGGGCATGTAACGCCAAACATTTATAATTTACCTTTCTTAAAAAGCAATTAGTTACAAACCTACGCCGTACCCAAAATAAATCTAAGAAAACAGATTTGTCATGATCTGACAATAACTTGTAAATAAATATTATTGAATTAATGTTGTTGCCTTCAAAATAAATATTATTTAGATAATGTAAATTATATTTCCATAAAGTGAAAAATACAAAAGGCAAGAATTATACGCCAGCAGTATCTTATAGGAGTGAGCGCAAGCGATTTTTATTAAACAGTGTTTGTCAGAGAGAGAAAGAGAAGTCTGCGTTTGGCTGCCGGTCTTTTCTGCCTTTTCTTATGGTGCGATAATTAAACATTTTATTTAATGAAACAACTCTTAATATAGACGGAAGCTCACGAAACATATAACTTTTATAGAGACAGACTACATATTAAGGTTATTGAAGTTTTATAGATATTTAACTGTTTTATAGATATTGTTACTACAATAGTAATTCAATCATACTTCTATGTCTTAGAGCCGACCCGTGCTTACGAAAAAAGTTTATTTTTGTTATTAAATAGATCGAGCAGCGTCGAATTTGTTTGTTTTACTAAGTGCCGGTTGATTCAATATGAACTGAATACGTGCTAGATCGCGTTTGCTTTTGTCGATGAATTGTTGAAATATATGGTCCAGCATTTGATGTAGATATCATAAAGTTGAACGTCTAATGTGCGCAAAAGAGAACGTGTTGTTGACTGGCCATCGAGGTATAAACAAATTTCCGGCGCTGTATAAGGTGGGCCTATCCGGCACTGTCGGAGGCGGGCACAGATGAAAGAGGCGGCGGCCGCACAATCCGCAGTGCTGAATGCCGTCCTCAAGTCATTCTGCCGCCGTCGATAGTAGAAGCCGCACGCAAAAACCGATAAGAGTGATAGCGCGAGGCGCGAGTGTACTTATGCAGACTTTGGCAACCCGGGAGGCCAGAATGGACAATCAAGACGACCATCTGGCCGAGGAATATGTTCAGGATTTCGTCCTGGATCACCTCGAGGACGTAACTGTAAAACGCGAAGAAAAGCACCGCATCGCCGCTGCGGAGGCGGAGTGGCTGGCGCAGGAAGAGAGCTCGGATCCTAGAGCTTTGTGCAGACCGTGGCCAGATGAACGCCGTCTTCCACCGATTTCGCCGCCACCGGATAGCATCTACAGCCAGCAACCGGTTCTAGTGAACATGACATTAGTGAACGACCCGGGGACTCCACCGGATACGCCGCCAAGCCATTCTCCCATTCCGTGCCGCCCGACACAAATAGTGGATGAGATGTGGTTCCCGCCGCTCAGAGACCCACAGCCTCTAGACTTGCGTCCAAATCACTGCATGGGTGGCGAGCCAGACTGGGAAAGACGTGAGTACGTACCTTCCGGAGGCATGTTTATGGAAAATCCCAATCACCATATACTTCAAAGACCGCAATCAGTTTGTAGCGGCGGGAGCGCGCTTTCGCCCCGAATGAATAATATGAATTCTGGATATTCCACTTGCAGCGAAGATATTGGTCTTAATGATGAAATGCTAATGACTTTATCTGTTAGAGAGCTAAATAAAAGACTGCATGGATGTCCCCGTGATGAAGTTGTCCGCTTAAAACAAAAGCGGCGCACTCTGAAAAACCGAGGATACGCGCAAAATTGTAGATCCAAGCGGCTGCAACAGCGACAAGATCTAGAAACGACCAACCGAAGTCTCCAAAATGAACTTCACCGCCTGAAAATGGAATTATCAAGGGTATCACAAGAACGAGATCTACTTAAACAAAAGCTACACATCGGAGGGAGGAGTCACCCAGCACCTCAAATGCAGTTCTCGCAATGTTTCAACTCCGACGGCCAGAGTTCACCCGAGATCTACCTATGACATCCGTTTCCGGGTCGCAGGATCTAGTGCTCGACCCGCGTGCATAGCCACGCACCAGGTTCGGTTCCGGGTAAGGGATAATGACTTGTATAGTGATCCAATTAAAAAAGTGATGCACAAAAAAACTCAATTACAGCCTCCGTGGTGTGCGTTTAAATAGATGTACACCACGGAGGTACAAACGATAATAATAAAATTAAGAAAATACACGCTTTTACGTTTTATCTCTTTTATTTAGGTTTTAAGAAAGACTGTTGATTTTAATTTGTTATAAGTTATAAATATAGAGACTTTAATACTTTTTTAAAACTAATAAACCGTAATTTTCACTATACTAGTGACGTGGTTCCAATATTTGCATATCTTTATCTATTTTGAAAAATCATCTAATATACGGTTTTCTTATTTCATGTTGGAGAAATCATTTTATGTTTACTTTGCGTTTGTATATTTTTATAAATCGAATAGGGATTGCTCTAATATAGTTGTACCTATCAACTAAACTAAATGGTTGTGTTTTCAAATACAATGTTTATATAAATATGTTATAAAAATTATTATGTAAATATTAATAGGATCAATAAATTATGGTTTAGAATAGGGTATGTCGTTTCTATTGCAAATGAATAAATTTCTTATATTTATACTAAATACTTTATATAAATAAACAACGAACATAAAGAACAACTTTGTAACCGATTATTAATTACAGCTGGTACATCGATAACCTTCCCATTAATACACTGATATCACTAATTTCTTTCACTAATAGCTAACATTTATATATAAACAGTAATTTATAAATAAATCAACTCTTAAACGCAGTTACTTGTGAGCGCCCAGTGATGATCTGCTTATGTGAGCGACGGGGATAATGGTTGTAAAGGGGAATGAAGGGTAGGTAATTTAATTCATTTAAATCCTCACGCATTTGAATATATTGAAATAAAATAAATACTACACCGTAGTGTATTTGTATTTGAAAATTCGTTTCAATAATTTTATTATAATTTTCATCAATCCAATTTAACTGAATGATACGAGCAATTAACGCGTGCTTTTTAATATATTTTATGGATTAAACAAATTGTAATCTATATGTATAATAGATATATTTAAGATTTTGAATTTAATATATTTGCAAAGTAATTGATTTTGTTATCATTTATTACTTAGTTATCATTTTGGATACATAAGTTAATTTAAAAGAAGTTTTATGCAAAAATTCACAGTTTTAACTATTTCTACAATTTATTCCTATAGAATATATACCTTACTATACTATTATTTAATCAATCTAACGAACTTAAAAAATCATAGAATATTGATCTCTCAATTTTATTTATTTATTTAATCGTAAGCCTTATACACTTGTGTATGCGGTAAATATCGGTATAAATTTTAACAATTTTAAAATCGAGAATATATTTTAAATCATCTGTAAAATATGTTGATATATATATATATATATATATATATATATATATATATATATATATATATATATATATATATACATATATATGATATATGAACCGTATACTTTCTTTGAGTTGTTGATTTTGCTTTTATCACAATGATGAATGTAGTAACTTTGATTTAAAGTTTAGTATATGATTAATTAATTATTTTCAATTTATTTATAGGTTTTTTTTATACAAATCTTTATTGTTAAATTCGTTAATGCTTTGCAAGTAATAATATTTTTCAAAATCTTTATTGACAACAATATTACATACAATTGGAAACATTTATTTTATTGGCTTAGTTGGGTTGGTAATTTTCATATTAATATCATTAATACATTAGATATCCGCGTAATATAACCAATATTACTATCTATATGGAAATATTAAAAAGTAATAATTGCTACACATTTATATATATATAAATACAAATTCTCCATTTGGACATTAAAATAAATTTTAAACTTCTTTATGTTAATAGAAATTTAATAATCTCTTCTAAACTTAAGTTGACTATTATTTATTCTTCTCAAACCATAAAAATTTTTTTTTCCATATATTTATATATTTAAATATAGATTTGACTACAATAGTCGATCTAAAAGTGTTTATATTTTATTAGTCCGACATCAAATATTAAATAAAATTATAAATAAGGAATCAATTAGAAGGGATTATTCTTCATAACATTGTTTATTGTAAAATAAATATTACAAACTAAATTGAATATTCTTATTTTGTGAGCAGAAATACTGCAAAATATTCCTTATTTTCCAAATTCGTTCTGTATAATTAAATATTGTATGTATTATTTTACATCAGAATAAACTCACCTTAACGAACTTCATAAAATATTAATTTGCTCAATTTTAACAATTTTAAATATTTAGAATTTATTTAAAATTCAGAAATTATTTTAAATTATGTTTAATATATGTTTGCTCAGTTAATGAAGCTTATACTTTTTCTTCAAAGATCTTGACTTTGTTTCTATCAAACTGATTACTGCAGTAACTTTTATTTAAGATTAGTATATGAATAAAGAACTTAACAATCTAATTACTGTTTTTTAAGGGTGAGATCAACTTATATAATTGGAATGTATGGCCATAATCCGTAGTTTAGAATGTAGGTCATCAAATCTTATAAAATAATTTTCAGTGCGAACTATATAGTGTGTTCACTAGTTTTGTTCAATCATATATAAAGTATAAACTATACCTTTATATACTATTTGTATAACTTAACTTAACAACTGCTGATGAATAAGTATTTATTCAACAGCAGTTGTTAAGTTAAGGTTCCACCCTTAACATCAAATTTTAAATAATTAATTAATATATATATATATATATATATATATATATATATATATATATATTTATTCGCCCTTAATATGAATCATGTCTATACTTTATTTAGATTGCGCGAATTGAGAATACAATTTCACAATTCGCGCAATACAGTATTTATAGACATGATTCAACCCTTAATAAAACACTTTTTAGTTCCTAATGACACAAAATTTGATGTTAAAGGTGGGATCTTAACTTATAATTTAATAACAGCTGTGGAATGAGTATGCAATTTGATAAAAATCGATATTAGACGTAAGCAAAATATGAAGGAGATTTCGCCACTCAAACAGTGCTGTATGCAAAACCTTGACTGTGTTTTAGCTTTAATTGGTAACAAGTATACAAGAAATGAGAAAGGCAGGAGAAATTAAGCGAACTAAAGAATATTTTGAACCGTTTGTGCTCACATAATAAGAATACGAACACACCGATGCCGTGGAGTGGTTTCCTGCTTAACGAACGGGTGGCCCGGGTTAAAATCCCGGCCCGGGTAGTCGGCACCACTTGTCGTTGTTATACTATTACATACTCACATACACATACACATACACTAACACACGGCAGAAGGACCCAATGGTCGATAGCCAGTTACAGAATTGTAGTAAATACTACGACTAAGAATACGCCATTACCACTTAGTTCTTATTGGTTATTTTCTCTTAATAAACAAAATAATAGACAATATTATATATATATATATATATATATATATATATATATATATATATATATCTGTATAAAATTAATAAATACTTTCTTATTTTTTTCCTTGTTTATTATATGATTTTCAGCATAAATCCATTTAAACATTTAGAGGTAGTTTTTCGGCTGAAAACTGTGTTACTTACTAATCATCTAATATAGAGGAATGTATGTTGCCAAATTATCATCTATAATTAGTAATAACAGACAAAATAGACAAACACGTCAAATTATGGCCGCAGTTCTCCACTGACTAGAATTCTATCATCAGCAAATTTGTATAATGCAAATGGGGATATTTTACTTTATAATTCGTCCGTATCAGTCTTTAAAGCCTGTATGACATTATCTAATTCCTTATATCGTTTTCGATGCAGACACAAACTACATAGTGTCATACACACATGTAGAAAATGATATAGCGGCCGAATAATAATAAATTCACTTAACACTAACAGCACCGTAATACACAATGTTAATTTTCCATTTATAAATAGTTATACACTTTAATATATCAATTCTTATATATAAAACGATATAGGAAACTAGATAATGTCATACGGGCTTAACTATTCACTTTTAAAATTGATTTCACATCTTAGTATAAATGAAATTTTAATTTTCACTTGTTTTTATATATTATTGTATGTACACTTTATTTTATTTAGTAAGATGTAATATATTGTATTTTATATTTTATATTTTGAAAGAATTTGTATGAATGGCGTTGCTGTGAATAAAGTATTAGTATTATTATTACTATTAATAATAATACCATTTATTGAGTAACAATACCATTTATGGAGTACCAATACTTGCTATAAATATATACATTAAAATAATAATAATCTTACAATAAACATGGAAAAAATAATAGAAAATACAATAATTACTTGTAGTAAAAGCAGCCATAATAAAGTTGATGTCCACTTGAAATTAAGCCATTGAGAGCAAAAGTGTACTAACCTTCAAATATTTGAAATATATATTTTTATCATTGCTAATAATAATAATAATAATAAATAATATAGTGTAAAAGTTATGTATGCTTTGCTTACCACAAGCCGGCATATGTACTTACCTATGTAAATAATTACCGTGTATACGTGTAATAACAAATAAAACATAATTGATAAAATTTGAGAAAAAAAAATGGTTAGTTTACTTTTGTCCTCAATTATTATTATACTATTTTAACAAAATTTTATAATACACTAAAAATCAAGTTTTTAATGATTTCACTTATTGATATACAATATCTAATTAAATTAATTTAACTTTAACTAGTAACCAATATTTACTACTCTCTAAGTTAAATTAATTAAATTAGATACTGTATATGACCATTTATGTATTTACTACTCCCTAACTAATCTACAAAACTTCTCTAATTGATATTAATACAAATGTATACAAATTTCCATCATTATAAAGCTATCAATCCGAGGTAATACAAATACTATTCTAAAATAGCTGTAACTGTATAGAGTACTATTACCCGATTTTTTATACAGTAAATCTGTTATTGCGACATAACTTGTTAGGTGATAAATATTTTTAAATTTTAGCATCTGATATTAAATTAAATTATAGTTCTTTTCATTAATATATTTATCCGCAGTAGTGAACATCATAAAATCTACAGTGTGCCACTAAATATTGATTAAATCACGACACAAATCCCACTAGTAGGTATAAGAAAATCAAATATTTAAAATAAATTCTGTTTGGATTTTTCCCCCGAAAATAGTTTCGCTTGGGATGCTTTGGAATCTGCTTGTAGTATATCATTCTGATAATTATGTCTTTTATAGCCAGGTAAATATAATTGAGTGGGGCGTCGGCGTAAGGTGCGCCGTCGCGACGCTTAGCGCCAATAGCATGTATAAAGCCACGTCATTGGGCAACAGCGGGATTTGACCCGACGCTGTCCCTACTCCTCTACTTATTACGTCATATTCATTATCGAAAGATTTTAAAGCCGAAGCTTTAAAACTGCGTATAATTGTAGGGCCCTTCAAACATCACGGTTTAAGCTTGCATAGTGCTTTGTATATCGCATAACTGGGAAATAAATAGAATTCTATGTATTATATCACTGATTTCAGGTTAAGGTATATACCGGGTGATTAAATCCCTCTAAGGTAACCCCTTACCCGGTGCAAAAGCCCTTAGGTATTTAGCGGTAGCTTTTTATATTACTACTAGTACATACTAAGAAAGAAAGAAATAAAGATATTTATTTAGGTGTTTTATATACGTACAGATACTATTTTAATTTTGTAAACCATATCTAGCGTTTTGTAGGTATTTATTTCCTTAATTGTTATAAAGTTCTATGAATTAGTACGCACTATGCACTATAGTGCATTTTAGTATTACCCTGAGAGCCCTGCTTTTGTATTTTTTGGATAATTTGTGTTTGATTATTAATTAAATAACACTGTGGAACATAATACAATATGAGGTAATACCAAAGCTTTATGCTATATATTATTATAATTATTTATATAATTATAATATAATAACTTAATGCTTTACTAATTCTACTGAAAAAGTACACATTGACATTTTATTCATAATATAATTAGACTGCGCACTAAAGTTTAAAATTTCATCAATTTTTACGGCTAAGTATTTAATCTCTTTGATTAATTAATTATTTTAATATCGTGTATTTTATTATATTTTTATATAGCATATTTAATTTATGCGCGGATCCAAATAAGAAATTACATAACACAGGTGTATCTGCCGAAAGCTTTTTGGCCTATCGGTACAATTTTAATTCTTAAAATCCATTCCCACACGTCAAATAAAAAATATATAGTATAGCATTCTGTTATAAATACAAAACAAACTGGTTATAATTATAGTTATAACTATGGATCCCAAAATCTGAAAGAATTTGCACTTAAAAAATTCAAAGGACCCCCTGAAGAATATGAATGTGTACAAAAACATCCCGAATTATCTGTAATTAATGTTTTCTGCGACCCCCCAAATCGTCTTTCCAAGAGGGTGGCGACTCATACTTTGGGAATCATTGATGTGTTGGAAAGAAACATTGCTGTACTATAATACGCTTTATCAATTAATTGAAGTTTTTTAAATAAATAGATGAAGATGAATAACTTCTGGATCAAACATTATATATTTTTATGTGAATTCAATCTCGAACGCAAATTGCAATAATGGAGAAACAAAATACAACCCGTGCGCATATTGCTGGCATATTAAATTCGGTCTTAGCTCCAATTAATGAATATAACTGCATATCTTGAACATAATCGACTAGATATAAGCAGTAAAAATTACAAAAGTAATACATTACGATATGAATAGTATATTACCATAAAGTATTAATAATAGTAATGTAAATGCCACTAAGTTCACTAATTCAAAGCTGGTGTTCCACAGGAAATTGTCTAGGTTACTTGTGACTTACCAGACCTAGATAATAATATAACAGTTACTTTTACGGATGATAGTCATACTGGTAATTGGAAAAACAAACAGCAAAAAAGTTTTGAGACGCCATTAATATAAAGTACAATAATGGGAAGGCAAGTGGAAAATCAAGCTGAATGCAACAAAATCAGTTCACATATATAACAAAAAGCAGTCAGCCAATACCATACGCTAATACAGCAGTAGCTCGGGTTAATATTTGACTCCAAGCTAAGATGGAAACCACATGTCAAAAAAAAGTAAAGTAGTTAAATATGAGATGAAAAGAAGTGTAATGGTTGATGGAAAGAATATCTGCACTCGCAATACATAACAATCTCTTGCTGTATAAGCAAATACTAAAACCCGTATGTACTACTGGATATAGCACTGGAGCTGTATAATAAAATAGTAACCTAAAAAATATCACACTTTTCAAAATAATGTATTCGGACACATTCTAGATGCACCATGGTACATAAAAGCTCGAGCACCTATCTTATCTCGTTAAAGGTGTTGTTGCAGTACCCATTTTCACTTTCCCTACAATCCCGTAGCTTCCCTCCACGACTCTCTGTCCCATCCTCTCACCATTTTCCCCACTCCCATCACAATTCCTCCTTTGGCTTTTCCCATATTCGCTTCTTTATTCGCCCCCTGCATCACGCAGTTCCGTCCTGCCGGAATACTGATTTTCACTAGCCCCTACTCCTCCTTATATCATCCACGTCTCCAGCAAACCCAATATGTCCTTCGTGACTATCCAGTCCTCCAGTTATTTTGGCCACATTGTCCCCAAAATTTTCTTCCTCAGTACATTTATATACCAAAAACCCACCCTTAACTCGCCGTGCTCCTCCTCCCCTGTTTTGTTTGGTGTTATTTGTAAAATTTTGCCATTTTCTCTAGCACTTCGGTTATATCATTGATTTTCTACCAATCTCCCTCATATTCATTCATATTTTACCGTAACTCACTTTTGCCGCCCTTACTTAGATTATTTTCCCTTCCACTGTTTCTTAATTTTGCTTGTTTCCTTTCTGTAAGGTCATCGTTAACATACATAGGTTTTCCTGCAATTTTTTTTTCAGCCACATTATGCTTTTGTCTGCTCAGTCTTTTAGTTGTCCTCAAATTGGCCTAGGTTTTCCCTCTTGTTTCTTTCAAATAACGTATACCTCCTTAATGTCTACTTTTATACCCATTTCATTGTCCAACTTTATCACTTTTTTCTCGGTTCCGTTTGTAGCTTTAATATCCAATTCGGATAATATAAAATTATTTTTCTTATCATTCCTTTCTCTTTCTTCCTCTCTTTGATCTAGCTCTGTTATTTTGCTAATTAATTCCTTATGTTTCGTCTTCCACACTTTAGGTATCGTTTGTCGCTGGGATACAATTAACCACACTGTCGATTTTTTGAAGTATTAGTAACACTGATATACACCTACACGAACACACGGCAGAAGGACCTAAAAGTCGATAGTCAGTTACAGAATTATTACAAATACAATAACTGCTACTGGATTGTAGTCGTTTAGAGCGTCGTTCACAATTTTCTATTTCATTTATATTCGTCCAGTCAATGAGTGCTCAAAATAGGGGTGTAGAGTGCATGAAATATGCGAGAGTTTTTGACTTCAGGGCTTCGTTAGGACGTTAGGCGAGGTATGCTTACCTCCCAAGGGCAGTGGCGTAGCGAGCTTAACTCGCTCCCGGGGCACAATACCTTTTTAGCGCCCCCACCCCTCCCAACCCATTCGAAAACCATATAATATAACCATTTGGCGCCCCTTTGTGAGTAGCGCCCGGGGCATGATGACTCCACTGCCCAAGGACAAGGACTTTTTGTATGTTTACCTACTCACTACTCCTAACAAAGTCCTGAAGTCAAAAACTCTCTCATATTTCATGCACTCTACAATATATCTATTGACTGGACTATATCGATTTTATTTATTTCGTTGGCTATCTGAATATAATTTATTGTAGTTTTTGTAAAATATTATTATATATTTAAGTTTGGAACTTGAGCTTCTTTTATTTTTGTTATTATTGCGAAATGGTTTGATATTGGTTATTGTTCTATTTCTATCTTCTTTATTTCGGTTATATTATTTGTTATTACATGATATAATATGGAGTTATTGCCACCTTTGTTTGCTCTCGTATAACGTTTATTCGATTTCTTGTTTATTATTTTGTAGTTGTTTTCAGTTAGTAACTATTTAATAATAATAAAAATAATAATAATAATAATGACTTTTATTTCTCTTGAAATACATATAAAAACTATATCAACTCATGTTTACAGTAACAACGAAAATAATAGAATAATAGAAAATAGAAAATAGAAATATGGGAAATAAGGCGCAGTTCCAGTCTAGTATATGCAATGCATATGACTGCTCTTCCACTGAACCTGCACAATAACTATTACTAGATAAGACTAATCCTAATTATAATTAAATAATTAAAAAATTATAATAATTTGTATAAATAACACTCACACATAAAATTTACCTAAAATGTTTGGGACACATAGTTATATAAAAATGAAAATTATACATATACACTCGCACATATATACACATTTATGCATACATTTACTTGCATACATAGCTACATAGAGACAGACATACACACACATATAGACACGCTATATATAAATATAATGTACATCAACAACAAAATATAATAATATTTCTATATTGTGTTGTTACTTTCTATTATATTGTTGTATATGTTCATGTCTCCTAGTATGATAAAGGGTTTTCGTGTATTTATAATATAATATTTAAGGGTAGTGTTTAATTCAGTAAATGTAATATTTGATGGTTTATATATTAGAGTGATTTTTATATTTTCCTCTTTTATGGTTATTGATAGAAATGGTATATTGTTGATAGTTTTGTTTGCGATTGGTTTGTATTTGATATATCCTCTTCTATCATTCTATTCATAGTTTATAGTCTATAAGTTTTGTGTCGTTAGCCATTGTTGCGTTATTGCTATCATGTTCGGGTTATTTTGTGTTATCGGGAGTAGTTCCAATTCATGGTATTTGTTTTGTAAGCTTCCGATATTATGAAGATATATATGATACATTTTTCTATTTTGTTTACATATAAATTTTCTTTTCTTTTTTACTTAAAATGTGTCTAGATCTCCAACACTTTTTACTTTTATTTTATTATTGGTGTCTGCCTTTCTGAAGAAGACATTTTCATCTAGATACACACTTGTTTATATGTATTTTAATTTTGTAATACCCTAGCTTTCAAGAGGAGGGTAGTTCTTAGATGGGCTAGAGTTAGAGTTAGCTAATATATAATTCATTGTCTTTTCCTTTTAGTTGAGGGAATTGTCTTACTTGCTGTCAATATTTTTGTTTGTAAATATTTTCCTTTCAATTGTACAATTACTGGACTTTTTTCTTTACTATTATTTCTGTATGTTGCTATTATTGATTCAATGTTTGTAGTTTGTTTATTATTTATTTTTATTATTATTATTTGTATACCTACCTCTTTTGAATTCTCGTCTTTATTTTGTTGTTCAATATTAATTTGTTTAATAGTTAAAGATGTGAGTCTTTTAAGACTGCTGCCTCTGCATTACAAGGGCCTGTCAGGAGATCAAGCGCTAGCCCGATGTGCCGGCGAGCGGCGTGAAAGGTAGCCTGGAGTCCTGCGACCGCAGTAGGTTGGTGATAAAAATAATTTAAAATTTTAATTTTAAACACTAATCTATCAAATGTTTCATCACACTGCTTATAAGTGATTCAATATTACAATCAATGGTTCTAGGTTAACTGTTATATTCGAAAGCAATATAGTTTAGCAATTAGGAAATATGTATTCAATATAAACGTTTACCTAATTAAATCTAAACTACCGATAGTTCGCTTGTTTTTATTTGATACTATATCACTACACGTTTCCATTATTTTCCAAACTCATTAGAGCTGTTTATCTCGTCTTTTGAGGAATATTTGCAACATATGAATTAAAATTTTCGAAGAGCTGGTTTGCGGTCATTCACCCGGAACGTTATAAATGCCCTGAAAATAATAACAATAATTTAAATTTATTTAAACAGTCCAATACAAAACTTTTATTGAATAAGGTAAATTTATTATGAGATGCAGTCGTTATTTCTTAATATTACATTAATATTTTGATTTTATTATATAATATTACATTTATATTTGCTTAAATCATATAAAAGTGAATTCGATTTTGAATCAACTATTACAGTAGAGTGACAATCGATTAATAAACTGATACTAACCAGTAGTAACTACTATTTCATACCTGCTGCGCACACTTCGGTTCATTCAACTCGTGAATGATTGCAAGAAACTGCGCACTAGTGCATATTACCCAAAACATACGTTAGCATTTTTTACTGGAAATAGCACGATATATTACTAATAGATAAAATAATGCTAATCTAGAACAATCCATCGTCATAATACTGGTGAATGAACTTTTGAACATTCTGTATTACAACTGTCATTCTTAAAATTTAATAATTAATTAATCAATGAACTAATTTTTACAAAATAGTATATTAACAAATATTTGATTTGAAATTCTGTTATATTTGTACATATCATATAAATTAGCTCATATTTGAAATAAATCTTGTTATGCGAATATTTTGAAAAACGTTTTTTATAGCCAAACTAAATAACAAAAATATGTTGCATATTACTATAATTTATCATATGTGTCGGTTATATTCCAAATTATTATGAAAAATAATAATATAAGATATAGTGATGAATTGTACTATCCATAATAATCGAATAGAAAATATCATGAGTGAGATAACTAGTAGAGGGGTCGCTAATAAGTGAAGGATTGTGAAGTTTCCAAAGACTAACGACTGTAGTGCAAGCTTATCTAAGAGGAATACTACTTTTAGTGGCAAATGTTGTTGATAATAGCGATATCTAAAAAATATACTTTTTCTAAGAAGTGTCGATATCGCTATTATGAACAAAATTTGCAGCAGCGTTTAAAAAAGCAGTGTTCCCCTCAAGTAAGTTTGCAATACAGGTGGTAGCGTTTTTGGTAATATCACAAACACCCATATATTCGCGGCTCGGTCCCTATTCTACATTATACCTCATAAATCATAATTTTTCTCAATGTAGCTTACAGTATAGTTGCTAGCAATTCAAAATCATATCTAGCCTATCAAAAATGTGAAATAGGTATGATATTTATATATTTATTATATTGTATATTGTACGTTTGTTAAATATATATATAAATAATAATTTATATTGGTATATTCCTAGCACAAGTTAAAAAAAAAGAATATTATTATTATTGTGTTGATATCATTATGTGTGTTAGTGATTAGTAGTTATTATACTCATATAGTGTGGAAATAATGTAACATCTAATAATACGAACAAAATTCTACATATATTTGTTGAACACAATCTTCACCTCATTCTTAAGTGTTGCTGCTTTATTACCGATTACACTGGCAGTTTCAATATTGCTATACGAATTTTATAATTAAACTATTTATGTTAAAAATTATTATCTCAAAAATGAACGATTTTGAATACAAAACATTTGAAAGACATCAATAGATGTTTTTCATTTGCACATCTATTAATGTCTTTCAAATGTAAAATAAGATAATCTTCTACTGTTTTTCTCATAGTGAGAAATAACAAATAGTATTTCTAGTAAATATGATTCTCATTAATTATAGTACATATTACCTATATGACTTATTTGGAAAATAAGTATAATTTGTATAATAAATAAGTAAACATGGTGCTTTCGCCTGGTTTTAAGAAACATCGACTAACATAGTTAATATAAAAGGTGACTCTAAGTTGTTGCAACAACATTGTTAAAATATGAGAAGCTATTTTTATGAATTAAACGGATTAGAAAAATCTATTTTATAAGGCTATCAGTTGTGAGGCTTTTCCGCCGGTAAAAGGAAAAACTCAGTAGAGTTTAATGGCCAGATATTTACCTTAACTTCACAGAAAACGTCTGAAATTTCGTCCCGATGGGGTTCTAACCACTAGAACAGTAGGTGAAACGATTTATTAAGAGTGAAATAAGTGTAAGGGTATAAGAATACGTAAAAGCATATTCGGCTACTCGCAGTGAATGCAAAGATGAGTGATACTTATTGTGCAACAAAAGGTGTACCACAGGGTTTCCCATTGACTCCTCTTGTTGCGCATATAGCTTTTGGAATATTATGTTATTACGTATTATGGGACGAACTGTTTTGAAATTTTAGTAAGAACTATACAACACAATGAAGTACAATTGTTCTAGGGTAATAAAAACAATTAATTGTGGGCTCTTAGGCTTATTTTGTTTAAATTTTCTACATGCTCTAACTATGAATTATATGAATTATGGTTGAATCAATTGATACAAAATAGTTTCAGGACCAACACAACGATGTTTTATTATCCTATAAAGATTGTATATCATTCCGGTACATGTGTGTGTTCTATAATTCCAATCTAGGAACATAGGGCCCAGATCGCTTGCTAGTATGCTACATCAATGAATAGTTTTTAGTAAATTATATAGCTAATTTCACCATTCACGCTAAAAGAAATATAGGCGTAATCCTCTCCAATACATTTTTATCGACAAGTTAGCAACTGAAAAAAAAATCAAAAAGCAACTAATATCACTGGAAGTTAGAGTATGGAGGCGAAATCTAGGGTTGGAAGGACAAGGAAGGGCCGGAGGCAGTGCTAAATGCCTTCTCTCCACCTCTATCTTGCTCTTTACCGTCTTCTTCTACTTATGGGTTGCCAGCTGATATACGAGCCATATCCAGAAAGTAAGAGTACTGAGGCTCTCACGGTCGGAGGGATTTTATTTTCATCATGTTGGCCACACGGCAGTGTAGCCTGACTCCTCCCCTTTGCACCGAGACCGGTTCGAGGTCAGTACGTTGAGAACTGTTGACACGACAACAAGTTTCGTGAATAATGTCAATCCAATCTCCCGCCAAGTGCGAAATACGCGGCGTCATCCGTTATCTCGTTTGGAAGGGAAAACCTGCATTTGAGATTTATAATGAGGTGAAAACTGCATATGGTGATAAAGCTATGAATCGTACGAATGTGTACAAGTGGTGCCGCGAGTTTAAAAACGGTCGTACGTCTGTGCATGATGATCAGAGGAGCGGAAGACCTTCAATTGTGACTGACGAAATTGTGGAAAAAATTGAAAATGCGCTCCGTGACGATCGCAGATTGACTGTGGATGAACTTTCTGCGATGTTTCCGCAAATCTCCAGATCTCTACTACACGAAACAATCACAGAAACCCTCGGATATCGGAAACTGTCCGCGAGGTGGGTCCCAAAACAACTGACAGACCAGAACAAGTTGAATCGAGTGGAGGCCGTGCAAGAGTTTTTGAGGCGCTGGAAACTCCATGGAGATAAATTTCTCCGCTCCATCGTAACTGGAGATGAAACTTGTGTAGCACACCACACGCCCGAAACCAAAAGACAGTCTCAACAGTTTCGTCACACCTCTTCACCATCCGCCAAAAAGTTCAAAATCACAATTTCAGCCAAGAAAGTCATGGCATCCGTGTTTTGGGACTGTCAAGGCACAATTTTAATCGAATATCTGCCTCAAGGGGAGACCATCAACTCTTCAAGATACTGTGAGACCTTAAAAAAATTGTGGAGGGCGATTCAGAACAAGAGGAGAGGCATGCTGACAAAAGGAGTGCACGACAATGCCAGACCACACACGGCCAACGCCACGAAGGAACTGCTCGCCTCGTTTAAATGGGATGTCCTGAACCATCCCGCGCATTCCCCTGATCTAGCACCTTCAGATTACTATCTCTTTACCTCCCTGAAGCTGCACATGGGTGGAAAAAGGTTTTTAACCGACGAGGAGGTAAAGGAGGAGTTGGAGAAGTGGACGAAGGAGTTGGCGGGAAACTACTTCGAGGAAGGCATCAAAAAATTGATACCTCGCTACACCACCTGCATAGAGAGGAATGGCGACTATGTCCAAAAATAGCTTTTATTATGTACTAAAGTTTCACGTAATTTTTTTGTTTAAATAAAAAATTTTAACACCTAGAAAAATTCAGTACTCTTACTTTCTGGATATGCCTCGTACTATGTTAACATTATATCTGAGGAAAAAAAGTGATTGTTTCGGTATTCTCTGTTCAGACAGTCATTTTAAATAGCCGTACCATATAAGTTGGTTATTCTTAATATCATCTGTGATTTTGTGTGTGTAACATCCATGATTTCTTTGATATTATTAGGCATAACCAAAATCCCCTCAATCACAATACCATCAAATAAAATATAATATACCGATAAAAATACATAATCCCTTCTATAACATAGTATACCCTCCTCCACCCTAATTTCCTCTCCTACGTTAGCCTCTTATATATTTTCACGCCTTTCCCATCATCGCCTAGCCTTTGTGCAATCTCTAACCCACTCTGCTTTCACACCCTCACACTCTTTATGACACCACGTGCCGCTCCCTATACTACACAACACACACGCGGCGTACCCCAGCCCCATCCACACTTTTCCACCTCTCTCTTTTGATCCACACCTCGCTCTTGCCATACACACTGTATCCTCTTGCTTAATTATCCCATAGCTAAGTAGCTCGGGAGTTATCCCCGCGCTTGCTACTCTACATATCCAGGGTTGTATGAGCTCTCAGTCATTGTCACCTATCTCTTGCCACTCAATATCCTTCATACTCTCCCTTACTTCAGTACCTAGGCTACCCCTTTCTCTCAGCTTTTTGTCAGCCCACACCACAGATATACTCACCGTTTGATACATCATTTCTCTATCCTTCCTCCATCCACTGTCCATCCTACTCTTACACCTCATCCATACCTCCCGCACCAGTCTTTCCTCGCCCACCTCCTGTAATCATTCTTCAAACTTCACAACCCTTACACACGAATCCTACTATATGCTCATGCACTATACTATATACTATATATATATATATATATATATATATATATATATATATATATATATATATATATATAACAGCACCGCCCTCGGTGTTGAACTTTTGAGACCTAGTAGACTCTTTAGGGACCATCCTTGCTCCATTTTCATTACATCCTACTCTCGCAATCTCTACACTTACACTACTACTTTTTTTCCTGTGGCACGTTTTCTCAAACTCTCTCTTCGTCAGATTGGCCCTTTCCCATACGTCCATTTCGCCGTCTCCCTCCGCCACCTCACCTTCTTCATCGTACACTCCTCCATGTGTTGGTACATTTGATTGCTTATTTCTTCACGTTCTAGACCGATTGCTGATGTTACAACATTGATATTTTGGCCAGTAGTGTCGCCCAGCTTTTGAATTCTCGCCGTTGTTCTGTTAGTAACCCTTTTAAATAATCTTCCTATCTTTGTGGTTTTATAGTTGATATAATATCTTTACATTTGGTGTCCTTATATTGTAACAACTTGGAACAGCTTGAAAACGATCCGGTTAGAAGGACCAAAAAATATGACGAAATGTAAATTGAAATAGCGGACTCGACGAACTATCTTCACACTTGCTATCTACAGCCTTCGAAAGTATCGAGGAAGTGGATTTAGTGCAAAGGATCTAATCTTGATGGTGATTGGTGCATCTAAATGAAGAGTGGCGACCACTTTTGCCATGTTGCCAACAAATATCTTCTACAGCCGACTGGTATCCAGATGTCGGGAAACTCACCGCCAGATGTGGGTATTTCATGTGCACATCAATAACTCACTAAAACGAAAAATTGCCCTTTATGGAGTTGCGATGCGACCGACGCGCCCATCAAAAGAGCAATACATAATTTTAAATAATTAGGCAGGGGACGATTTGTGTCCACGCAGTGTGGGACCGTAACATATATGTTTTATTATTTTCTAGCTATCGGAGTTTTTTCATCTTCCTAGTACATATTTCTCTTTGGCAGTTTCTTTCCCAGGATTTATTTTACTTTTCGCATATTTGTTACTTCACTTTTGCTTGCGCTATTCTTGTTTATCTTTATCTTTTTTCGAATTCGAAGTATATGTCATGTTTTCTTTGCTTCTGCTTCTTGGTAATATTATTTGTCCCAGCAGTAAATAATGGTCACTACCACCACCTATAACTGTTACATATTGGGTTCTTATTTGTGTTTCTTATTTTATAAGAATGTAATCGCTTATTGAGGTTCCTTGTTTCTTAAGTCCACATGTATTTATGTATTGTTTTGTGTTCAATATTGTGAGCTTGTTTTGGTTTGCATCAGTCTATTAGCCTTTCACCGTTTAGTTGTTTCTTCACAGTACATTCCTACTACCTCATCAGCACCTGTTTGTCCTACTCTGCTAGTTTCCGAGGAGTATGACTTCACGGAAACTAGCAGAGTAGGACAAACAGGTGATCCCCCAATTTTTCTAATTTTGAAATAGTCCCTTGTAGTTACTATTGCATCATAATTTTTTGATTGTTTGTTTTTAATCTCCGCTCACTAGACTGTTCATTTTATTAATTTTCTCTTTTTTACTTAAGACCGGTTTTATTTAATGTTTTCTTATGTAACCTATTCAAAATTTTATATGGTTGGAAACTGATTAACAAAGTATAGGTTGTTGTCCGATGGGAGACATGCAACTCCACACGTTACAAGATTACAAATTGATATGAGCCTATTAGAATGAAAGTGGTGTAAGTGACATTTGAAAATGAGAAAACTTTGCGTTTGGTATTTATGAAAATCGACGTGCCTAGTTACACACATGAAACCAATTTAGTCATAAATAAAAATGCAACTGCGTACGTCGATTTACATAAATACCAAATGCAAAATCTTCTCCTTTTCAAAACAATTCAAATGTGACTTACACCACTTTCATTATCATAGGCTCATATCATGGTGTCACCTTGTAATGTGTGTAGTTGCATGTTTCATCAAGAAATAGCTTCAATAATAGACATCATATAATGTATGTACGAGATATATTGTTGCCAAAATAGTTGATAGTAATTCTGATGAAATTAAGTTTCTAATGAAGTGAAAATATCATAATTTCAACTAGCCATTTTGATTCATTTAGTAAAAATGTGTCCATTGGTCATTAAGATGCTTGTATTTTTATCAAAACTTAGGGAATTTATTGTGCTAAACTTTAATTTTTAGATCAATTTTTCTACTTCAGTCCCAGTCTTCCAGAATATAGGATACTACTGTTCAATTCTTAGTATATGTGCAAATCATTGAATAGGCCATAGCTGAAATAAATCAATATATTACTTTTCGCATTTAATAATATTATAATTCGTTATAATTCAATTTTTTTAGGTAACTATTAAATACCATTAAAACATTTTATTAACTATGTTCTTTATAATATGACTATTGTAATATGACTATTATATGCTTTGTTTGCATTTCAAATAAATTACGATTAAAATAGTAATAATAATTGTTTATTAATTATATCACTTCAAGTTTATACAACTCAATACAATATGAGAACAAAAACTCAAAATATTTTTGTTTTATTTTTTAATATAAAACTTACACCCGTTACATACGCTCCCAAATATAATATATGTATATTATATTAGTGACATTTAAATTGTTATTTGTTATGAAAGAAAATACTCTCAATTTGAAAGTCAATAAAAGTCATAATTAAATATTACATTTAGTTACCGAGATAAGAAAACTCCTGCAACAATGTGCTACTATTAATGAGAATAATAATAAAGGCTTTATTCATTTATATTGTTTATTGTAGTAGATAGCCACGCTCCGTACTAAGAACACGGTGAAGTTGACAAGGTGACATCGCTGAACAGTCGAATCAGCATTCTTACAGTCAACCAGTAACTATACACCACCCTCCAAAGGGAAATTACGTCAGCATATTAACTATCATACGTGTTGAATGTCGAAACGGCACGTCTAATATTTTATTTTACTACACAGTTATATAAGATTTCATGTTTTAATTAATATTTTTAACTCTTATATAAAACGAATATACAAAGATACACTAATATTTTATTTTATCATATATGGATTATAACAAATGGTGTTTTCAGTAAGTGTGTTTCTAATTAAATATATTACATAGTGGCGTAGAGTAGGTTTATCCTCAAGTAATATAAGAAATTTAATTATATTATTTATTGTACAAAATAAGTAATAATAACCAAAGTAAGACAGGCACCATAAAGAAAACTTAGAAGTTTTTTTTGGTCACGGAATATCGACACGAAGTCTTTCGATATAGGATATTTATTTATTATACAACATAAAATCATATAATTAATGTAGAAGTATACATCGTAATACCGGTAAGAATTTATAGTCAAAGTATCCAAAGTAAAATATTATCCTTTTTGTATATGTTTCTTTAAACTAATATATTAATAATAAATATATCTTGACCGGTGTTTTACATATGTCTTAGACTTCTCTAGATAGATATTTCACCGTTTGAAAACGTGATTAAATAAGTACATTCTAAAATTGTTTAAAATCCTAAAAGAAACTGCTACAAACAATCTTAGAATGTACTTATCTCATCACTTTTTCAAACGGTGAAATATCTGTCTAGAGAAGTCTAAGACATATGTAAATCACATATTTAAATTTAAATTTCATATGGTTCCACAGTTTAACTTTAATATATTTTCTTGTAGTAGGAAATGGAATATCTTTTAAATTTTAATAAAAACTTAATCGTATCTGTATTAAAACTTCAAAACATTAAATTATCAGCATCTACATAAATGAACCTTATTCCGTAAATCAACTTTCTGTCATAAATAAAGCATTCCTAATATGTTAAATGAAATGTAATTAACAATTTTATATTTGTATATAGTGTTTTTTGCATTGCTAAATAAAGATTATATATTCAAAATATAACTTCAACAAGACAGAATAAAACACAAATATTAAATTTGGGTAGGTGCGGGAATTGGGAACAGGCGAAGGGCTGTGGAAACTCATTTTATGTAACCGATATATTTTGCTCAATTTATCTGAGCATCCTCAGAATTTATCTATAAACGTGCTCAAGATAGTTTAAACTTATCGTAAAGTATGTTAATACTCATTAAAGATAGAAACTAAAACCAGCACACACATAAGTGTGTTAGTTTTAGTTTATATATATATATATATATATATATATATATATATATATATATATATTTATATGTAAATAGAGTAGCCATAAGAGTCATTGCGATAACATGTTAAAAACTATCCTTATTTAAATCATAAATATTCACATATTTAATACTTTCATTTAATTTTTGATTAAAATTACATAGTTGGACAGTTCTTTTAAGGTGCCGTCTCCTCTCATGAATCCGGCATCATTTCAATTTGTATTTTTGAGACTGTTGCTCTAAACAATTGACTCGATGTCAATATTTATAATAATTTAAATACTTTTTAATTTCAATCAAATTGAATAAATATGCTTTTGCTAGTATAGCGCAATAATCAGTAAGTTTAAGCCTATTTAATTAAAGCGCACACGTGGTAAAACTGTCGTGAAATCCGTAACACGATATTGAATCGATGAATCGATTTCCAATGTACGTGTTTAAGTTGTTCCATATTAGTTATAAGGGTCAACCGTTCCCAACAGCTGAAAGAGCAGGGGCGTTAAAACTGTGAGAAGCCATGCATTGAAAACGTGAAGACTTAAAAGGACTATGTGGTATTATCCGGGGGTGGCAAGGTTGATTTCCGGACCGACATGACCAGCATTCTATTTCGCAGTTGACCTGCGAAATGTTTAACTTTCAAGTTTTTTTTATATGAAATTTATATTATTTACACTGGCTACCCTGCTACGTCGCTATTATTTTATCGATAAAATAAATAAAGCGCCAGCAGGAAAACGATGAAATACAGGGAAAAGTAAATAGGCTAAAAATAAAAGTTTTTTTATTACCACTAAGATTTAAGTTTTAGGTTGTGGTTTAATGAATATTTTATTTTCAAAAAGCCTGTAGTGGATAAACTGTTGATGATAAACCCGAACTCTCCATTATTATCGATAATGTCTCAATAATATTTTCTCAATCTAACACGATTATTATTATTAGTCTGAGGATATTTCAAGCATGACCATTATTGGATCCGTTCACTTGAAAAATTGCAACGTTAATTTATATTCGATAAATGTATAGTTGAGTTAGGTGGCCATTTTATAACATGTTACGTAGCTACATATAGCCGTTGTGTTCGAACGCAAATACACAGCTACATGTAACTACTTAACATTACATATAATGGTAAAATCCGGTAATTTTGATTTATTTTTGTCTTGTGTTCCAGAGTTTACTTTTATATATTACTATAGGATAAATAAATGTGTTAATTTTTTTCGTCTCTATGATATAAATCTAATAGTAATGAAAACAATTTGTTTAATTTCACTCTATAATACATATATTTTTTATTCATTATTCAAAAAAACATCAAAGTCTAATATAAAATCTAGCCACCTATTTATCTGTATCTTTTCGCAAAAGGATTTCCTCGTCTATAATATGGAAATAATAAAGGGTTTTAATTAAAAAAGAGAAGCCAAAAGTTATTAATTTGACTTATGTCCGTATGGACCAACATCCCATAAACTTTATAGGTCCCATAAGCTATTGAATGTATAAACTGAAAATGTCATTATGACAGAAACTGTCAAAATAAATGTAAACACCTTGAATAGCGCTTGTAATTGGAGCTTTGAAGACACATTTTCTTTAATTTTTCAGTATTTCCAATAGAGCGAATCTAAAGTAACTACATTCCCTAGATAATTTATTTATTGTTGCTATAATAACGAATACGTATGCGTTCTATAGCTATTGATAGATTTATAGAACGTTGCTGAATACGGGGGTTAATAATTTAATTCTTTACTGTCAGTTTAGCAAACATCAAAATCAAATGTAATAAACTAGACTCCTATTTGTAACCACGTATGACTTTTTTCAAGAATCAGTCTATATTAAAGAAATCAATACAGGCTTTTACTAAAAAAGAAGCCGGATAAATTTAATTTTACTTAATAATTTAATTCTTACAATCATTTTAATATATTTACGCTCGGTTGTATAAAGCAGATAACTTTTGAGAATGTTGATACATAATGCGACGTTGTCATATATAAACAGATGTACATGAGGCAATACAATTCAACGTTAACAATAATTTATATAACATCTACTAATATAATCACGGGTTATATTTACCTCACCTTTATATAACCGAGCCATAGTAAATTATTGTACAGAAATAATCTTTATTAATAATTAATATATATTTTTCATTCGTACTCTTATGTATAATATTAAAAAGCATGATTGAAATATTTTATGTGTATTATGACTCGAAGAGAAAAAATAAATTAGGCTAATCTTAAAGACGATATCTGATCGTATGAACTACGTCTTAATGAAAATGTTTGCAATTTTTAAATGTACATGTCAGCAGCTTTATTTGGTCGGAGGTTAAAACAATTTATATCTACTAATCGTTCGTGAGATCCTTGTACCCGTAGTTTCTCAAGCTCTCGCCTATCAGGGTTACGATATAAAATAAAATAAATAATTCATTCACAACTGATTAGTGTTTTAGTATTTATATCCTCTAAAATCAGCAAGGAAAAATGCTGAGATGTGCATGCGAAATGTGTAAATCGTTTATAAAAATTGCTAATAATAGTTTATTGAAATGTATTATAATTTAAAAAAATATTTAACGAAATATAGCATAATCTCTATAATAATACAGTGAACCAAGTGACCATTTAGTAATATTCAATTGTCTTACACTGTGTTTTTTTCGGAAGTGGTCACTTAAAAGCGACTGCTGTTGACGTCATGTTTACATTACAAACATAGTTTTAGGTGTATATAAATAAATATGGTTTCCCATTAAGAGTAATAACTCAAACTAATGCAACAATATAATTAATTACTATGAAAAGTGTGACTTATTCAGGTAGATATATTTAAAACGATTTTTATGATGTATAAAATGACCGTCTCAATATCAGCTTTTACGGTACCGCTTCCCTAGGAAACCAGAGCTGTACTGTAATACTGTAATAATTATTAAATAATTATATCTGTAATTATTATATTATTATAAATTTTATTAAGGTACCATTTGAAGCTTGCATTTGAAAGACTGTAGACCGCATGAAAATTGACTCTAATTACTTTGAACTTATAATACATAATTCAAATGTTTACCCAAATTCCCTTTATTATACTGAATCATTTTAAGACTCTCTCTCTCACTCACACACACACTATATATATATATATATATATATATATATATATATATATATGTATATATATATATATATATATATATATATATATATGTATATATATATATATATATATATATATATATATATATATGTATATATATATATATATCCTTAAACCCCATACTTAACAAATATAATATCCAAATATACTATAAATTTAAAAGAAAAACCAATATAAAAATAAACTCATGAACAAAATTCACGCACCACTTAATTTAAGTTATTTCCCTTTTACACATATTCCCAAACCGTACTTTCACAGAAAGAAATAAAAAAAGACACACAAAAAAGAATACAAATTAACATAAAATACATTTTTCTCTATCCATTTAAACTAAACCCCCTCTGCCCTCGCCAATTTTCTTTTCCCACGTCAGCCTCCTGCAGATTTTCACGCCTTTCCCATCCTCTCCTAACCATTCGTTCAGCTTTCTGCACTCTCCAACCCACTCTTCTTTCACTCCCTCACATTCTTTGCTAAGGTGCCACCATGTGTCACTCCCCTTCCTACACAGCGCACACGCGGTGTACCTCAGCCCCATCCACACTTTTCTTCCTCGCTCTTCTGAACCACACCTCGCTCTTGCCATGCATACTTTGTCCTCTCTGCTCCACTCTCCCCTGGCTAAGTACCTCGGGAGTTTCCCCTGCACTTGCCACTCTACGTAGCCAGGGTTGTATGAGCTCTCAGCCATTCTCACTTGCCTTTCTTGCCACTCAATATCCCTCAATCTCTCCCTTATCTCAGTTCCTAGGCTACCCCTTTCTCTCAGCTTCTCCTCTACCCACACCTCAGACATACCCACTCTTTCATACATCCTTTCTCTATCCTTCCTCCATCTACTCTCTGTTCTACTCTTACACCTCATCCATACCTCCCGTACCAGTCTTTCCTCGCCCAAATCCTGCAATCTTTCCTCAAACTTCACAACCCTCACACACGACTCCCACCACATACTCATACGATTTGTCTCCTGCAACAGCACTGCCCTCGGTGTCGACCTTTCGAGCTCTAGCAGATTCTTCAGAAACCAACCTTGCTCCCTTTCTATTACCTCCCATTCACGCAATCCCCACACTTCCACTCCATACACCAATATAGGTTTTACACACGCATCCCATATCTTGCACGCCATTACTAGGTTACCACCCCACAAACTCCCCCATTTTCTGCACGCAATCCCCCAAGCCATTCTTGCTTTCGCCTGCATACACTCGACATGCATCCTAAGCCCTCCTCCACAGTCAATCCACAAGCCCAAATATTTAAAGCCATTCACTCTCTCAATCAGCCTTTCCTTCTATTTCAGCCCTTCGTCCTTACCCCTCCTGCCCCTATTCCTAAACAATATACATTTGGTCTTTTCCACATTCACCACTAGCCCCCTCTTATCCAGGTATCTACCCATTCTATCCAACATCCCTTGCATCTCTTCCACTCTCTTGGCCACCAGCACCACGTCATCTGTATACGCCAACATCCACACTTTGGATCTACCCACCACGACCCCTCCTGCCTGTCCTCTCCTCAGCACCTCTTCCAACTCGCTCGTGTACAGATTAAACAGGAGGGGGCTCAGCTGGCACCCCTGCCGTACTCCCACATTCACCCTAAATTTCTCAGATATTTCTCCATTCACTCTTGCTTTCGCCCATGACTCTTTATACACCCTTCTCAACCACTCCACTCCTTCCTCTTCCATACCCAATCTATCCATACATTCCACCAGTTTCCCCCTAGGAACTGAGTCATACGCAGCTTTTAAATCGACAAACACCGCATACACTCTCCCTTTGCATTCCAGCGCTTCCTCCACCATTCTCGCCAGCGTGAAAATCTGCTCCCTCGTCCCTCTTCCCCTTCTGAACCCACCCTGGCATTCCGGCAGCAGCCCTTTTTGTTCCACTTCTCTATCCATTCTATTTTTCACCATAGTCATCATCAATTTATAACCGGCACTCATAATGGTGATCCCCCTATAGTTTTTTACGTCCGAGGCCTCTCCTCCTTTGTGCACCGGGACCACCACCCCCACACGCCACTTTTCCGGCACTTCCTCCTCTCCACTCCACACCTTGTTAATACTCTGCCGCACCTTCTCCCTTCCTTCCTCCGGTAACTTTTTGAAAGCCTCTGCCTTCAGCCCATCTTCCCCCGCTGCCTTTCCTAGTTTTAACTGTGCCAGGGCCACTTCCACCTCTTTCCGCGAAAACGCCTCCCTTCGTACCACCTGTCTCGCACTCGAACTGCCCAGCTCCACCTCAGACCCCGCCATTTGTTTATAACTCCTCTCCCACTCTGCTAGCTCTATGTTCACTTTACCCTGATTCGCCCTTCCCTTTAAGATCTCCCACATCCGTTTCTCCACCACACACTCCCTCAACCTTTTTTTCACTTTCTGCAACTCCTCTATTTTTTTCTTCTCGCACGTACTCTCGAACTCCCTTTTCGCCTGATTAACCCTTTCGACTGCACATCTGCCGTTATAGTTATATATAATAAATATAATCCTGAAATTAATATTGCAATAACATTTTCATGAAAGCTTATTGGTAGGTACTATCTAGTAGCTTGTAAATGAAATCAGGGAAACATGGCGGTATTTTAAATCATATTTATTAAAAAACTATTTTTCTTGAAAACAACCGAAACATGCAAACAAAAAATAGAATTTACGGACTTAGTGCTATTCTAATATCGTGTATGTCCGCATCTACTCCTTATTACTGCTTCCATGCGTCTTGGTATACTGGAGATCAATTTTGAATAAATTCTTGAGGAGTAGTTTCCCATTTTTGAATTGCTGCATCTACCAGTTGATTGGCATGTGTATACCGTCGAATTAATACTTTTTAATATCGTCCCCTAGGTGCTCTATTAGGTTCATGTCAGGACTATTCCATTCCAGAATGGAAGAACAACATTTAAGTAGCGAATAACTTGTCTAGCCACATGAGCACGAGTATTATCCTTCACAAACAAGGAATGATTGCGTTCAAGATAATAATCCAAATTTATTTACCTAACACGTATAGGGACCAACAATGTGCGGTCATCGAAGCAGATGCCGCCTCAAAACATTACAGAGCCACCACTAAACGGACTCTTAGAGATATATTGCTACTAGCAAATCTCTTTCCCGGCCTTCGCCAGACACGCTCAGGTCCATCAGGAAATTTAAGGCTATGCCAATTCGTTTTCTGTTGTCCAATGCTGCTTCATTTAAGCACCTTCTAATCGTTCGGGAAGATACAAGACGAATATGAGTAGTATGAGCTAATTTTTTAGGTTCAGTCATTCTCTGTTTCTTAAAGCAAATGCTCATCTATTGGTATCTATTAGTACACCGTTTTCGCCCTAGTCCCGGCCTTCGTAAGTAACCTGTTTCGTTAAATCGTCCAACCATACGACTTATGCTGGAATGATTTCTTGCTATAACATTAGCAACATGACGGATAAAATATCCCTCATCCAGCAAAGTTGATGATCTTACTGTTTCCTCCACTGACAAATTTGTACTGCGATTCATTACTAAAATGTATTACACTCGCATTGATACTATCAATAACAAAAAAAACTATAGAATATATGTCTATAGACTAGCCATATAAGCAAAAATATCAGATTTTAAATCAATTTTTTCCAAAAATGTTTTTATTTGCAATTGTACTTTTAAAACAAAAAAATTGTTGACAGCATTTACTTAAACTATTGAAGTTTACTTGTATGATAGCTAGAAAACTAAAATCATAATTATTTTGCAATAACAAAACATGGCAGTGCAATAATTCTGTCCATGAGTATATGTATATATCTAACAATAATTCAGTTTTAAAATATGTTTTTAAGAATATGATCGATATCCCTTGTTGCATATAAACCTCTCAATTTGTTATTTATTATAACAGACACTATTGTCGTACATAATTTCGAAGGGTATTATTTTCATATTCTTCTAAAGTCTAGGAGGATACATGTATGAAAATAATACCCGTATAAATTGTGTAAGACGATAGTGTCTATGTCTCTACTAGAATCTAGTAGAGATAATACGTTTCATATTGCTAATTCAGGCATTGAAACCTGTTATATTATTTTCATCTTTCAACAATGAAATACAATTTCGAAAAAAAAACATTGTAAAATCACGTTGGTGTTAGAGACACAATTATTATTAAAAAATTATTTAATATTAAAATATTTTAAAAAAAATGACCTACTTCGACTGCCGCATATAAATCTCTCAAATTCTTGTTTATTATAGTATGATCCTGTAAACAGACCGCACGCGCACACTTCAGCAAGCACGTTTCAAACGTTTCAAAGCATGTTATTCTACGAACAACGCTCATATTTTCTTAAAACTAGTTCGTGTATATTACGATTGTATTATATTTGATGGAACGAATATCAATATATAATAATAATAAGTTTGATTTGCAGTCAAATTAATACAAAATTTAATATTAAATTAAATTTCTCTAATGGTCTATTCGCTATTCAAAATCTGATGCTTTTGTCAGAAAGTAATGAATGAAAATATGATTGTTGTAGTTCTTTGATAAAGTCAGTTGAAAGGATATAAATTACAAGATTTCTGTCCTTTTTACAATAATGCGTGTTTTCCGTCAATGTTGATGCTTTTTTGATTCAACGATAGATCTTGAAATAAATTTTCTAGCGCTAGAGTGAATAGTTTGGGCGAGATTGTGTCTCTTTGTCTGATGCCCCTCTTGACAGATAATCAGCAAAATATAATGCGTAACCAAATTGCCATAGCAATACGAAAAAGATCCCATAATTCCATAAAATCGGTAAAAACGTACCTGGGTGCGGACATATTGTCAGACCACAACCCTTTATTTAACAAATTCAACATTCAGGTCAAAAGGATAGCAATAACAAAAAACACTCCAAAGCCGGACACAAGGAAACTCCAATGCCCTGTGGTTGGGGTGAAGATATGTAAATCACTAAAGGATGGACTAGCAACAGTAAAACTACCGCCAGGTTCGGGCCCATAGAAACGTGGAATGCGACAAAACTTGTAATCCAGACAACATGCGACTCTTACCTCAAACAAGAGAGAACCACCAGAAAGGAGTGGATAAAAAATGATATACTCGAATTGATGGAACAGAGGCGACAGGAAAAAGCAAAATACCGCCTTCAACAGTATGAGTAGCTTTTTCTGTGGCGGAAATATAAGCCTGGAACTAAAGACTAGAATAGCTCGTTGTTACATATTCCATGTGTTGCTGTACGGGGCAGAAGCATGGACTCTAACAAGAGACAGACAGACCAAGAGACACAATCTCGCCGAAACTATTCACTCTAGCGCTAGAAAATTTATTTAAGGATCTATTGTGGAATCAAAAAGACATCAACATTGACAGAAAACACTTAAATCACCTCCGTTTAGCTGGACGATGTTATCTTCAGTGGCAATCCTGCATAACTCGCATCGATGCTACAAGAACTTAAGGACGCCACTCAAGCAGTGGGTCTAAACATTAACTTACAGAAGAAATGTATGAGCCCTTCGCACATAGTTGTTACCATAGAAAACCACACTCTCAACTAATCGGAAACTATATGTATTTTGGACATATAAAACTTGAGAAAGAAAACCGGACAGCCGAGACCACCAGCATAAGCTTAACGTGGACAGCATTAGTTAGGTAAGCTCAGTCATATACTCAGAGAACCGAAAATCAATTAATATTTCCGATTCACGTGGGCAAACATATGATAAGGATGTCAATATGCGAGGTAAACATAACGGACTATAGCAAAAAACCATTAATATAAATTTAAGCCATCATTCATCTGCTGTTCATTCGCTCAATTTGGTTGTAGACGTACCTAAATATCGAGATTTTTCTGGGATAATACAGGAATTATATAATTATTCTTTATTAAAGAAATTCACTTTTTAGAATTTACAGAAGGTATTGAAATTATAATATAGATGTATACAATAATAATACATATTAAAATTTGTCAATACAATACAATGTTTACATAATAAAGATAATATGTATGCATATAAAATTAAAAATATTTATATTTATCATACTAAAGATATCAATTCCAGTGGGTATATTATGTAAGTTTGACCAGTCTGTTACCGATGGAATCCATATAAACAATTGTTTCCGCGTTGGTATGCCCATACTCCGCAAAATAAGTGTAATATTCCCAAATGTCACACATTTGTCAAGAGTGATAGGATAATAACCTATTTCACTATTTTAACGTCTCTTTTAACAAATGTGTGACATTTGTCAAAAGACAGTATTGCACTAGCATTCGCAAAGCCTAGGGCCTTATCAACGATGAAACAGCTGTTTCTTTGGTTACCATGGGTAACAGACCAATCTGATTTATATATATATATATATATATATATATATATATATATATATATATATATATATATATATATATATTATAACAACATTTAAATTAGATACGATATATAAACTCTATTATATTATGTTAGTTGATTCTTCAGATTTATATAAATAGTAGTCCTTATAACTTTAAATAAAAGCAAAATTGTACGGCAGATTGAAAATATAAATACCATTTTCATTTCTGTTTACAATCCAGGAAAGAACATGTATTTTTATTTCACCATATTGCCTATTAAGTTGTAAATAAATGTAAATAGAATTATTGATCGAAATATATCTATTAATTATAAACTTTTCATTCTCCTTTGCCGTTTTTTTCAATATCCGTACCTCCATAACTTGATATCGGAATAAAACTAGCCTTAGTTAAATAGGATGATAGTAAAGTATTTACAGAATTTGCGGGATTCGTACAGTACAGATATTTTAAATTGAATTTACGATACCGGTTTCGTGCCATTGTTGATATTAATACTATTTTCATTCATAACAACAGTCAATCTGTATTGCGTGGCCATAGGCGTGAGAATTATATATTTTAAGATATGATATGTGTAAACAACACAGATTATTATAGTGATTAGGCTTGCCATTCATCACAACTTTATGAATTGGTCGGCGATTTCTGCAGACGCGGCGTACGTACGTAAGATTAAATAAAAATGCACGCAGTTAAAAATACATTCGGACCATATCATCATTAAATAAAAAGATATTAAATAACGTTTTATGTTAGTTATGTATGTAATTCTAAATTTAACGCAATTTATTGAAAATTTGAATGAATTATTATTATCTATTAAAATTATCATTATTTAAAAAAATTAATATTTCCTCTAATTGGTTATTGCGATTTATGAGCCACAAAGACAATTATTCCTGCCTACAATTATATTCGTATATTTTGATTGTACACATTGTAGTATACATGACAATTAGCTATATTTATAGTTCGTTAATCGCTTAGCGGCCTATATTAAGCATATTAAAACTCACTCTCACAACAAGCAAGCGTTATTATGCCAGTTAATTATACAAAATCATTAATATTGACAATATTTACAAATATAGTTCCGTGAGATTTTTAAAATAATATTTTCTCAACATACCCACGCAAAATGACGTTATTTTGTGGTATTGATATTTTTAACAAATATGTATAGTTACATATAGTTTTTAAAGAGCTTATAATTAATCAGTTTTATTTATATAAACGCATTAACGCAATTAATATAGGGCATAGTAGCAGGAGGTGCATTTCTAATATTTGCTCAAACATAGGACACAATCCGGGGGGAGGAGAGACTTCCTGGATAGGCAAAACATTTGTAGTCTTGCTTATATAAATGATTTCGCTTTGTTATCAATACATAGGTCTGGGATAACTAGGGTTGCCATCCGTCCGGAATTCCCCGGATTTGTCCTAGTTTAGAGGTGTCCGCGTACGTTCGGACGGTTTTTTGTAAATGTCCGGGTTTTCAGAAGTTGTCCGGGGTTTTAGAAGTTGACCGTTTTTTTAAGTTGTCCTGGGTTTTAAACATTAGGTCAAATTTTATTTTCCTACATTGGCAGGCCATGGGTCAGCTTTTTTCTTATCGATGTATTATTAACGACTTTAAAATATTTGATTGTTTAAATTAAATTTTAAATTATAAAAACTACTTGACGGACTATGTTCAAAATAGTCTTGTATTTGTACAAGGATAATACAACGAAATACATGAAACTGATAGATGAATGGGTGAATTAGTAATATAGTATATTACTAAATAGAAAAGAAGTGGAATGCAGTAGGAAATATTAATAATACTGATAATATTGAAACAAGTTAATCTCAGAATTTAGTTTACAATTTTACATTGTTTGTTTATGATTATTTTGTGATTATTAATTTTGATTTTAAAAGAAGAAAGATTATTTGTGTTTAGTTCAATCTATAGATTAGTTAAAATTAAACTATTTTTTCTTTTATTTGATAAAATATAAACGTTGACATCAACGTTGACGTTGGAAAAACGTCCGGGTTTTAAGGCGAATCTCGGAAAATGAAATACGGTTCAATGTTGACCTAATCGCGCGGTCTTTTCTAGTCAACATTTTATAATTTTCTGAAAATATGTTTGGATATTTCTCCAATTTAAGGATGATTTGATACTTTGTTAAGACGAAGAAGTTAATTTTTTGTCTCGAAAAAAATGCAAAAGTAGTCAATATTTGCATCAGAAAAGTATATATTTACTCCGATTTGTAATCAAAATTCAACAGAAATTCCTCTAAGATATTGCAGTTTCATATTTCAAGTCTTGATAAATACAATCTGATAATGCTTAAGTACAGTAGTATAGTTTATAGAGATCCGCGCAATTATCACAAAATGCTTCATTATTTCGAAATAAATTTATTTCTCGGTGCACCCGCCTCCAGTTTTCCCTGAGGCCACGGTTTGTACACTCCGCAAAAGAAGTAGCAGCAGTTCCGTTAGTCTCACAACGCGTTTTTCGAATAGATTTTCAGCTCGAATCATCGAACGAGATTTTCGAAGATTCGCCTTAAGCTGAAAAGTTGAAGCGCTTTCTTCTAGGTAGTAGTTAATGAAGATACTATTGAATGTCCAAAGATATACCCATCTCACTAGTTACTAGTTTACTTTAATCCGTCTCGTACTAAGCGGGAGCGAGAGTTCAAACTCAGTTTTGGGCGAAATTTATGCCAAATATCTATAATAAAAAGAAATCATATAGCCTCTTTATTATTGTTCTGGTATAAATGATTTTAATATCTAAAATGTTCGAACCAATTAAGCGTTATTATGTTATACGAAAAAAACAATTATTGTTTCAGATAATCTTCAGGTTTTGCTGTCCTTTTTTTTAACAGTCTGCACTGATGTATATAAATATCATTTCATCTAAATTTTTCATTGTTTGGAGGTGAATCGATAATAAATTGGGTAAATAATCAAGTTTAATGAGGAAAACCTCATTAAACTTGATTATTTACCCCCATTGAGGCTACAGGGGTGATTCAAGTGTTATGAATATAACCGAAATTTCTTAATAAATTTGTGATATAGATGCTTAATAAATTCATTATATAATCGGGGATTTAATTTATTATTTTTACATAGAATGTATGTATATATTTATTTAAATTATTTGTACAGGGTAAAATAATGCTGGTAAAAGGTTTATTACTATCATTATTACTACCTTAATAAAACCATTATATGTGTTCACCAATGTTAATTTACTATTTTCACAATACCAAATAAAATAAAATTGTGTCTATAAAAAGTTCGGTCCATTTCAACGTCTCCCTGCCCTAATGCGACATGCAATAAATGGAAGAATTGCGGTTAAACGAATTTTAGATATCGACGCAGAACAATAGAAGCAATGACACCCTTCGGGATAGTAGATAAAATACAGAAAACCTTGAGCAGTTACACCCGCCCTTCACTGATGTACCGCATCAATTTCAGTCGAACAAAAGTTAAATCTTCCTTCGTCCGCAGGCTAAATCAAAGGAATAAAGATTTGTTCCATCATATTCTTTAGGGGGTATTGCATCAATATATTAATAACTAGTATCCTTGAGCAATAATATAAATTCTACGTAATAAATAAAAATAAAACAGATTTTTAAAATATAGGATAATATATCGTAGAAGTGCGGATGATTGCTGTGCGGAGTAGAGATATAAGTACAACGATGCGGAATTTATTTTATTCAACTTAAGTAACTAATAAACATTGCTGCCAATGCCAATTTACACATAAAATACCTACTTAATTTTCTCTCTCTCTCTCTCTCTCTCTCTATATATATATATATATATATATAATCGGTTGAAGGGCATTATGTTAACAACCCCATTAGAATAGTTTTACCCGAACTCATTATCGCCCTTGAATAGGACACCGTACTAGCAGATCAGGACATAATCATTATCCATCTACCTACAACATTCATTTCATACCGACTCTCCGAAGACATCAGAATCAACCAACATCGCCGAGCTACAGAATAGATGTTAACCATTATATATTAAACATTTTTAAACCTGTTCGAGTTTGTCTCAATCCTGAGGTGGTGGTAGCGAAACCCTGGTGTTCTACACATCACTTTGTTGTCGCAGAAGATATCTGCATCGGATTATTGTCTGTTACAGGATCCTTTCCTCTGCAATATAAGAAATGATCTGTCCAAACATTTTATTTTGGAGTTCTTGCAGAGCGATGAATATAATATAACATCTGCAGGCTCCTCATGACAGATGAAATCTTGGCAAGAATGGAAAAGAGAGAACAATACAAAGACAAGGATAGAAATAAATACAAAGAAATTCAACAAGAAATACAAAAAAAATTTAGAAGCCAAAGAAACATTTATGATAAACCAATGTGAGGAGATAGAATTGCTTCAGCTGAGATATGATTTATTTAACTTACATAAAAGGATCAAAAAATTCACTGGCATGGGAAAGAAGAAACAGACCGGTATAATAAAAGATAACAACGGTAATATTATAGTGGACATAGAGAAAAAGATCAAAAGATGGAAGGAATACATACAACAACTATTTGAAGACACCAGAAATAAACTAGAAATAAAAGAGAGATCGCAAGGACCAAGAATAACAGCCGAAGAAGTAATGTATGCTATCAAGAACTCAAAAGATAGAAAGGCAGTAGGACCAGACGAAATACCAGTCGATATTCTTAAACTAATTGAGGAAGACAATATTAGCATCTTGGTAAATCTATATAATACCATCTATACGACTGGAATCATACCACAAGAATGGTTAAAATCTACATTCTCTTTATTACCAAAAACACACAATGCAAGGGAGTGCTCAGATTTTAGAACAAAAAGCGTGATGAGTCACACAATAAAGGTTTTTCTAAAAATCATTCACAGCCGCATATACAAGAAATTAGAAACAGATTTCAGTGAGACACAGTTCAGATTTCGAAATAATCTAGGCACAAGAGAGGCTCTATTTGGAATGAATGTCATAAACCAACGATGTCTCGATATGAACGTAGATTTATTTATAGGGTTCATCGACTACGAGAAAGCCTTCGATAAAGTTATACATGATCGGTTAATGGAAATAGTACAGCAGAAGGACCTAGACTACAATGACGTCCGAATAATAAAAACTTTGTACTGGAATCAGAAAGCACAAATACATGTTGAAGGACATAACTCTGAATAATTGGATATCCGACGGGGAGTCCGCCAAGGATGCATACTATCACCGGTCCTATTTAATATGTACTCAGAATGCTTATTTAAAGAAGCCATCAATGATGAGTCGGGTGAAGTAATCATAAACGGTCAAGTTATCAATAACATACGATACGCAGACGATACTGCGATAATAGCAACATCCATCTGCCAGCTTCAGAAAATGATGCAAGACATAAATACGACTAGCCAATCGTATGGGCTCAAAATGAATCTGAAGAAAATTCATGGTTGTAAATAAAACCAATGTTAATAATATACCAGCAATACTAGTAAACAACACCACAATCGAAAGTGTTAGAAGCTACCAATACTTAATAGAAATCTCAATCTAGCCTTGAGAGTCCGAATAATTCGCTGTTAAATTTTTCAACACTCCTATATGGGATGGAAGCATGGACATTAAAGAAAAATAACACAAAGAAACTAGTCATTTGTAATGTGGATCTATCGCCGCATGCTCAAGATATCCTGGACGGACCTAGTAAACAACGAAGAAGTCATGCGAAGAATGCATAAAGAAAAGGACTGATCCTTACGATCAAAACACGAAAGTTAGAGTACTTGGGACACATCACCCGGGGAGAGAGATACTCTATTCTCCAAATGACCATGCAAGAAAAAGTACAAAGAAGAAGAAGTATTGGGCTTCGCTTAGAGCTGCAGCGTTAAAGATTAGAATCGCCAACGATAGGAGACGGCACCACAAGAAGAAGAAGGCTCCTCGTCATATTGTCGTTCTATATTCTATCAAGAGGGTCCCTAGTATTCTCTGTCTCATCTAAACCATCTTCAGTTTCTACAGACTCAGCTTCTTCATCTGCACTCACCTCTTCTGAAGTGGTATCAAGACTCACTACTTTTGGATTGGCCTTCTCTCTGGTAGAATCCAATGGGAACTTGTTTTCTAAAAATATAACCTCCCTAGATTTAATTATAGTTTTTCTTGTAGGATCAATGAAGCGGTAATCGACCATCTGTCCTTCCGTGAGTTAGTGTATCTGCATCTGAGTCTTAAGACTAGGTTAATTATCTCCGACGTTTCTAAAGTTTTCAAAGTAGCCCATGAACAATAGCTCACTTGATTTCTCATCTCATTTTCTACGCAGCTCTTTTGGATTGACCTTACATCCAAAAAACCCTAAGATGTCTGGATCCACACCACTCCACAACTCTTGTGGAGTTTTACTCATGTTTTTTTTTACAGGAGAATGATTTATAAGGTAAACAGCTATGTTACAGCCTCTGCCCAATACTCAGTTGGAAGTTGCCTCCCAATTAGTATTGACTTTGTCCTCTCTACTATGGTTCGGTTCATCTTTTCTGCTATGCCGTTCTGCTGTGGAATATATGGAATTGTTGATTGGTACTGTATACCTGAATTCATGAGCAAGTGTTTCATACTGTTATTAACATTTTATTTACGTTTATCAGTTCTCAGTATCGTGATATTTTTATTTGTCTGGTTCTCCACCGTGGCTTTAAATTTACTAAATATTTCAAACACCTGACTCTTCTTCTGCAAAAAATAAACAAACACCTTTCTAGAATAGTCGCCAATTAGTGTTAAGAAACAGCAGGTACACCTAATGGATTTTACTTCCATTAGCCCACTAAGATCTGAATGAATAACTTCCAAAACTGCATGGGTTTTTGTATGACTTCTTTCAAACTTGTGCTGTTTCCCTTTTATGCATGATATCCAAGGCTCTTCAGTTACATTTTTTAATTCCAATCCTGTAAAATTACCATTTTCAGAGTTTCCCGGGCCATTCGGTTTAAGTCTCATATCCATAAATCCTTGGAAATTAGTGAATATGCTAGTTTCTGCTGGCTGGTCTAACCTATAACCGCCATTGCTATTGGAAATTAAATTGGCTACTATTTCAGGTATACAAATAACATTATTCACAACAATCTGTGTGGTTTTGTTATTAGCTGCTACTGAAAATTCTATGGTACCTTTTTTGATGGCTCGCATCTTTTTGTTGTTTGCATCAGTTATCTTGAAGTCATTGAGATAACTGCTGCGAACAACAAAAAGATGCAAGCCATCAAAAAAGGTACCATAGAATTTTCAGTAGCAGCTAATAACAAAACCACACAGATTGTTGTGAATAATGTTATTTGTGTACCTGAAATAGCAGGCTTATTATTATTTATTAGCAAAATTGTCGCCATATAGTGACATTCAATTGCTTCTGTTTGTTAAATTATCAGCATTTTCTGCCATGTGACATGATGGCCCTGAATCCAAATATCACTGAATTTCCATTTGGGAAACTGTCAAAACATAGAAGTTTTTTCGCAAAGTTTATTATTGTCTAGTTTTCTTCCTTTTGTGTAGTCGCATAAAAACACAATAAACATACTTCAAGATGATTTAAATATTGGCAAATAGTAATAGTTACTGTATTTGTTATAATTTGTAACAGCCTATCGACCATCTGTCCTTCCGTGAGTTAGTGTATGTGTATGTGAGTCTTAGAACTAGGTTCATTGTCCCCAACTTTTCTAAAGTTTTCTAATTGTAAATATTATATTTGAATTTGTATTAAATCATAATAAAATTTAATTATTGATTCCAATTGTATATATAACTGTGCATAAGATATATTTTTATTGTGATAACCAGGAATTGTAATTAAAATCTTCTGCATGTTTATTATAAATTCAAAGATATTTCCAATATTTAATATTTATTAAATTCACATCGATATTTGTCTTAAATACGTAACAACATATCGATTGCTGTGATGTATTACGTTTTATAAAATCTACATTTTAAATTAGAAATATATGCTCGATTTCTTATTAATGCTACCTTTATTATTATTATTATTATTTATCTTAATAATGGTGCGAATGACAATAATGCTTTTATAATATCATTGTAATTCAATTTTAGATAAACTTGTTTCTTACATTATCATACAAAGTGTGATAAATTATTATAATCGTGCGAAATTTGTTTTCTAAATTTTGTTAAAATCCTTTTTATTAGGTCCTCCGCTAATTTTAAGACCATATCTGGATTTTTCCAGAGAACATTGGCATGTAATATGTATTTTTTTTTTGGATTAAAATAGTAAATATTTATTTATTTGCTACTTTAATCCAAAAAACGTTTCTCTTCCCTACAATAAAAATACCTCATATTCCGGTTAAGATATTCACAAATGTGGAAACCCTAATACTGTATCAATATATGTTTATGGTAATACTAGGATATGCAGAACGATATAGAGAAATAGTATTATATATTTGATTGAATGAAACAATGAAGCTATTTATTCTGTTAGAACAAATTTAAATCACCAGTCACGAAGTCGACTCTAGACCGACACGATTACAATTAGTGACGTCACGGCGCGAATATGTGTCAACGGGCAGCGACAAGGGTGCGAATTAGGTTCGTTACGTCGAGGGAGGGCATAGGATTTATCATGTTATTGGAAACTACTTCAAACAAACATGATAGCTCTATATTATGTTACTACTTTCGGAGTTCTCTTAGGCCAATCAATTTCTCAATAACAAAGTTTCGACTGTTTGTTATCATGCATCATAATTAACTTCCCATCGCAATTGCATTCATTCCGGCCTCTTAGGTAAAATATTACTCAATTTCTAAATTAGAAATGAAATATTTTAAACTAGACTTAATAATAGCATATTCAATTTATTATAATGTACTGATCATTTCTTACCACGTCTGTGATATATTACTTAAAATTTAACTTAGAAATGTAATATCACACTACTAGGCTTTAAAATAAAACTACTTATAGTGTCAATTTATAACGCACGCTTCGTTTTTCCCACCTTACTAATATAATATTACACAATGTGTAACTTAGAAATGAAATATTTTATATACTACAACTATAAGTAACATAACATAACATAAAGTTAAGAAAGAAATATTTTATATAAATTACAATTGAACTTTAAAGTATAAGTCATTTATATTATCAATTTACAAGGCATTATTATCGCTCTGTCTTTTAACGCCAAAAACTAGTCAGAAGTACATGTAAACACCCAGTCTGCGAAATTACTGGAAGAAATACTGCAGCAACAAAGCTTATTATCAATAATACATATGTATAATTGTAAAAGTGTATGACTTGGCATTAAATAATTAATATAAATCTACACATATAATTTTTCAATAACCCAGCTCAGTGGCCGAGTGGTTATAGGCGTCGTCCGTCTCATACTGAGCATTGGGGAGCCTAAGTTCGATACCCACCGGGGATCGAATTTTCGCGAATCACCTTTCACAGTTTTTCAGAAGTTATCTGTGAAGTTAAAGTAAATACCGGGTAATTATACTCCTCTAAGCTTCTCTCTTGACCGCCGGAAAAGCCTCACGGCTGATAGCCCTATGAAGATAGATGTTTTTTTAAATTTTGAAATAATATTAATTTGATGTATTAATTAAACGAAATTAAATAGCATGTATACTAAATAAACTTTTTAAAGAAATCACATATATAAATCTGGATATAGAAATAGAATTTAAAGTAACATTAATTTGTGGTATCAATTTACAAGGCACGAATCGTTTTTTTCACTCACACAAACACCGTTGTTTATTATTTCATTAATCGCAGTTCTATTATCACTGATGACTCATAGAAATCGTCGCCTGTATTGGTATTTGCACGTTCTTCTTATGTAAATATTTCCATTAACAGTATATATAAATAAATTCATAATTAGGACGAGAAAATAAATTCAATCTTCATTTTATATTTCATTCATTAATCATTTCATCGAAATCGAATGCAATGTATACTCTTATCTACCTCAACATTTATGACTATATAGTATCAACTTTAATAAATATTTATGAATAACTAACTATAGCAGCGAACATTTATATCCAGACGATTGTAGCATTAAATATTCAAAATACTAAGCCAGCATCGTCAGAGTGGCATAATCAGGGTCACCATTTCTACAGGTTTCTCGCTTAAATCAGGCCGAGTGCTAAGGATTCCACTTACAATACACATTTGATAAATTAATTATTATATATATTTTATTAATTACAGTCTAAATTATAAAATATACTATATAAAAGGAGGATTTCGCTCTTTCGAATATTTCATTCATATCATTAATAATACAATATAAAAAATATATAATACATTTTATAATCAGTTATCGCAAAATTTCTGAGAGGTTTCATGTTTCTTAGTGTAACCTGATGCATTCAGTTGTTATTCAAGAAATTAATATAAAACATTTATATTTATCTCCATTCTCTTTGTGTCATATAACAATAGAACTTCAATAATATGAACGTTTCGGTATAGAATTTCTAATCAATCAAAAAAAGTAGTAATCTTTTAACATAAATGATTACTATTTTACAAATGTTGATTCCATATTCATTACAATATTATTGACTACTAATCTAATAAATACCACCGCGACTGATGTAAAATACATAGATACTATAACAACGTATATCATGAACTAACGTATTGCAAATAGCTCAAGGAAAATTTAGTAGAAATAATGTTGTATTTTCAACAATAAAAGTGGCTTCATGCTTAAAGAAAATATTAACAATTATAAAAATATATCCGCAGGGTAGTGTCAACCCATCACTACCGGGAAGTAGTGATCCCGCGGACCTTAGCTCTCAATTCAGTGTCCTATCTCTCTAACTAATCCATATAACTAAATCCTCACTCCATGATATGACACGGCTTTAAACTGACAAAACCCCCTATTAAAATGATATGACGAAAACGTTATTCCCAAGGTACTCCTTGGAGCACCAGACTGACTCTGGTCGGACACGTCGTGATGACTCACAATCTGCTTTAGGGCAAAAAGAAACTGAGTTTGGTTACCACCGACCACGCAACGAACAGGCAAACGAGATCAACCAATCCTATTCTAACCCAAACAGATGTTGTGGCTCCATTTGAGCCACCCGTTGATGAGCTCCGTCCTGGAGCGAAAGTGAGAAGCAAATAGACCGATGAGATGAAACAATTTCTAAATCCCACTGATCTAAACTCACAAAATTAGAGATTAGCAAGACGCACTATGGCCATGACTCCACGAAACATTCATCAAGATGAGAAAGGAAACTGAATAATATTATTACGCGAAATTGAGACATTAGAACATGGGATCTCACATGGGTGAGACTCCTGAAACAATGCGAAGAATATGAATAGTATGAGAGCAGAATTAAAAGTCATTCCCGCTAAATAAATTGAAAATCACGATACACTGAATAGAATCATCATAAAATACAGAGGTCTAGACCCAGTAGGAAGAAATCACCTTGTCTGCAGGTTGTCTTCTTATGTCTCATTATTGCTTGTGAAAATCTAACGACTGCCTCCTACTTGAGGCTTTCTTCCAACATCTGTGTAAGCCAGGGGTGGTGTCTTCCATCAGGAGCCACAGGGTGGCCCGCTCACGGGACCATTATACCAGGTATAATGTGAGGCCTGGGTCATCGGTTCCACAAAAGTATCGGCCTCTAGCCATCTCAGCCTTTTCCGTCAAGAACAGGTAAGCTTGGAACACGCAGTGCCCGGCTAGTAACAGCGTGGTCCAATGATCCAGTTATCCATGGCCTCTACTCACCCATGCTTCAATACGGGGGATGAAGTTCCATTCCATATTCAGGAACCCTTCCCACCTGTGTTGCCATTTTCCTAAAGTGTGCCTCCTGACCTATTTCCTTGCATTTGTCGGGTCTGCGCTGTTCTTAATGGTCATGTATGTCTTCGCCCGTTCCTCATCTCCCGGCACCGTCGCAGCCATATATACTACTCTCCCATCCTCAGGGCGATGTTTCTATCAGTTTTGAGTCCTTTGATCGAGAGTATGGCCACCTCGGTCTCTCCGCTTGCTATGTTGAGTCCGGCATCTGCCATCCAGTTTTCCATCTTCTCTGCTACATCGTTCATCATCCTTTCCGTTGTCTGATACTGGCACCCTATCCACCAGGGCCATATCATCAACGAACACAATCGCTATGACGTCCTTCAGTAGATTCAGCCTTAAGACGTCGCCATAGGCAACATTCCACAGCAGGGGCCCAAGGACATATCCCTGTAGGACCCCTGCTGTCATCCCTATGGTGCCTTCATAAGTGATCATCCTTCCCCTTAGATAGTGCTCGATGTTGAACGAAGTACTGACGTCAAGAGTAACCATCAGGCAGTATCTGCGCCTCCTCCACCTATTGGTATTCGCCTCAGTGACCATATTGCAGACTACTAGTATGGCATCTATGTTCGATTTCCCCATGCTGATGCCATACTGCTGCTCGTCCGGCCCACCAGTTGACTCGAGGGCTTGATGTCTAAATGGTCCACAATCAGTCCCTCCATCATAGTGGCCGTGCCGCCGAGGAGGCACAGCGGGCAGTATGCTCTCGTATCGGAGCCTGGCTTTCCTTGCTCGGGGATTACCATCATTCTTGCTGTCTTTCAGGGTCTGGGGAAGGTACCCTCTTCCAGGCACTTGTCTGCAATGGTCTTAATGGTCCCGGCTAGTTCAGATCTACATACCTTCAGAACCTTGTTCGGCAGTCCATCAAGCCCTAGGACTATAATTTCGCAATGGTTGCGAGCAGTTCCTTCCAGTTAGCTATTGGTGTTGTTGGGGGTCATCTTCGTTTGTTGTTGAGTCGGCGTTGTTTTCAGACTGAAAGGGGGCTGCCACTGCCGTCCTTATTTCTCCAGGCACCGATGAGTCTGGTCCAGGAGGGCGAGCTCTTATCTTCTTCATAATAATTTTATACTGGAGAACCCATGGGTCCTCTTCGATCTTCCCACATAATATCTTCCAGCATCTGGATTGGCTCTATTCGATCGTCCTGCTGAATCATTTTCTCGTTGACCAGTAATGTGCTTGGTGTAGCTCGGTTGGAGTCCCAGCTGTGACTCTATTTATTTCCAAGACTTCCTGGAACCACCAGCATGTTTTTTTATCTTTTCTTCCTGCTGTAGTCCTGAATGGAAGCGCCTCACTGATCGCCTGCGGCGGCCTGTTGTTTAATTCCTCTGCCATATGCTCAAAGCTTGCCGTCCGTGGGCCATGTTTTCCACTATCTACTGCAAAAGTTTCTGATTCATCGCTTCCAGCTTCCATCTCCTCCTTGTCAGGGGAGCGGCTGGGTAGCTATTCCGTTGGGTTGTATGTGGAGAGCAACGTAACGATGGTCACTCAAGGTCTTCTAGTATACTCTCCAGTCTTGTACTCCTCCCATTAGTTGCGTGGACCCGAGGGTGATGTCTATGTGGGATGCCGACGCTCTTCTGACAAAGGTCGGTTCCCCCCCTATGTTGCAAACTGACAGGCCGACGTGATTCCCCTCATCATTGATCCATGAGCCACAATGTGTCCATGGTGGTGGCCCATGATCTTGATGGCTCTCTGGCTTCGGCTAGCTCTATCAATGGGTCTTATTCATGTGTTTCTCTTGTTTTTTCAGTGACCCATCTCTTCCTCACCTCCGGAGTTGGAGGGCTATCTTCGTCTTCTTGTGAGTCGGTCTCTGCTTATATTCATCATCTCCGCGATTGGTTCATCTCCCTCTTCTCTGTTCTACTACTAGACAGAGCTCGAGGAGTCTACCCGCTTAGCCCGAAAATGTCCTTAATCTGTGCTGTTTCTAATGGTTTTTGGTGGTCGCTTGTTGATGGTCGGAAGGCACCCACCACGAAGCCTCGACCGGTACTGTAGGATCCACCCTCTGCACCGTAAACGTGTTTTCGTTTTTATCCATGTCGTATTGTTAGTTTAATTTATGGAAAAACGCCAATCCCATCCGTAATCGTTAGCATGGTCGTTATCGTGGTTCAAGTCATGGACTGCACGAAATAGAATGTATAATGTTGATTATTATATTTGTTTGGTGTTTGCGTCCATCGCCTCCCTGTCCAGCAGCCAGGATTGGCGGACGCCTTACTTCCCATTGCGGTGGTAGTTTCGGCTGTATTAGTACCTCGGATATAGTGAGGAGCCACCGTCCCAGGCATACCAGTAAGAAGAGACGGGTGAAAACTGGATTTCCCTAGCCGCTCCGAGCCACCCGGATCGGCGGCCTGCCTGCTGCCGGTGGAAACCACCGTCTAGGCTAGACCAGGTGCTACCTGTGTGACCCCTAGCACCCAAAACCTAATAGAGTCGGGGTTGGAAAAATAAAGTGGCTGAAGAGTTGGCCAAAAGAGGCCAATATATCAGAGAAGTGAAATTGCTTCTAGGCCTAATTATAGATATTGCCATACTAGCTCCGGAAATTCTCACAAAAGAACAGAAAGAAACGGTAGAAAAATCCTCAGCCCTTCCATTTGAGATAAAGGAAACATGGAGACTCAATTTTATACTTGTGCATATAGTAATTAGTGCAACAGGAGAGATTCTATGCCCTCTATTTCAAATGTTGAAACTAGTAGAAATAGACACCGACATATATAAACTGACGCAAAAGGCGGTCCTGCTTGCGAACAGCAATATCACACAGAAATCACTGTCACAATAAACTGTTTTGCCTACCAGAAGAGCCGGTTTGTATGTACTCATGTACACACCATACTATGTGAATGAAGAAATAATAATAATAACCCCGCAAGTAGTGGATCCACGAGAGCCACTTGGGGTTAGAGGAGTTGCAAAACTTTTGTTTACCAATATGGTACAACAAACGTGATGAGCGGAAAGTCAACAGGACCCCGAATCAGAACAAAAGCCACAAAAATCGCAAATAATGGATAGCAATACTAACAAACACAATTTTCTTCTTCTCTAAGTGCCTTGTCCATCCCGAACATTAATGATAATCACCATGATTTGCACATTATCCGCTGCCCTTCTGATGTGTAATATGGTTTGCGCCAAGATATTCGTCCTGACCCCGCTTACGTTCGATCTATCCCTGCATTATGATCTGAATTAAATTATACTTATCATTTTGTAGTACATGATCGAAATATTCAACGAGCGAGCTTACCGCTGATTAACATTGCGTACTCTTGCTGTCCACGATAGTCTCAAACTTTTCCTATAATTTCATAGCTCAAAACCGTCCAATTTCATGTACACGGATTCTGTTAGTGTCCATACCTTTGTGGCGTATAGAAGAATGCTAACGTAACGTCCAGAAAATGTGAAAGGTACGTGCCTTACACATTTTCTGGAACGCTGTTCGTGCTTGCTCTATTCTACATCGAATTTCCTGTGAATTGATCCAGTACAAGCACAAGAGTGCCTAGATATACTAAAAAGTTGTTCGTGTTGTTATCGTAACAATTAACAGGGCAATAGAAAATGTTCTTAAACTACTCAAATAAATACCCCATTTTTTAAAAAGCTGCTTTTCTACCGGTTATTCCTTATTCTATTTCAACATCAACTCACCTTAATTTGTATTTATATCTATGTTAACTATAATGCTATGTAATGGGATTAAAAAAGGCGATCGATATTATTCAAGAAAGAATATTTTGATTGCAGTATATTTTATTATGGTTTGCTGGTCAAAGGTTTATGTACAAAATAAATGTGCGTTGTGTATATGCGGAAGCGCGGAAGTAAGTAGAAAGAAGGGATGAAGCGATAGCGCCTATAAAACCGGCCGCGAACAAACAAACAACAAGATAACGGAGAAATCCGTGGACGAGTCGTATAATTCAACTACTGTCGAAGCTGTGACAAGTCCGCTAACATACTGCCCGCCACGGATGCTGGAGCTTGGAATCCAATAAAAGCCGAGCACACGGACTGCATTATATTTAATTTGTCCTGTTTCAGGCGGATTATAAATATTCGATTCATAATAAATCTGAAGCGAGTGGAGAGTGCGATGGGGCCGGCCGGGCCGTAAATCTTCGGCCACCCCAACCGAACGCTACCCATCCCGGAATATAAGTTTCCGTTTAGTTCGTTTAATAGAATCGCCGTGACTCGCTGAGAGATTATATTAGAGACCGTCGTCGTCTTAACTGATATTTTGTTTAGTCTAATCCGGCATTCAGCGGGGAACCACTTCAAAGCTTACGAATATGAAGCAATCAGAATCAAATGTGGGTTCGTTTCAGTAAATAGGCGATTCGGGCCGTGTCTCTATATCGATAGCAGTGAATCGATACCATCCGAAACGACCCCCTAACCATTGCGATTCTTGTCACAAATAAACGAACGTAATACAGTGTGCGCTCATTCATTCCCTGTCCAGTCCGTGTCGGCGGACCGATAGCCGTGACTGTGCGGCAATCTCAATACTTCTTGTATAGACTACGGCGAAGGGGTAGTTGGGGGTGCGGAAGCGATGATTGAACGCATTATAGTTAAAGGGACAAGGCGAAGGTAGACCCTACGGCTACTTTTATAGTGCGCGCAAGGAGCGAGCAGCGACGGCGGCGGCGGCAATAGCGTCACATAAAGTCAAGTTCTTGTGATTGGATTACGTTTAGAGGGTAATCCCGTTGACGAGCGCCGAGGGACTGTTGGGTCTTTAATGACCCCGCGCGACAAATCGAGCGCTTAACCTCCGGCCCGAGGGACGCTTCCGTGATTCACCGGAAGCCAGACATATTTTAGCACGTATGATCCATATTGGCTCGCTTCGGAACGCTGCCTGATTTATGCCCGTCTTATATTTTATAGCCCAGTTTGTTCCGGCCGTTATTATATTAGAGTTCGATACTATACTTTATCTAACACCCTTTACAACTCTTGACAGTTATGTGCGCGAGGGGGCGGGAAGCGGGAAGCTCGAGCCCCGGGCCGTGGTTAAGTGGCGCGCTCTTTTCTCCCGTACTTCAAGTCTTTGTCTGTCCAGGATGATATCTGTGTACGCGAGCTACGCGCAAGATCTTCCAGTGATTGGTATTCCATTCACTCAGGAAGCTGGCCTAACCGAGTCCGGTCTTCGGAAATAGTATTACCTAGACAAGCACACGGTCTGCATACGAGATGTAGTCCGAGAACGCGAACACCCTCATTACAAGCTGTGGTCGCCCCCGGCGATTACCACAAAATGTTAATCGCTCGCATTGTAACACGTGCATTTACGCCCCATAAAGAGCGATCATCTCACTTAACGACATATAATCAGCGCTACAAAGCGTTATTTACAACCCCGTGATAAATATACGGGAGCGGGATCGGGCATGCGATCATTATTTCAACGCTTTATCTGGACCGGCCATTAGCGACACCACCAAACCAACGTAACTTCATTATTGTAAGGTCCACTGATCGTGTCGCCTTCGCTCAATTAGCTTCGAGAAGAATGGAGCTGGGGTCGCCGCGACGCCGCTGTTGCTACCGCTGTGTGGCGTGACTGATTGTTAGCGTCTGTCCGGTACACCTTGACCGTGTGCGGTGCGTCGACTTTATGTCACTTACAGGTCATATATCACTTTTAGTGATGTCGTTTAGAAAAATCACGGCACATTTAAAAAGACCTATGGACCACTTCAAAGGGCAGTTCAATTCCCTTCCTGTTTTTTTTCCTATAAGAAATCATCAATTAGAATAAACATTTCCATTTTAACTGTTATATGTGTACGTATGCAAAAGACTTTTTATAGAATATTTATTTTGTTGCTCTCCTGCACTATTTGTCCCATAATATCATATATTTCCATTTCCTTTAGTTATCCTTACTCTTTGGAAACCCTATGCTATGGATTTTATAGGCTAGTTTTTATTTTATTTTACGACAGTCCCTTAGGTTAAGTTGTTTCTTAAATCTCCTCAGTATCGTTGACTATTAAAATGTTGCTGTTTCGGCACAATGTAAGATTTGTTTTTGTTAAACTATGGTGTACGGAGTAATTTGTTAATTTATCATGTAATTGATGGCAATAAAAACTTCTATTCTTATAGGGCTATCAGCCGACAGGCTTTTCGGCCGGTCAAGGGAGAAGCTCAGGGAGTTTAATCACCCGGTATTTTCCTTAATTTTACACAAAACCTCAGAAAATCTGTGAAAGGTAATTCGCGAAAATTTGCCTCGAGTGGTTTGGGTATCGTTAATAGTACGAGACGGACGACACCTTTAACCACAAGGCCACTGAACTGGCATTTTAGTAGACATTTGTAAAATAAGGAATATGTTGGCTATAATATTTACAACACAATTCTACTTATTTTGTAATGACTAAGATAATAGGAAAATGGTAGTCTAATTACAGATTCTTTTACTTTTTTATCCAATGTGAGAGTTTTTTATGAAACTATGGTGTAATTTGATTAAATTTATACTTTGTTATAGAATTAATGATATTTTGGTAGACATTTGGTAACATTAATAATATAATATTTACAGGACAATTCGAATCCTTTTGTAATAATATTTATCATTATAAAATTATTCGAATAGCAAAATTAAAGTCTAATTAAAGATCCTTTTACTTTTCTACACAGGATGAGAGTATTTTTTTTTATCAAATAATGATCTACGGAATAATTTGTTTAAGTTCATACTGTTATAGAATTAATGAAATATTAGTAGACCTTTGCGATAGAAGAAAAGGAGATCTGTAGTTGGTAACATTATTATTACAATATTTACAGGTCAATTGGAATTATTTTGTAGTGATAAAGACGGTGGGAAAATGATAGTTCATCCAATTAAAGACCATTTTCCTTCATCATTTATTTCATTTGATTAAAATTAGATTTAGGAAATATGATGTTAACGTGTAAACCAAATGCATAATTTGGTACAATGGACAGGCCTAGAAATTCGAGAGAAATTTCGTTTAAAGACTGAATACGATTGATTGATTGATATAAGTAATGTATCGAATCCCAACTAAACATATGAGGTCGACGGCAATTTAAAATAGCTGGCAATGTTGCGAGCAATTCTATAGCAATATTGGCCAAAATGGAAATATAGAGCATCGTATGCTTATGAATTAAAATATGTCAGTATACTCTTTAGTTGCAGGAGCGTTTCCGGTCAACTGGTCTAAACGGGGGAGGGGGTGATTAAAAAAAGATAAATGAATCGAAACGAAATGGTGTTTCCGGCCTCATACACCTTTTTGGTGATATCTCCCCATGCTTTTCTAAGGTTTTAAAGCGTTGGAAAAATATGTTAGGCTATTGATTTGAATGACGGAGTAGATGATTATAATTATCCGATTAATCAATGTATGCTGGGCAGTATCCAACATACCAGTATCGCATACTAACTTTTACATTGTAGGCAATGGAAGCGCGCAGATACTTTGCCTCCAATGTAAAATCAGTATCCTGCTTACTGATATCGGTATATTTAATTTGCTGGTTCAACTATATGCGAATACTATACTAAGGTAAGCAAACTAGGTCATTATTAAACAGAACAAGAATATTTTTATTTAATATTGAAAATTTCTAATAACTAAATTCACATGCACAGGCAACCTATGAAACTCTAGGAATCTCATTTCCATTTGGATCTTTAATCCCAACCAGTGTTACGCACTAATTAATACTAAAACAATATTTATAAACAAGTTTCGCAAACTTCAAAAATTTAAATTCTATAACCTTCACAATTTATATATAAGCTGATTAATAATATCTGATGATAATTAAAGGTATCTTATGTCACTAATTAGAGTATATAAAGTTGCATTTGAATAGTGTTTTGATTCAAAGTATTATCGGATTGGAGCAGTCAGATAGATGTAAATAAAAGCAGGGTAGATAAGGAACTAGTTGGTTTTTGTATCTCTATGTGTGTGCCTTTAGATGTGTGTGTGTGTGTGTGTGTGCAGCAATGACGCATGGCTCTGTACGGCGACGTTAACTTTTTACGACAACAGACATTATGTGCCGGCCCCGGATCCGATATATTTTATGGGCGATGTCCAGTCAATAAATAGCCGGAGCCACCTTCCTGCCGGCACCTTCATCTGCGATAAAGTCTATTCGGACCCCTCGCTGGAGGCGGAATACACAATATCTGAATACCGAAATACGAAAAGCCGATGTCATTACGATCGAAAGTCTGGGGACGGCGGTAATAATCAGTCGATGGGCCGTAATTAGATGCGGAGCGTATAAAACAGCCGCACTGACCGCCCGTCATCTGCTTTTTTACTGTTTCCGCATAATAATAAAACTCCTGCCTTAGACGGCCGTTACGAGCAAATGTTACTTCGTATTTGCGTTTTTGGACATTTATTATTGGACATGATGGCGATGTCCGCGCCTTCCAGCCTCCCTCGGGTCGCTCCACACCAGATATTCCAGATGGGATTTGTTTTATTGAGTCTATCCGTTCGCCGCACGCTCTATTTGTTCCTTATTGTACGAGATCTAAATCCCATCGCCGCGTATTGATTATTACAAATCTCCGATAGCTCAAACTCCTATATGCGATCTTAACCATCCAAGACAGTAAGCCTCGACACACATAAAATATAATAGAAACCTTAAATCTATCAAACAATATAAAACTATCCACCTACTTAACTTTTCATATTTAGTATAAAAATAACATAATATGAAAAATGCAGACGTGGCGAATACGTGTAGAAAGCTAAATTAAAAAACGAAAGTTTCCGTTATTATCTTAATTGTAAAGCTTAGTATTAAATAAGATTGTGTGTTGTAATATAATTAGGGGGAATGTAAAAGCTCTAGCAATTAAGGAACTGGCGTGTCTTCATGACATTAGAATTAACGCCGGCCGATGGGATCATATTCTTAATTTAACAAGTAGGCGGTATCACAGTAAATTGCACAGTTTTCCCGCCTGACGTAATTCTTTTTCATCATCCCCCCCTTTAAGAGTTGCCGGAGTGAGTTCTGTTGGCTTGGGTTGGGCTGGGCTGGGGCGCAACACCGAGTATGATGGACTGGAAAAGCGGGGAGAGGACTTACGAACCTCGATCACATAAAGCGATCACTAATACTGTATAAGTGAACTCGAGCGTCTTTTATAAATGGATTTTATCAATTTTAAAACCGACACACTTACGCATGTCGCTGCACCGATACACGAACTTGTTATGTCTTAATCTCGGGCTACCTTTGATGAATTTAAATAGCGACGGCATTAAAATGCCATTAGAAGTTCATTGCGGATAATATTTCATGTCGGGGTAAATATCTTCATCATCATCGTCTTACGTAGAAATCTGGATCGCTCATAAATCATTATGTAATGTAAATGTTTGTGAATATTTAACAAATATATTGAATTTAATGGTCACACATACATTCTTTAGCGTAATAAATTTATATTAATAAATCAATTTTAAACATTCAATAGTTATTATCGTAATAGTATGCTTAAATTCGTATTTTTCAGGGTTAAGACATTTTATAAAAACTAAAACCATATAAGTGTATGTGTATATTTTGAATACTGTTGTAATTAAATACTTTAGGTTGTCGGTTTCTCTCTGAACACATTAACAATAATAGATTGGTTAGATTTATTTAATTTATTTTCTCGCTTCATTTTCGTTTATATTTTGGATTCTTTATTATATTTATAAATAAATATAATCGTCGTTCGGTTTTTTTATTATATTATTCGTCATTAACACATACAGGAATAAATGATTTCAAAATGTTTTTTTAAAATTTTCTCTGATCCTCTATTAACAAAAATTAATCGAAAAGCGAACTTTATTAGGCATAGCCAACACGAAAATGTAACCCTTCTACGCAATACTATAAGAATAAAATAAAATATGTAGATAAAAATAAAAATAATTTATTTATTTATTAACGCTATTATTAGCATTTACAACATATATGTATATAGACAAATCAGATTAAGCATTGTAATGCCTTAATTGACTCTTGAAAGATATAAGGGATATGTCATGTCCACTGTGTTAGAAATTTCATTGACGTGTTGTCCAATGCGACCCAAGGCGCTATGCTTGCCGTAATTGGTTCTATAGTATGGGATATGTAGAAACTCTAAGTTTCTTAATTATTATATATATATATATATATATATATATATATATATATATATATTTATTTATTTATTTATTAACGCTATTATTAGCATTTACAACATACATGTATATATACAAATAATATATATATATATATATATATATATATATATATATATATATATATATATAACAGTCGCTTATATGACATTGTATGCGCTGCCACACCACACTAGATCCCCTCTGTCCCCGCAACTTTTCTTTCTACAATCTCCAAACCACTCTGAATCCTTTACATTTTTTGCTAAGAGGTCACCATATAGCGCACACGAGGTTACCCCACGTCCCCGCCCCATTCACCTCTATCCTATCTCCACTCTCAGTCCTACTCCTAAACCTCATCCATACCTCCCGCACCAGTCTTTCCTCACCCACATTATGCACATTATCTGTTTTCATCCTCACACGCGACCACAAAATGCTCATCAGAATCGTCTCCTACAACAACACAGCCCTGGGTGTCAAGATTTTCGAGACCTAGTAGACTCTTCGGGATCTATCCTTGCTCCTTTTCCATTCCACAGTCATATGTTCTGATATGAATACCCCACTAGATTTTAAAAGGTTCAGCTATGCCCTGAAATGAATACCCCATTAGATTTTGCCAGGTTGAAGCAAAAAGACGTTCACCACCTCTCCTGTGAGGTAGAATCTTCGAAAGACACCTATGCCACTACGCGGTAGAGATGGGTAGTGCCGGATTCATCCCGCGTTTTGTCCGGGGCGCCTACTGGCTAATAAAAACTCACGTTCATGCACTAGGGGACTTATTCGCCGTGAAGGCACTCTAACCTCCCTAGTACCATCTTGCCTCCTGTCTTGCCTTGTCTATCCTTGTTCGGTATTGTGATAGTTCATAGTCGTCGTGGTACGAGTCTCATGCCCATCATCTTAATATATATTCGGCCACTGCCTTTCAATTCTCGGGTAGGTCGAGCTTCCCAGTAGCTGCGGGGCAGGCTCCTCCCCTGCCAAGTTTCGTCTAGAAGGTGGCTCGGGCACGGTACCACCTGTTGCACATGTAGAGTGTGTGCGTCACGTTGTCCGTCCCGCTGCAGTAGCGGCAGCTGTCTGTGTCCGTCTTTCCAATCCTGTACAAGTATGAATGTTCCGTGTCCTGTCAGTATTTGCGTCCTCCAGTCAGTCATCCCATGGCTCCATTCCACTATTGGTCCTTCTAGGGGAAAATTGGTCCTTGGCCACTCGCGTTTGCTGTTCCGTCCCATCTGTTTTGGCATTAGGCAACAGTCAATTCCCAGGCTTCGGTCTTCGATGTCTGGGGAGTTGTCCTCGGCCCTTTCTTACTTCTTTCTTTCTTTTCTGGGGTCATTATAGCGAGGTTCTCAATCGCGTCTGTTGACGTCGTCCTGTAGACCTGAGTGTTCATTTTGGCCTTTGTCGCTGCAAACCAGGCTGGGGCTGTATACATCAGCTAGGCGCGTGACACCGTCGCTAGCAGTCTTCGCTTTTGATCGACCGGGCCTTCATGTTTGGTAGTGGCCACGCTAGGGCCGCCTCTATGCCGGTGCCCTTCTTTGAAGCATACAAAACTTGGGCTGTATGTCTCCTATTTGCCTTTAGGATAGTGACGGCACGGATACCTACTCTCTTGGTTGAGAACAAAGCAACTTCGGTCTTGGAAACAGCAAGACCGTTTCCTGTCATCCAGGCCGCCATGGATTACGCTTCCCTGCTTGGTGTTCGCGCGGTTTACTCAAGGTCGCGTCTACGGGCGACTATTGCCATGCTGTCCGCGAGCACGATGGCATTTGTTCCCTTCGGCATGTGTATGTTTAGTGCGCCGTCGTTCATGTTCCATAGGGGAGGCCCTAGGACTGAGCCCTGTAGGTACCACCTCCTAACTCGTTGCTCATGTATCACAATATCCAGGGTGACCATTGTACAGTATCGTCCTTGTATCTAGTGTCCCTTGTTGGCCTCCGCTATAAGCCCTCTTATGGTGGGCATGGCGACAGTTCTGGACCTGCCCTTCCTGAAGCCATACTGCCGGTCGTGTATGACTCCGACAGCACCGATAACCTCAGAAAGGCCATGGGAGGTCTCCGAAGTCCGTCAGTACTTCTTCATTCTTCCGGTCTCTTTCTGCTGATATTTATTCTTCGTCTTCTGGGAGGTTTCGTCGGTTGTTTGTTTTCCACCCTGAACGATATGTAGTGATGATCGCTCAGAGTATCTTCTGTTAAGACTTCCCAGCCCCGCATTCTTCCTGCTAGCTGCGCCAGAGTGATGTCAATGAACGATGCCGAGTTCTCTCTTTCAGGGGTTGGCATCCGTCCCTCGATGCAGACTGTCAGATTGACTGCTGAGGCCATCTCTACTAACGCTTCTCCCCTGGTGCTTGTAGTTGGGGAATCCCATGCTGGGGAATTTGCTTTTGAGTCGCCCGGCACGACACCTTGCCTGTTTATAGCCTAAATGGTTCTCTACAGCGTCCGCAGGCATTCCGTGGTGTGCGCTCTTCCGCAGTTTGGGGAAAGGTAGCACGCAGCCAGTGTTAGATTCCCTTCTTCTCCACATTTGAGGCGCAGTCTCCTCCTATCCTCTCCCGTGCACTACCTCGCCCTGTCGCCATCCAGTCAACAGCGGCATGTGTCATGTGTCTTCAAGACCGATCACCTGCTTGACAGTGTTCCATTTTGCCTGTGAGGACGTTAAGTTTGGATAGCTCTGGTTCCAGGTTCGCCTGTGTTATGCGGGCCCTGGTTCCCGCATAGCAGTATTCAAGAAGCTTCCTACTGTCAGTAGTTCTTCTTCTTCTACTATTTGAAGTCTCGTTGACCCTTCATAGAGTCCTCCTGGCGCTCCTTTATTGGTCCAATCACACACAATGTAATGCATTGTCCTTACTATTTTTTCTCATTTGGGTCTGCACCATTCCTGACACCGTATCACCGTCATCACCACTCCTGGTTCCAGCTTCTGTTCGGTGAGTTCCCAGTAGCCTTCTTCTTCCCCATTATGGGTACTCTGCAGTCTGTATCTATCAGCCTGACTGTCTGTACCTCGCCTTCGTGTCTCGCCATCCCCTTTGATGAGCGATTCAGTTACAAAGGTCTCCTTCGGCCAGTGAACTGTTGGGAGCTGCTACCTCATATTCTTTCCCAGGGTAGATCGTGACCCTAATCCGCTTAGCCACTTCTTCCGTTCTTTTAACTACTATCGTCTTTTGTACCTCCAGTTGACTCCTCATGTCTACTAGTGCCTCTGTCATTTCTGCCTTTTTGCAGTCCCATGTCCTCTAATAGTCTTCTAGGGCTTCGATCTTCTCGCTAAGCTTACTGTCGTCTGGGCTTTGTGGTAGCTGTAATTGTGTGCCTTTTTCTCCAATACTCGTTCAAATAGCTCCCTCAGTATTCGTGCATCCGCCTTGCTTTCCTGTGGAAGATTACGGGTCGCCTCCATGGCTAATAAGCCATGGTCCTAAGATAGCCTTCGTTGTTTCCTCTCTCGCTTGTTATGATTTATTCACATGTGGTCACCTCCTTTTTATGTACGGCCCCTTTGTCCTGGTTATCCAGAGGAGATATGGCGTTTCTCTTATTTGGCGGCGTCTCCCAGTCTGAGCTGGTGGGTGTGTCTTGCAGCGCCCTTAGCGGGGTACGGGGTGTGTATCCGCTTATCATCATTATATAGTAAATTAATCAGGCTATCCAAACTTTTAACAAACATAGCTTTTCTCATGTGAAACTAGCTTACTGTCAAATTGTAACTATTTGTTTTCAGATTAATTAAATGGTCAATAACTCAAACAAATATAAATGTGTGTGTGTGTGTAGATTTAACTTTCAACCCTGCATTTTCAAATTGAATTTTGTGTGAAAATTCCGCAGGAGATAGATATAAAAAATACTAATTATAGGAACTTATATTTATAGGATTAAAATAATAGTTGTACATAAACAGCTAGTGATCAAGAGCAAACATATTGTTAGGCATAGTAAATACAGACCATTTACAGGTATGGTGGCAAATGCCACCGCAGGGCCGAAAGGGTTGAACGCTAGACGCTAAGACTGATCACCATTCCAAATAAGTTGGTCAAATAATTTATATTATAATAAATAAAAACCAATCAGCATTGCCGTGACCAGGATTCGAACCTGGGTTACTACGGCCACAACGTAGGGTCCTAACCACTAGACGATCACGGCTATAGCTGCGCTCTGTTATTTATTTCTAAACACGGAAGTTTGCATGTGCAATTAGCGGAGCATGATAATATTTAATATAACACTGCAATCAACTCCTTATACTTTTAATGAAGCATCGTCTTTAATAGCCGTGATCGTCTAGTGGTTAGGACCCTACGTTGTGGCCGTAGTAACCCAGGTTCGAATCCTGGTCACGGCAGTTACATTATAGACAATTTATTTTTTATATTCTTAAATTTTTATAACTTTATTATAATATGTATATCAAGAGCAAGAGCAAGAGGAACTGTGAATATTTTTTGTTATTTATGTTGTTTTACATAAAAGAAACAGATCATATCGCTTGGCGATACTTATAATAATAAATATAACGGTGAATTTTTTATAATGAATCGTTATTTTGGTTTAATATGTCATATCTCAATTTTCCTTCGGATTCTAAAAGAGTGGTCGAGGTTAGTAATAATATAATAGTAATTTTAGTAACAAATACCTATTATAGAGAAATATTGTACCAGTACCATCTCCATAACCCAGCCAATGAGGTACTGAATCAAATCGAAACCAATGTGCAAACATAAACCCTCTTAGGAAGCGGTGCTGTAAAATCGGTAGATTTACGTACTTTTTACCTTATTAAAGTTGCACTTTATATACCACCACATAAATGGATATGGTTTCGAAGAGAGTGCTATACCCCAAAAGTTCTAGAATGCAATGAATTACAATGAATTGTTCAATTACATATACTTCACAAATATTATGGTGTGCAAATGAAATCACAAGCGGACTTTTTACGGCACCGTTTTCCTAGGAAACCAGGTGTTAATCCCGAATCTTAATTTATTATATATTAATATAATTATTTATGAAGTAAATATGTCTGCAAGTGAATTATTCTGATTACTAACTGAACTATAGATACACCCACACACAAAACCTTATCTAAAAGGTTGTAGCTTATAAAATTATAATTATAAATTGAAGTATATGTATATATACAATGTAATGTTTTGTAAATATATGCAAAACGTGTGATAGTCAGAGGTAAGGAAATCAGATTCTGTCCGGTTTTGTTTGAGGTTTTGAAGTTTATGGGCAATTTGGAGTGTGCGGTCCAGTCCGCCGCATGCTGATGATGAGCATCGGTGCCGGACCCTATCAATGGTTCGTTTAAACAGTTCCGGGCTGCATACACTATTATTTCACAGCCCCCACGGTCGCAGCTATCGCCCTTGTTCACACCATCGTTGATTTGCGATGCGGGCTCCTAACGACATTGTTTCAAGTCGAAGCCGCCGCCGGCACCCATGAAAGAGCACTACACATAACATAGTCGGGAAATGCGAAAATGCGGCGCACTCTTCAACCATAAATGTGCCGAATTGATCCCCGGGAAAAGTTGCGAGCGAGTAAATTAACCGAACTATTATCTAAACGTTGATCACCGCAACATCGTGGTTGCTAATGACTGTATTGTGTCTTTCTGGCTGGGTCCGCTGGGAGCGAAAGTGGAAAAACGAACCCCGGGGATGATAATGAGGTTATTCGTTCGTAGGTGAATTCTGGCGGCGGAAAATATCCATTTGTATGTAATTAATATGTGATATCGCTTGGCGGGCCCGGTGCGTTGGACTGCACCGTCATAAATCAGATGCAATTTGTGGTCAGTAGAGCGTGACGCCACAATTACTAGAAAGATTTATTAGTAATAACTTGTACTGATACATGGAGTGCGGTCATAATTAAAACAGAAGCGAGTAAAGTGAGGAGGCCTCTTTCGGGTTTGATTAATGAGACGGCTGAGGGGTGTGCTGGGAGGGTTGGTGTGCTCCACGCGGTTTTCGCACACAGACGTCTAATTCTGCTGATGCAGGTGGAATCTCCAGCGCCGCATCCAACCGCAAACACGGCGCGTACTACCCGTTCACTAATTATTCGTTTATTAGAGAACATTTATTCGCGTGTCAATATCGCGGTGATCGCTGTGTACTACCGTTCGCTAGACGTGACCTATCAACCATCTGACCGGACTGTTAAACTCCGGGAAAGGGGGACGCGAGAGACTATGATGGGGTCGGGGCTACACACCCTCGTTAGATGCTTGTATGATAAAAAATACACTTTTTGTATGCTATTATGTTCCTACACATCCTGTATTCTAACATTCCTGCATTTAAACTACCGGACCGCCCAGCCGATAACAAAAAGTTTCTGCACAATAAAAGCCATTCATTTAATGAAGATATATTGTAATTAAATAAACAAAATTCCGATATATACTATTATTTTATATAATTTGCATCAGGTAATTTCATCCCCGTCACACTGGATTACTATTCAGGAAAATGGCGAAAAATATCTCAACTACGCGGTATAATAATTAATTAAACGCACCCCGTTTAGAATAAACTAAATTATTATTTAAACAAAAAGTAGATAACATTATACTCAGTGGTAAAACTACTGAAACTATTGCAATCTTTAAAATACATTTAACAAATAACTGTTTTGGAAGTTACAGCAGTTGTCGTCTCAAGGAGCGATATACAGAAAAGAAGGAGAGGGAGAATGCCTAATTAGATATTTTATATAAGTAAATAGTCTATCATTGTTGGTGTGTCTTAGTAGGATATTTTTTGGTATGCCTCCTGTATCGTTTTATACATAGTTCGTCCAGTATTGTCCGGGAAGTCTCTTTATGTTGTAATCTCTCTTAAATAGGAATCATCTTGATAGTGTTATAAAGAATTGTGTTGGATACATTGGTGATATATACCTATGTAGATATTATTATAATACTAATTATTATTATTATAAACTTATAAAGTTTAAAGATATAAAAAGCAAATTGTCTACAATGTAACTATACACTGCCGTGACCAGGATTCGAACCTGGGTTACTACGGCCACAACGTAGGGTCCTAACCACTAGACGATCACGGCTATTAAAGACGATGCTTCATTAAAAGTATAAGGAGTTGATTGCAGTGTTATGTTATATATTATCATGCTCCGATAATTACACATGCAAACTTTCGTCTTTAGTAATAAATAAGAGAGCACAGCAACAGCCGTGATCGTCTAGTGGTTAGGACCCTACGTTGTGGCCGTAGTAACCCAGGTTCGAATCCTGGTCACGGCAATGGTGACTGCTTTTTATTATATTTTAAATTATTTAACTAATATATGAGGAAATTATATAAGCCTTAAATACTTATAAAGATAATAATAATAATAATATCTGTTTTAATTCAATATAGTTGCTCCATAAATAATTTTCATTTTGTTATAAAAAAGTGAAATAAATTATTGTTATAGTTCAAAATGAAATAAGCCATTATTTATTCTCTTTCAAAACGAGATTTCGATCTGGTTACTACAACTGCATCTTTATAACTCCTTCGACAACACTAAAGCGCTAAAATCTGGATTCTTGTGAAGGAAGTTCTGGATTGTAAAAGGAATGTATGTGTATTTGTGGATATGAAAACGACATATGCTACAGTTCCTAAGGGAAAACTAGTACTATGTATGAAAAGGTTAGGGATGGAAGAAGAAAGGATAGACTGGGATGAGAAGGATAAATAAAGAGACGTGGGTAAAAGGGAGAGTGAATGGAAAAAATTAGAATAAATATGAAAGTAGGACAGGGTGTCCTCTGAGCATACTCTTGTTCAATATGTACACAAGTGAGTTGCAGCAGGGAAGGGAAAGCGAGAAGGGTTGTGGTAGGAATAACTAAGGTGTGGATGTGGATGATGTAGTACTTGTGGCCAAAGGAGTGGAAGATGCCTTCTCATTATTGAACGTTAGAATAATGAATACATTATTTTAAGTATTTAGGTTTTTAGATTGACAGCACAGGTAGATTTAGAAGGCAATTAGGGCGGGCGAAGGCTAGCATGGCCTGGAGAATAGCGAAGAAAAAATGTGAGAAGTAATGGGATGGTAATCTAGGAATGGCATGTACGATCTAGGATGCGAGTGTGAAGTCTATATTGTAGTACGGAGTGGAAGTGTGGGGATTGCGAGAATAGGATGTAATGAAAGGAAGCAAGGCTGGTTTCTAAATAATCCGGTAGGACACGCTTTTGACGATTCTCCTGCAGGAAACTAATCATATGTATAAGCATGTGATGGGAACCGTGTGGGAGGGTAGTAAATTTCGAAGAAAGATTGCACGAGTTAGCAGAGACTAGTGCGGTAGGTGTGGATGAAATGTAGGAGTGGGTCAAAGAGCGGATAGAGGAGGGATTAATGAAAGTGTGGATGTAAGTCTGAGATGTGTGTGTGTGTGTGTGTGTGTGGACAAGAAGCTCAGGTAATTAGGAAGTACAGGAACTGAGGTCATGGCGAGAATGAGGGCGGTTGAGTGGCAGAAGAGAATGACTGATAGCTCATACAGCCCGGGTTATGCGGAGTGGCAAGTACGGGGTAAATCTATCTGCTACATAACCAGGTTAAGATGGAGTAGGGTAGTTAAAGTATTTATGGCACAATCAATATGCGAATCGGAAGAGAGAGAAAAGTATGGAAGAGACAAGGGTACATCGCGTGTGTAGTGAAAGTAGACTGGGTGGAGGATTGCAGAAAGGTTATTGAATGGTTAAGAGAGGATGGGAAAGGCGTGGAACTGGATGACGGAACGGGGAGGGTAGATAGGAAATAATGTAAGTAAGGAGGGAGTCTATTTTTAGTTTTTGGATTTAATAGTATATTATATTTGCTTTTATTGCAAGTTGTTGGGCGTTAATATGGTTTTGATTTGCAGTGATCAGGTGCAACCAAAAAGTGAGGCCCGATTACTAGATTTAGCATATTGGTCTAACAATATTTTGGAATTTAGGGGATTTTCCTAATATCACATTTTACATCTTTAAATTATATCTCTTAAATTTAATATTTATAAACATATAAAATGCCTGCTATTTACAGTCTAAACATTTCGAATACAGTATTTGATCATGTGATACAAAACAAATTAAACACATCACATCCATCTTAAATAAACGGTACTTGGTAGACGTCCTTCGTATTATTTAATAGTTTTATTCAAATCTTAAGCCGCCTCGCGAAATAACTTTTTAATTTCGTTTGGGAGTACGGGCGCCCGTTTCCGGGTGCGGGCGAGCGTGGAAATCTCTGAAATTATTGCGAGGGCGGCAGGGGGAGGTTTTAGGCGGCGGTATTTAAAAAAGGTTGTGCGGCTTAAATGCCAACTCAAAGGGAGCAATAGAATAGTAATAGCTTTATATTAACGTCTGCATTGCTGTGATTACGGCGGCTACATCTCGATAAAGACGAACTTATCTGTTATTTCGGTCGTACGAACGGCACGGAGGCGGTTTAAAGAGTGCCAGTTTGATTGCATTAAATTCGGATTGTAATTTATAATTTGGTATGAGGGGGGCTCCGCGCGCGACTATTTGCATTTAAAAATATGAGTGTAAAAATAATTTAAAAACATACAAAATATAAATAGTATAGGCAACAACCTTCGGACTGTTGAATATAGAGCTACTGTTCGAAACCGAAACAGAAAAATTTTAAAAGTAAATTATCGACAAGTTTACTCAACAAATTCTTTAGTTTTTGAAAATAATATAAGGGAGAGAATAATCCATTTCCAATTGAAATACACTATGGAGTGTTGTCTGCAGAGAGAGAGAGAGAGAGAGAAATAACGCTAAGCGACGAGACTTGTAATATTAAAAATCTCAATGACTTAGATGTATTGATAATGAATAATAATTTTCATTTACTGTAAAGAAATCAGTTAATACTTAGTTATATAGACATGTTAAAGAAGAATTTTAATTTAAAACATTGTTTCTTTTATTTTTATTTTACATACTTCGGTAACCATAGATTTCCAGTGCAGTTTCGGCAGTAGTGGCAAGTTAGGCAGTTTTTCGTCTGTACCGAAATATTTCCCGTTACACACATTATGGGAAAAACTAGGCTGAAACCGAAACTAGCTGTAATGGAAACTGAACGGTCGGATACTATCTAGGAAGCATAGAATTATTTAAATGACATATTTACCCGGCGCTTCCACCATAATAATATTTACAGTTGTCTTCCCACGCGAGTCCAACTGAAATTATATGTAGAACCGCCTCGATGATTAGAAATGAGTTTATGCTGAAATGAAATTTAAAAAATGAGACAGAACAATTCAGTGTAAAACGGGTAATATATTCACAAAATAAAAATATGCACCTATATTTTTGGTTAGTTCTTATGTTTATATTTATTATAATCGATTCTAACATTCAAACTATGAGTACACGTGATCATAAATAAAAAATTAATTTTCCACAAAACGTACTTCTACTCTAATTTTTAATATGCTTCTAAAATATAAAAAGGAAATTCGTGATTATATAGTTTGCACAGATACAACCCCCAACTTGTAGTTTATTTTCAGCCAGCAGAGTATCCGCCGGCTTCCCATAATGTAATATTATTTAAGCTACATGAACATATTTTATATTAAACTAACTTTTTAAGTTAAACATTTTTAAGTTAAAAAATTTTTAATCATTGTTTTGTAGCAATCACTAAACCATTGGTAGCTACTTTTTAATATAGTAAAGGTGGGTTTAAGATAATATAGTATATAAACTAATATCAGTCGAAATAAGAGTCATTTTGGAGAATTTAATTTCACGAAATAAAAATATGCAGTTTCAATTTAATTTCACAAACTATTGAAAAATATCCCGCAGAAATTGATATTTGTTATTTTATTTTAGCATAAATCTGAAAAGCTAAAACCAGATTACTTCTTTTTTTATAATCTACATTTGCAAGTATTTATGTTGACGTGAGGTTCGACGTAATTTAACGGATACGCGTAAAAAATGGTCTGTGTACATGTCCACACTGGACTTTTGCTGCTAATTGAAAATGTGCATCTATGTCAATAGAATACATTAAATCGTTCTACGGTGTATGAAATTTGTGATTATTATCGTTCATCCCGTGTACTTTTTTAAAATTTACATTACAATACATTATTTAAATATGTTATATAAATATGTAGTTTAGTTTTAAGATAATTGTACCTGCATTAGGAGATTGACGTTTTGTAGCCATGAGAATTCGAAATAGCATGGAATATTTGAGTAAATATTATACGAAATATTTTGTGGGTAATAGTATTGAAGTAAGATTAAGGTAATGGAAAATGGTGAAATAAATAAAACGGCAACGAACTGTGATAAACCGTAACAAGAACAGAATGGCTTTATAACCGCGGAGTTTTTGCATGACGGCACCTTGAATATCACATCAGGGGCAGCCGTGTCGGAGGTGTGCCTCGTACGTGCCTCCAGCAACTTATGCCTATGCAGCATCCTACATATTGGCATTATTTATTTCCCTGACATGTGCTCGATATGTATATTGTCGGTCAATCCATATTGCCTTCCATTTCAATCGTATATGTACGGGATGCCTGGGACCCTTTATACAACTGCTTTTTATCCCTCTCATACTTCATAAATATGCCAATAAAACGGACAGAGATGGTTTTGCGGACTTCTGTTAAACGATTTATAGTTTTATATATCGGAGGATGGAAGCAGTTTGGGAGATCGTTGGTCAAGTAATTGATTTAAGTAAATTTCAATTTATTTATTACCTTCCGCTGTCCCTTTTATGCCGCTGTGTATGTCCCGATACTATTAGCAATTTATATGCGTGGCTGATTATCTCCATCGTAAATTTTGGCTTCCTACTAATGAAATTGATTCCTATTATGTTAAACCATTTGCCATAAAATGATATTCTTCGATAACAAATGCATACAGGAAATGTAGACCAAACATTAATGTATTCTATTTTTCCATGAATTTATGTTCATCTACTCTTCTTTTTACTATTTCATAATATTATCTTAGTTTCATTATTATAGACCTTATTACTTTTGTTTCCTAAAATGTATTAACCTTTTTTTATTAAGTGTTCATAAATGTTCTACCTGTCTAATTTCATTGTTTCCTTCATTCCATTATAATAATAATCAATGTTAATGTTCTGTTTTAGTTTGATTCATAATTTTGCACTTATTCTAGTGCATCATTTTAATAATATGAGTATTATACCTTTTAAATAAAAAGGGCTACTATATTGATTATATGAATAGTGATTTAAGAACAATGCTACTTTTGTTCATACATTATACCTTCCCGGAACGTTAGGTAAATTAAATTTGAGACACGAGTGAAAAATCCGTAATGAATTTTTTAGATACAATTCATTAAACAACAAAATAAAACTTTTGGTTTGTAGGCCCCAATTATTAAGAGCTTCGGCTCAGTGTTTTATTGCCTATGAGATAAAGCGACACTGCAGTATGCAGCAATTGTATTTAATATGGATAAAAAATAAAATTATTATTAATTTAAAATAGGTACTATTTAATGTGGGACTTACGTTAGCGAGGTGATAAGCGAAATTCTATGTATCTATACGATCACGATAGATTTTCGGAATTGGCATCGAAGCGATAGGACTTGTTTAAAATTGTATTTATTATTTATATGTTTTAACTATGTTCATATGCGAAAAGCAAATAACAACTAGAATTAAATAGCAACATTAAAAAATATCTGTAGCAATTGAAAGTGACATAGCAAAATGAAAACTGTGAACGGTGGCGTTACAGATTACGAGGATTACATCTTGATTATATGGCTAATGTAAAGCTTATATGTATTTTTTAAATAAATTTAAACACAGTTTAGTTACTATATAGACAACATTTATAATGTTAGATTGGTATATTTGGTAGAAAGGAAATGCATTTACGTTCCAATTAATGCCCGACTCCAATGCCCAGCAATCTCGGCAAATGGGGGAAGGGAACTGCCCTTCCTCTAAATAGATCCATTTGTTTTGGATCAATTCATCAATTATACGGAGCACAAATTCAACAATTCCTCTATTGGTATAATAAAACTCACAATAAGTAATTAATGTTAGTAAGATATATCATTTCGTTGGTATAATTATTCACTCATTATTTATTTGATGTAATTTCTTATGTAATGTTCTAAGTAACATTCTTATAAGGGTAAATACTATTCAAATATTATTATAATAATATAAACAAGAGGTATATGGTAAAGTGTGATTTCTTATCCACTATTCCACCGCATACCGCACATATTTACTCATGAAGAATATGCCGATATAGTATTTTTATACGGGATCTATAGTGGAAATGCTGTTGCTGCTTATTGAGAATACAACAGATGATTTCCTAATCGCATAGTACCAAGTTCAAAAGTGTTTATTCGTACTTTTACGAAACTGCATGAAACTGATCTAGTACCCAGTAATCATACCTCTGGACGTGCAAATGAATTAAATGTAAACGAAGGTGGATGGGCCGAAATGATCACGTTTAGTGGCCAGACCTTAACCCTTTAGATATTTGCTTTTGGGAATGGCTATAAAACGAAGTGTACAAAAAACAGTTTATACAAGAGAAGAATTCTCCTTCGAATAATGAGTAGTGCTACCCTTATAAAAGAATGACCAGACGATATTAGAAAAGCTAGATGCAGTATAGACAAATGATTTCAAAACTGCATTGAAGTCTGTAGCGGGACTTAATACTTCGTGTGTTTTATATCATATAAATAATAATAAGTGCAATTAATAAGCCAAGTGTATTTACTTATCACCTTATGTTAGTCTTTTTATAAGTAACCTTCCAACAGCCATATCTCTGTAACCATTAATAATTGAACACATCTTTATATGAACTTTTTCATTAATTCATACCTCTTAAAATATTGGACATTCCTCCTGATACATCATGTATAAGCCCGCGAGAGTCCCATGGCCCACCCAGGCTCTCAAAGCTTAGCCTCATTCGGCAGAGATTTTAATAGCCACCATGTACTCTGAATATAGAGACAACGATGAGAACGGCGAAGCCCTAGTAAATTGGAGTGAACAACACCTACCAAATCTTTTACGCCAAAGACTTTTCGATCCGCACCTTGGAGACAAGAGTACAACCCAGACCTATGTTTCGTTACTAAAAACGAAACAACCAACCCCGAAAAGTGTTAACACACTTCCCTTATAGCCAGCACCGACCAATTCTATTAGAAGTCCAATATACCAATCATAATATCTTTTCCTCGTCGAAGATGGAATTGAAAGGGCTGACTGGACTTGATTTACCGAGAAACTGAATACACGCCTGGGATGGATATCAGCAACAAGGCAAAATTACAACAGATTTGTTGCCACAGCAAAATAAACAATTTCCAGAGCATACCGCAAGAAATATATCCCAGGATTGGACGACAAGTGTGAAAAACTATATAACGAGTTCTCCGAGAGCAAGAAATGGGAAGTTGCGGACGAATTACTGCACAGCCTAGATACAACTAGGCGACAAATATGGACAGATCGTAGAAGGGTTGCACTTAAGTCAGTCATACATAAGCATGGTTCCTTCTCAGGAAACTAGTAGATAGCAATCGCATAACAAGAAGAAAACCCTCCGTAGCCCTAAATAAAATTCCTTCCGAAATAATGGACACTTCAAGAGCAGAAAGAGACTGGACCCACACCACGAAAATAAACAAAAGACCTGAAAAGGCTAAAATCCACTCTCAGCCACATGAATTCTCTACTGACTTTAGTATAAATGATACCACCGCAATAGCAATAATAAAGACAGGAAAAGCAGGTTGTAATAATATTCACCCAAATTCATACAACACTGTGGCAAATACGCAACGAAATGGCTGACAGAATACTGTCCAGACGTCTTAAAAATAGGCGAGATCCCACACTCACTAAAGTGGGCAAAAATTGATACCAAACCCCAGCAAGCCAAATGACTAACCACTAAACTACCTCCCAATCGCTTTGCTAAGCTGAATTTACAAACTACTGGAGCATCTAATATATACTTACCACCATAAATAAATGAACACCCAGTAAAGAATGATGAATGATGATTTAATGAAATTTTCAGAAAACATTTATTTTGTTTCTATTAATAAACGCTGCACATTTCAGCAAGATACAAATATTGTATTTAGAACCTCCATAGCAACCCTTGCGGTATATGGCCGTGCATTATCTTCCTGAAAAATTGATATTCTGTTTCTTGTAGATGTGACAGTAATAATACTGCTTGAAGCATGTTGTTAATGTACGGATTTGCCTTTAATGTTCCATGAATAACTACTAGAGAAGATAGCCCCCACACCATCATACCTTGAGTAAAATGTCTTTATATACAAAACTGCAAATTGCGTCTTTTTCAGGACTTCTATCCCATCTGCGACCGCCATGAGCTCATAATGAAAATCAAGATTCGTCACTAAAGATTAGTTGATTCTATTGCACATTCCAATGCAACCTCTCATTACACCATTGCCGCCGTGTAGTATGATGGCGTTACAGGTAAACAAACCAATACTCGGCATAATCTGATCCCAAAAGATCAAATTCTTCGATACGTCGATCGTAAGGAGATATCATGATGAATTAATTATCTTCAAAATGATCTCGAAGAGCCACAAGCCAAAGAGCACGATCTTCACGATTAGTGGTGTGTCTAGGACAGTGGTCGGGGACCGGTGTAAAAATGAAATTATTGGCGGTAATGACAATATTTTCTAATTTTCTATTTTATAAAGAAACCATTCTTTTAAACTTTAAATTCAGCGTACGCGGCGTGGAGCCTTCGAGATATTTGAGATGAATGCAGATATGTCGTCATTTTGGATGTCAAGAGCTGCAAAGGCTTTCAAAATTACACGCGGAGGCAGTGAAGAAGTTGCCAGTAGCCATTTGCAACAACCTACATTTATGGACAAGGATTTTCCACAATGAATATAAAAATTTAAAACAATCAATTTTCGTTACAAATTCGGCAAATAACGATAGCTAACTTTCAATTCTAGCACGTTTGACCTTGAAAGTTTAAAAAAAAGACTGCGGTGCTATTTTTTAATGTATGTACAATCACACACAAATGCGGGGGAATGTCGGAAATATATTTTGGGATAATAGCTGAAAAAGTTCCCCGACCACTGATTTAGGACGTCCGGGACGCAAAGTCATTGCTCATTATTTTCTGACCATCTTCGCCTAGGGCAATTGTCGCGAAACTGCGTCCCACAACTCACTAATCCAGGAAAAATAATAACCAACGCCTGGCAGACCCAATGAAATGAAAGAAACCCCAGACGAGGCACGCACAATGCTATGTATGCATCGGCACCAAGCCTCTGGGACTAGAACTACCACGCAAAATATGATCAGTAAACATAATTAGGATAAATAGTAATATATGCGCAAACAACGCGTGTAAATGGGACCAGGCATCCAGCCCTGACTGTGACTATAGAGTCCCTCGACAGACCATCTGCCAGCGTAGGAGACGAGAGGCCAACATCGTATTATTCAATATACCAGAGTCTAATAAATCTAATACAACTGACAAGAAAACAGGAGGCATTGCAATTAAAAACGGTTTTAAGACCGATTGGTAATCTCCCTGAGCCTTTTAATTTATTTAGGATTGGTAGTAATTGGACAGGCTACAACCGTAGAAAGTTTCAATAACTTCTAAGCAAATATTACGTGATAGTAAATTATAGTCAGTTGAAGGTAGCAAATGGAAAATTAAGCCGGACCGCATGATACTACAGCAGACTACTTATAAGCTAGCTAGACACAATCTGCAAACGAGACTATACATGGAATGCTTGGTGTGGTGGTACCGCGCGCAAAGCTTCCAATCCTCTAATTTAAACTAACATCTCCCAACAGCTTAGCCATTTACTATTAAAACGTGAGTGGTCTTAGAACTAAAACAATGGATATCTTCATCTCCACTACCGACCCCAACTATAATATGATTGCACTAGTCGAAACATGGCTCTCCTCTGATATTTTAGTCGCTAAATTATTTACGCAAACTTTCAATATTTACTTATGCGATCGCAAATTTGATGCAGTTAGCCGTGGAGTGTTGTTGGTGGTGGAGTGTTACTCGAAATATGTAATGTTTTTGAAGTTCAACAGCTGGATCTCCATACGTTTCACGTCAAATTTCCACATATAGACATAATCGGCTGTAAGTGTTTACTTTCTCAGATTAACTTACATGTTTTTGAATTACATATTCCCCCATGTATTACAGTTGAAGATGTTGTCCGGTCTGTCTTGGGGGATCGGGGATCTTTACGAGTAGAGTCTACATGGCGGTAATTTGTAGAAGATATTTAGAATTACGTAGACTTCTTCCTCCCAAAATTTTTCAATTTCTACCCCTGTTAATTTCTCTTGCCCATTCCCTATTTATTTTTCCTTACCCGACATTGGTGTTTAGGTGTTTAATGACGCTATCAAAGGTAGGAGCGTATATTTGAATAATGTTTAGTTTTTATGGTGTACAGTTTATATGAATAATTATCCTCTTTGATATTGGTATAAAATCTGTAACATGGTTGCATGGTTGTATTTTCTCGGATATTGTTATCCCAACTCCATGTATGTGTTGATTGTTGCTATTGCCCGAGTGGTACATAGTGTGGTTTTAATTATGCAGCATCCCGTGTTAGGCCTACGCATTTCACTAATCCCCATAATATCTATTTGAATTCTCCCCATTTCCTGGACAGTGTTTTGTATCTTCCGGCCAGTACCATGGTCCTCATAATCCAAGTACATATTTGTAACTTCTTCCGGTTCCATTGCATTTATCCATTTGTCTTTCCGGGATACGGCCTCTACTCCTGCCAGGTCTGGAAACCTAGTCTGATCAGTACGTTTCTTACTAATGTCCTTTCTTTCCATTTTGACTATTCTTGGGAGCTTTAGGCGGTAGTTTCCCGTTGCATTCCCAATCGCAGTATCACAGCCGGTTATATCGACTATATTGATATTTACCTATGAGTTTATGATAATGAGCCTAATCACAAACAGTTTTCTTTTGTAGCCTCATCTCACTAACGACGCAGGTGTTTTCCTGTGTCGTACTAGTTTTGGTCCGCCCCTGGTATTTGATTTCCCAGGTACCTACCATATCTGATAAGCATTCCTCTATCTGCCACCCGGGGAGGAGCTCGATGGTGGACTAGCAACCCCACACGGGGTTTTAAATATTATTAAATATGAACTTATAACAAGAAAACTTTAAAACTGAAGAAATCCCGATATTTTGAGGAATCTGTGTTAGAAGTAAGTAAGAATACTTAAAATTGATTAATTATTCTGTGGCTTACCTATCACATATGTAAAGTATGTATGTATTTTTATATTTATTTCTATATAGAATCCCTTTATTGGCATTATCGACATTACGTTCTTTTATATAAAATTACTACTATATTTGTTCCTATTTTCCTATTATTCTGAAATATGTAATATTATTTGTGAATAACTGGCACTAATAATTTATCATTACTAATTAATGTAGACTTTTAAACACGGGCCACATCATGTAAAAGCCTAGTAGAAACCCAAATTGAAGCTTGATTTACAAGTACGTTAAATGAATTTTCTTAATTTTAATCATCAATTACAGAATATTGCGACACGCGACACGCAAATATTGTTCATGTTACTGAACATGATTGAACCAACATGTTACCGAACATGATTGAATCAACACTACACGTTCAAATGTTGTTCCCACTAATTGAAGAATACTGTTTAACACTAATATAATAAACAATTATAAAATTATTAATTATTTCCTTTAATTCCTGGTATTAAATAAGACAAAGAAAACACGATACCTTTTTGATTTTATATACCTAAAGATATATATTTACTCATTACATATTTTTACTCTCCGGTAAATACTATTTTACCGGAGAGTAATAATAAGTAATCAGTAAATATATATCTACATTATGCTCATAGTCAATAATTATATAATTTAATTTACGAGGTAACAACTAATGTACAACTTCTTTGTGTTAATAATGTTGCATATAACAAATTACTTTTTTTATGATTCAATATGAACATTTATAAATAAACTACTCAAATATTAATAGGGATTTTTTAATTTCATGGATATTCACATTCACAAAAGATTCGTTATATACCATTGTAAACTAATATCCTTATTCATTTTTAAAAAGTGTAAACTTGTATTTATATAATTTTTTTAGGTAGTTATTTCTTCAAGAGAAAATTGTTAGGAATTGACTTGTGGCATTTCAATACTCTCCACGCCAATTACGAACCATGTTCTCTATACATAAATAAAGTTATTTAGATTATATTTATTAGTCGTTTAATTTTCCGAGAGATTACATTACATTATTTTACATTCAGCAGAGTAATATAAATTCCCTTGTATCGTAATCTAGTACATGTTATTGTGTATAATATTTTTCTCCAAATAAATAGTTTTGTATTATATTATTAATTATATGCAAATTACTGTTATTTGAACATAATAATAACAAAATCAAAATAAATACGTTACAAAATCGTCATATTTATGTATCATAAAGATTTTGTAATGTATTTATTTTGATGTTTTTATTATTTTGTTCAAATAACAGTAATTTGTATATAATTAATAATATAATACAAAACTATTTATTTGGAGAAAAATATTATACACAAGAACATGTACGAGAGAATATAGTATGTGCTGTTATATATAGTATATTCCATAAATCAATTGGTATGTATTATATTATTAATTGTATACCAATTATTATTATTATTATTATTATTCGACAAGAAAATAATAAACAATCCAATATAAAATACATTACAAAGCCTTCATGGTGAACGACAGGGAAGTAGGAAACCACAATCAGTGTTTATAACTTCATAAAACACAAGGATGTGGATTGATTGTGTGAGTCTGATTGAAGGTGAACCGAATTCATTGATGGAGGGGACCAGCTATGAGGGTGGCTGCCGGCACTGGGTTTAAATGCGAGCGCACACTGCATAGCAGATCACTGCCTCCGGCATCATTACACTTCGAGTAATTGAAAATCAATCATTTTACTTTACGACACCGTTACAACCTTCAGATACCTGAAACTTCTAGTAAAATATTTCAATTGATTCTTTCTTTGGAAATCGAAAATCCTTCTGTATACATAAGTTTTAAAATCTGATTTAAAGATTTCAAGATACTAAATATGTATAAATGCAAATATAGTTGAAAATATGAGAATATTCAATTAGTAACGCATCATTTATATTTAACTATTAACTTTCACATAATATATAATAGTCTGTATTCATTAATGTTATACATTTTTTGTATTTATATTTTTATTTTTTTTACCCTTAGAAATCCCATGCTAAAATAATTTAAATTAAACAAATAATCTAAAACGAAACCGTATAACATGAATATATGTTTAACGCTAATAACGTTTAAAAGCTCTCTTTATATTAAAAAACATCTAACTTTAATGGGCTGTGAGGCTTTTCCGCCGGTAAAGGGAGAATCTCAGAGAATTTTCCCTGCATATTTACCGTACTATAAGAAACCCTCTGAAAAACCGTGAAAGGTGAAAATTCGCTTGAACTCACGCTTCCCAATGCTCAGTACGAGACGAACAGCGCCTCTAACCACTAGACCTCTAACATGGGTCTTATATTTATGTCGTTCTTAAAATGTTCTTCATTCATTTGAGACTGCTTGCGTTATCGTTTAAAATTTCTTGTGCTGTCTTCGTTTCTGCCCTCTCTTAATAATAGATATTTTAACATCTCTTCTTTCGACCTGCACATCTTGCATTTACTATCTGTTTCGTCTAGCTAGGTTGTGTTCATTTCTTCATTTCCGCATGTAAATCTGAATTAGCAATTACTATGCACTGTGGCCTTTATTGACTGTTAGGTACCTGAATAAGCATTGTATTCGAATGCTTTTGTATGTGTAACGATGGAAAAAACACCGTTATCACCAAATATGATGTGTAGAACACCGGGGTTTCAGTGCGACCCCTTGGATTGAGTAAAACTCGTACAAGCTTAAAAATGTTTATTGTATAATGATTAAGAACTATTTAAAGTGAGAGCTAGCTCTTATAGCTCGTCGATGTTGGCTGGTTCTAATCTCTTCGGAGAGTCGGTGTAGAATGAGTATTGTAGACCGCAATTATGAATGATTGCGATTGTATGATCTGCGAGTACGGGGTCCGTTTTATAATATCCGTCTTATTGAAAGACGATATTGTGTTCAGGTTAAAGTCTTCCTAATGGGATTGTTAATGTAATACCCGTCCGATAATGAGGTTGTAAATGTGCCAGCTTCTTCAGGGGTGCAACATTGGCTTAAGTCAATTTTGTTACTCAGTCAACCGGTTGTCTATAGGGATAATCGGACGCCAATTAAGTATGTACTGAACATGGGTGTGCCATTACTTGATGGTACATTTTCCATTACTTCTGTCCTATATACTTGCCCTATTAAATATATATTTCGCGCCGCCGTGTTTATTATATACTGTAGTTCTATATATTGTCTCTTTGACATACCTTTAGTATTATATTTTGTGAATTTGTTTACCGACCAACAGGGAAAATATGCGATGCAAAAAATCAGTATTAAAAGACACCGAATAAGAACATCAGACGCATTGGACGCTATACTGGGCAATTTAATTTTATATATAGGTACAACTACTGGAGAAACAAGCAACGCACCGAAAACAGAAAATAGTGAACATTTGTATCCTACAGAATTATACATTTATTACAAATTATACATATTGTATTAAAGTGTATCGTTATTTATATATTAATTATATACTATAAGACATAATAATCTGTTGTGAAATTAAAGGTCACAATGCATTGAACCTGTGAATTTTATGTCTTATCAAAGTTGCAATTTATATCATAGTGACCTATATTAACATGCTATTTCCGCAAGATATGTGAATATGAAAAATACAATATATAATTGGCATAATGGCAATTATATATATATATATATATATATATATATATATATATATATATATATATATATATATATATATATAACTGTGATTGTGACAAGTGATTTATCGATTGACGTACTTATCATATTAATAGACAATCATTCACGCGTTTTTTTATTACTTACTGCTTACTTTTATCATAGATGGTAATATATAATAATCATAGCTCAAATCGGTTGATATTCGCAAAATTTGAATTTAACAAACAATTTAGTTTCGTTTATTTCAGACGATCAGTGAATAAAATGATTGGAGGTACTGCACATACATTAGTATTTATTGGTTAACTATTAATTTCCATACCGGCATATATAATATATTTTATATGTCAAGAGAAGAGAGTCATAGTGTATTATATTATATATACTAATTCTACATCTAAAATACATGTACATGATATAAGACTATGTGCGAAATAGATCAGAACAAAACTATCTAAATACAATTTTTACAAATCATATTTAAGCATACCTACTAATATTTAAAACCTTACCCGGGGACATGCGAATAATAGAACATACTAATTTTAATTCCTTAAAAAAAATGTTACATTGAAATATATTTTATAGCATGGACGAATTTTTAAATTGGTACATTTTAACCCTAAATGTCCTATAAAGTTTTAGAATTATCTATACGATGCTTGTGTTATTTATGTTCATTTTTATGAACGAATTTTAAACATTATCTGATTATTAATCTTCATATACAAATATTCCTCGTCTACAACAACAAACCTAATACAACTATACAATTAGAAGACGAAAGTGGCGACATAGAACGTGCGTGGCCTCTACATTGGGATACTAGTCAATGGAGCCGCAGAAATGCGTTGACTACAAATAAGATCTTGGGATTAAGTGAGATGAGGTGGCCAGGAACCGGCTTGCGCAAAACTTGTAAAAAGGTGTACTCTGCTACTCTGGAGGCAACAAACCTGCACATCAATACGGCGTAGCGGTGCTCATCTATCTGAATTGAAGAAGTAAGTCATCCATGACCTCGGCCCGTGACAAACATGATGAGCCGATTTAGGAGTCTACTCCACTCTGAAGAACGCAATGAAACTCATGAAGAAAGAGGAGATAATAACAGTTTTTGGCGAATTTCATACCAAGACTTTAGAGGGCTCTGATGGCGAGGTATCTGGTAGTATTGACAAATGTGTGACATTTGACAACGCAGTATTACACTAGTGTTCGCTTTGAACTTACAGAATATACCCCTCGGATACTATGGAATCGAAGAACGAAATACCAGAGGAGACCGTCTAGTACTATTCTTTACATAGTACCACCTCTCTACCGCAAATACCTACTTTAGGCAGCATCTCTGACGTCTATATAAGTGGAAGTCTTCAGACGATTGTGATGATCGCGTAGTAGGAAATGCGAATTTTGAAAGAAGAGCGAAAACATACCCTGGCACTAACACAACCCCATAGTGATAGAATTATAGTTTCTCCCTTTTGTTTTGGTTGAGTCCAACCCACGGAAAAGCTCGACGTCAAAAGACTCGTCCACCCTGAGCTGCGCGATTAATCAACCAAAAAACTAGATAGATAGATAGATACAGATAACAATTATTCAGAAGAAGACATATAACCTTAGTGGCATATGCTAAAGTGGGCTCTCATCGAGACACAAGAAGCGGGCATAGGATATACACGGGGCGGTAAGAAACAACAGTAGATGATGGATGAGATCCTACAGCTTATGGATGTTGTATTCTCAACATTCCTATATTTCATATATTCGTATTTCATATATTATAAACAGTAAAAGTAAAAGCAAATAGTTCAATTCACATTAGTCGCGGAAACATTTAAAGTATTTTGAGAAAGCAAGAAATCTCCCAAAAAGCATTAACAAAACTAATTGTAGGATAATAAGTAGGTACTAACATAATTAACAATTCTAAATATGTATAAATAAAACGATTAGGATTAGTAATTTGCTTAAGAAAGTATCGAGCCCTTGACCGGCCAAACAATTAACATTTTCTACTCAAATGATGGAGGTAGGAGATTCTTTTATAAACATGTTGCGCCACGGTTCGGTCAGTCAGTCATTGCAGTCACTTATACAGCAGTTAGAGAACGAAAGAGTTAGTTGAAGAAGAGTTCGAAGACAGTTACAGTCAGCGCAGAAGTACAGGCCTGTAATACGCCTAGGAGGAGATATTTAGTAATTAAATAAATATTTCATATTTATACTACTTGCTTTATTTCCAACCCTGGTTTGCCCGCCAGAGGTTTTAACAACCATCCAGGTTATCCACATATTGGTGACAGCACAACATGGATGAAAGAAGGAAACTGAAATTTATAAATAGTGACCGATACAAGGATCTAAGGAGGGCCTCGAGGCAAAGGAGCGTGTGGTTAGCCAAAAGTGCAGCGACATAGAGACGCTACAAAACCAGTATGACTTTCCATCTTCATTAAAGAGCTTACAAATAACCAACGCAAGCGGAGCCAAGGGGTGTTGAAAGATGCCAACAAAAAAATCATGATGGCCGTTTAGGAAAAGCTGAAAAGATAGAGGGAGTATGTCGAGATCCTCTTCAAGGACGCAAAGGCCGACCAACCAGCCCTAGGCGACCATCTCAATGAGGACAGACCTGATGTAACAAGAGAGGATGTGAAACGCGCTATAAGACTCCAGTTAACGACAACCGTAGGACCAGACAGGTCACATGCGGAAACATTGAAACGGATTGCAGAAGCAGATAGAAAGGGTACAAAGCATACAAACCACACATCATTGTTTAGATCTATATACAAAATTGAGAAAATATCAACTGACTGACTGAAATCAACATTTATCACAGCTCCCCAGCGCAACGACTACCGCATAATCAGCTTAATGTCCTCCGTTCTCAAGTAGATAGGTCTGTGTCTTAGGTTCAGAGCATGAGGATGAGAACTTTCTCTATAGAAAGGCTTTGGACTGCGTCTCACATACACACGTCCCCACCAGGGTGTCGATTCGGGAGATCTGGGCGTGGTAACATAGCTATACTGGAACCAAACTGCCAAAAGTCGGGGGCGCAACATGTGAAGAAATAGAAATACGGAAAAGTGTCAGACAGTATTGTGTTTTGTCCCAGCTCCTTTTGAAACGAGTAGAGGTAGCGTTTAAAAAACCTGCCCTACTTTCAGAACATGATGAATCTCATTGTAGAGCACAGCGCGCAATACGTTTACACACGAATGTTCCCAAAACTAAACTGATTATATTCTCCAAGCCATCGAGGTTTGCCGTAGTTCATATAAACAATGAATCCGGTAGAACAAGTGCCATTCGTAGAATATCTCGGGATTCTTGTGAATGAGGAGAGTGACCTTAAGAAGAAAATCAACTCACAAACTGAACATTCATCTCTATGAAGACCCTCTATACCAGTCGGGACCTGAAACTTATTTACTTATATTTAGTAAGTTGCTACATCACGCCAGTGCATCTCTATCGTTTCGTAAGCTGGACACAGCTTGTCACTTAATAAGTGGATAGTCGGATTTGAGATGTATCTATATCAACAAATTATCCGTGGAAAGAATAACCAACAAAGAAGTACTTAAGCGGATGGGAAAATAGAAAGAACTGCAGACCACCATCAAAGAACGAACGCTGCAATACATAGGACACATCATGAGGGGAGAGCGCTATCAGATTCATCGGTTAATCGTCTAGGAGGGAGAAAAGATCTGTGGGGAAAAGGCAACTCGTGGCTTAAAGACGTACGTCGATGACGGGCATTTGACGAAATTTTTAGAGCCACAATCACACACACACACACACCATCACAGCCAGTTGGGTCGCAAACCTTCGGAGCGTCCTAAGAAGATTTTAGCTATGAAAAGTGGGACACGAATAGGATCGTGAAACATCAGCATAATGAACGAGACAGAAGGACCTAAATTAGAAAAAAAATGATAGGGATATAAGCTAGATATTCTGGGACTAAGCTAAACTAAGTCAAATGGAATGAAACTGGAAGAAAATTGTAGGGATTCGGGGAAACCAAATAGCACCCAGGAAGAGATGAAGGCGCATATGACGAAGTAGCACTACTCCTGAGCAGTATGGCAAACAACAGCCTTCCAAGCTGGTAAGCAATATTCCCAAAGATCATTACACCAAGATTCAACACCAATGCAAGATGTATCACCATCAGATACTATGTTCCCACTCAAACCTCAGATGAAGCAAATAAAGACCATTTCTACGACCAACTAAACAACGCCTTAAGAAAAATCAAATAGTAGGACATCATCCTAATAATCGATGACCTGAAAGCAAGTCAAAGTAGGAACCGATAACAACAGCAGGAAGCAAATTATTGGGAGGCAACGAGGAAATATTAAAAATTACCTCCTTGTGGTGAGTACCCACACAGAGTGCAACAAAGTTACGTGTATTTCAACGGACGGACAAACAGAGAATATGATAATTATGATAACAAAGAACTGGAGGAAGTCCCTGCTAGATGTCCGAAACCGGCGAGGAGTAGACATCTCAAGTGACCACCATCCTACCTGCCAGTCGGTCCACGATCAGTGGCTCAATGTCTTTTGCCGACCCATCATCAACGCAGTGCCTCTTCCTCCTCCACGTTTTGTAGTTTTGAAGCAACAACATGTTATTGAATTTTTATTATCATGTAATTCCTTAATATCTCAATTTACTGATAATGTAGATAATGACATTTTTAATTATAATTTAATTTAATATAACTATTATATTTGACTTACAATCAAGTGATGGGCCAATTTCAGTAATTAAGATTAAGTCGCATTTTTTAAAGAACATAACGTTTTCTATGTTCTATTGCATATCGTTGCCTAAATCCAATTCACACATTTATATATAATAATATTACATCGCTACAGTTTTAATGACAATAGAAAATAGGTATGTACTTTTCCTTTTGCAGCAATGTATTTATTAGAAAAATACACAATAAACGTGCGCCTTTAAAAAATGTATGCATGCAATAAAATAATTATTTTCACTAAATAAATGTATTCTATTTAGCTACTGTTTAATTAAAATTTAATCATTATATGGTGGATTATAATTGCATTATGCGAAGCGGATGTAATAAACAATGTTATACAATGCCCCCAATCGTGAGTCAATGTAATAAATAGACTGTGACATGTTATATTATTATTAATTAAGCCACTAAATTTAATAAGCGAAACGTTGTTTTGTATTAAAATTACTTTAAACGTTCGCTTGATTTTCATTTTGAATAAAAAACATTACTATTTAAACAAAACATTCAAACGTATTTTTTAATTGTTTGCAATGCAATTGAATCTAATAGATATGAGCAGTGCGACGACAAATAATCGATGATATATGTGGCAGTATTCCCCTTGCTGCAATATATCTTGATAAAGATTAAATCAGATATTATATTGTACAAACTAAACGGTTCATTCAATTCATACAAAAATATAAATTTAAATGAACTATGATTGTAACAGATAGCTTGCAAAACTTAAATGCAAATTAATTAATTTTAATTATAACATCGGTATGTACATAGTAGTAATATAAGAATACATTTAAAGAACTGGATATTATATTTATACAATCTGAATCGAAATTCATGTAATATAAATGATTTATAATTGTAATACATAAATTTGAACAGCATTAAAGCTAGTTAATTATTTAATTTTATTTATAATAACACCATCATGGGTTTACTGGTATATTAAAGAGCAACTTTAATTTAATCGGATTTTATATCCATGGAATAATATACTTCTAAATATATTATAATTGTAATATATGAACATGCAGAACGTAAAAGCTGATTAATTCTTTAATTTTAATTATAATAACACTGCTATACGTATACCAGTCTATTAAAGAGCAACATAACAATAATTTCAGTATAATAGCCAACCCTTTTAAACGCGGTTAGTGTAATTTAAACAGAACCGGCAATAAATAAGTCAATTTATTTGTGAAATCAAACAAGGGCGCGTAATGAAAAACATAAAACACCTCGTATCACACATATCCGGGAGAGAACAAACGTAATAAATACGAGCATATAATCTTTAAATGAAATTCTGGTCAGCCACAAAAGCCGTTCAAACATTCATAACAATTTCCATGTTCAAATATACTCTCGCGTATACGAGCACGTCGCCAGCTGGCAGCGCCACCCCTTCTAATATTCTAAAATCGTGTCAACAAATTAAGATTCATAAGATTTTTGCATTTATATCGGACCGTTGTATGGCTGTTGAACGTGAACCAATGTCAATTTATGCATATTAATGAGTGCTTTGAACGTGTAAACTTATCTGTTGTCGGGGGGTTCAGATCAGATATGTGGTTACGGCCGCGTGTGGAAAAGGACGACCGGCCTGACTTGGCTGCGTTTTAGTTGGCCTGGACGAAGGCCGAGAAAGTGCTGGCGAGGCATATTTTATAAATCTATAAAGGTTGCCCCTTTTTCTCTCCACTTTCCTGTCTTCTTACTATATATAATTTCTGAACATTTTACCCTACAACCTGTTAGTTTTAAAAAGTTACATATATTTTACTTATTACATGTGACAGTAAATAAAACGTAAATTATGAGTATTACAATTTAATTGCAAAACGAATTTGCAATGATTAAGTTCATAAATTCGGCCGAGAAAATGAGTATGGGATATCTCGAGGGGTGCGTATATAGAGAGAGTATATTAAGCCGACAAGTGTTCGAGATTAAGTTGCCAGTCAGCAGTGGTAAAGTGATTAATAGTCAGTGTATAGCCAGGGTTGTATATATAAACCGCACTTAATTAATATCGCATCACTTTCCTACCAAATATATCTATATAGTCGGGATGTTAAAATTTGAATTATTCATGAAGTAGGAACGCCGCGAATTTAAATCTCTAGATGCACCGAAGTGATATGGTCCGCTTTACAATGACGTTCCAGAAATTATTATTTCGCTTCTTTTATATCTCTATAAAACGATCGCGACACTTCACATTGCTCACTTTTTATATGCCCGTTTTCTTAGTGGGACATCCATAAACAAATATTTGTAGATATATTATATTTTAAATTACGCAAATACATACATTGTTGTATTTGCGTATTGTATGTACTGTCTTTAGAAATTTAGTTGAAACATATTTCGTTTGATAAATTCATTACAATCAGGGATTACAACATCGGGATTCCGTTTATTCGGGATCACGGACCAATTTAGACATCTTTCCATGGAAATTTCATCTTATTCGTATATTCTCAGCAATACCGCGCGAAAACGGTAAAAGCTAGAGATAAGAATCTATTGTCAATCTGTAGGGCTAGGCATACTCTACATTTTCACATATAAACCATCTCTCTAGCATTTGACATAGTAATGCTACAGAGGAAAAATGCCGTTATCGTTGACTGATCCCGGAATGATTTTGCAGTGTCAATTATAGATCATTTTACGTGAAACAAATCTCGAATTCTAATTAAAATAAAATATAAATTTACCTTTATTTGGCATAAACGCAAACACTTACATGTGTGACATGATTTGTGTACCCTAAGCTATCACAATGCCTATAACCAGACTAATAATAATAATAATAATAATAAATTTATTTCCAAAATAAATATAAGAAATGCTAATTATAATTATGTTAATAATAAAGATTAAACTAGATTTTGTTTTCCATGGAAATTACGTTTTAGGACACCAAACCAGCATGTATTGCTGGTATGGAATGGTCCCCATCTTATTCCTTGATTTGGTAGGTGAAGGGTGTTGTTGGTGTTGGTTGTTTAGTTAGTTAAATAATAATATTTTAATTAAAAATTAATACTATATAATACATGGAATTATACAATATAAATATTACAATATTTTGCCCTAATTTAAAAGAATAATACCCTCCTGGACTTAACCTACCCTAACCTTAAGTGTATTCTCTTTCGCTTCTTCTATGTTCCTCAATACCGGCACAGACCGCTGTCATCCTCGTTTAGGACCAGTTCAGTCCAGTCTTTTACCTCTTGTGTCCTAAGCCATGTCGTGCACTAATTCATCCAATGTGCTCCTATCTATCCTCTCCTCTTCCACACATTCCACATTCTCTGTAATCATCCCCCATCGAGTCACTCTACCATCTCTCCTCATAACTACACTTATAGCGGGTAATCAGTAATCCTTTGACAGGCCAACAAATACATGGGCAGAGTACCATGTACTTGGATTATTTGGTACTTTGCATACATGCTGTTTATTATTGCACTCTGGCGCTCTTGAGCTTCTACCTCCTTAAACCTCTTTGATGGTATAATATCTAGCCTTGCTGCAACTTTTTTTGGATTGCTCACTTTGATAAAGGAAGGACCTGCACTCTCATGCATCATCTTTTTCTCAATGTCCCACCCATTCCACTTCTTCATTTGCTCCCTCTTACTACAAATCTCTCTGAAAACAGTATATATTATTCTCATTTCCTTCATCCTACTCACATTCATTTCAAACTTCATCAGTCGTACTACTTGTGTACTTGAGTTTTCTTACTGCAGTACTACTATTTGAAATTGACCTATCTAACCCCAACATTTAGCCAATATAATCGCACCACATCATCCACACATAACAAGGACCACACGTTTTCCCTTCATGACACTTCCCCACGTTGTCCTTTAGCATCCGGGTTTCTATTTCTCTGGGGATGGCTTCCCCCAGTTCGAGCCATAGCACGACTAGCTCACGGTACCATCGCTGGCATTGAGACAAGATGTGGTCTGCACCATCGGTACCACGTCAATATCGGCACCTTACCGCGAATTTTCCTATCCCGTACAGTTAAGTTTGAAAAACACCATGCCCGAATATCAGCTGCATGGTCCCAGGGCCACACCTGGGGGATGAATTTCTTGACCCAACCAGTATTCGGGGTTGGGTTCCACCTGTGTCGCCATTTATTCATTGTCTGTCATCTTGCGTCTGCCTTAGCGTCTCTGGGGGTCGTACCATTCCGGATAATATCTCGCTCCTATGTACTACCAGTAGGTTTGCCGGTGTTAAGCTAGCCAGAACTGCATGTCAAAGTTATTCAAAACCCACGATCTATCCCTGTTAACGAAAATCAGATTACTAAAGTATTACGTCCTACCCATACTCCTGTATGGGGTGGAATCGTGGACCTTAACAGAAGCGAGCTGCAAAAAACTAGAAGCATTCGAAATGTGGCTGTACCGACGCATCTTGAAAATCTCTTGGACAGAGCACGTGACCAACAAATATGTCCTCGAAAGAATTGGCAAAGAGAGAGAACTCCTCCTAACGATAAAATCTCGAAAATTAGAATACTTGGGGCATATTATGAGAAACAATCAAAGATACTGATTGTTACAACTGATCCTGCAAGGCAGAGTAGAAGGAAAGAGAGGACCAGGAAGGAGTAGAACATCTTGGCTAAAAAACCTGCGTACGTGGTTCAACGCAACAACGGTGGGCCTCTTCAGAGCCGCGGCCAACAAAGTCAAAATCGCAATGATGATCGTTAACATCCGGAACGGATAGGCACCATAAGAAGAGAAGATGCTAGCCAGGATTTCTGCTGTATCGGTCAATAGCGGATAACCTGAAGAGCGCTAGTGCGCAGCGCCCTCCTCGTTCACGGGGAGGGTTGTATAAAGTTAAACCTTCAGGCCACCTTATGGGGAAGATAGTGTTATCGATGCTCGGCGTCGACGGCGTTGATGAAGGATGCAGTCCGTCGCCGGGGTGAGCTCTTCGTATGGCAGGCACGGGGAGGGTTAAAAACCATCAGGCCGTCTTACGCTCGGCGTCGATGATATTCTTAAAACGGTTCTCTGAGTCGTGGTGAGGGTGAACCGTAATAGAGTAATATGAAGCAAAATTAGCAGTGTAAGCTGATAGCTGAAGGAAATAAATCGATCCTCTGAGTCTTGTTGAGGGAGGTTCAATTAGGTTCAACTCAAGTATCGGTTTCAAAGAGTAATGTGAATCAGTTCTCTGAGTCTTGGTGGTGAGGGAGAACTGACTGCCGTTTAGGGGTTGTTGTGTTGAAGTTGTCTTTAGGAATATGACGATCCCAGCTGTTTGTGGTTTCACCGGCCATCCGAAGACACTTCTTCAGCTTCTGGTTTCTTCACTCAATGGGGTTGGCTCCAACGTGGTAGGTGCCTATTGTCTAATGATTTATCTCGCTTTCTTGACAAAATCTCTCCTATGCGCTATCTTTAAACTGCTACCAATTGGCGCCGAAGATGGTTGAAGAGATGACTTGAACATTTATAAATTCGACAAAAATCTCGGTCGCCAGACTTAAAGGAGTGACGACGGCTACCGCCCACCTGAATACACCGGTGGCCACGAGAACGAAACGGTTACCAAGTCTGGGTTCCGGATAGGGTTCTATACTGTCTAGAGAGACAGCGCGTCATAGATCTGTGAAGTACGAGTGGGACATTTGGCTGATGTGGACTTCGTTTGCAGCATGCACATATGAGACACTACTATAAATGTATCCAACGGAATATCCTGTGGATTGCCCGTAGAGTTTCGTCTCCGGCTGGCCAGCTGTTACTGCTTGCTAACTCGCTTTCAAATTTCCTCCGGAAAACAAAGACTAAAACTAAAGCCCCTCTCCGTCCAGAGAAGGGAGGTCAACTGTGCACTGCGCCAGGAAAGCTATATCCCGTCGAGCATGTTAAGTGTGGTCAGTCGCTTATAAGTTTTCATGGAGCTATCCTCCTTTGAATAACATGATTACCTCCTTGGGCCTCTCGAATTACTTCGTTCAGTGTACGAAATCCTCTAATGACTTTTAAAACCGGTGACAGCATACGGCCGTAGTCCTGGGTATGTATTCGCGGGGGTTTAACGTGGTCTCGGGTTAATAAATCTGGTAGTTCGTTGTCCTTGCTAGGGCAATACCCGATCGTAAATGTAAACTCTTGTAACAAGAACCACCATCGCAATATTTTAGATTTAAGACTCGGCCATACAGACAGTTGTCTATCGCGGCAGGAAGCCATCCAGCGGTCGTCGAAGCAGTCTGCTATATGACCATTGATTTATTCCCAAATACCGGACGTTACATAGGACGCAAAACCTTTGTGTGAGCGGTCAGGTTTGGTCGTCTTCTTTAATTTTCTGTTGATATTGTTATTGAGTATGATCTTTGACCAAGAGCAACTCCTGCTGCTACTTTGCTATGCAAAACACAACGAAGAAAAGTCGATGCTGGGTACATGAAATCAATAAGAAGAGAGAACAATTAGGGAAATTCGTATGAAATATCTACTTACAGTTTCTATAAATATTTTAGTTTGGTCCCTCATTGTAGTTGAAGGCGGTAAGACGGTCACGCAAAAAATATGTGATTTTGTATCACCGGTTCGCTCGTAGTCGCGACATACTAGAGGGAGACGGTAAAGCGTTCTGTCTGTATCGATATTCCAGTGTCCTTAAAGTATCGCGAGGCATGCCTGTACGTTAATATGGTACCGCTATTACGCTTTATTGAGCCTGGCTCTCTCCTCTACATCCGTCCCTATTTGGTAAAGCGCTGCAGGGATAATAATACCACTAGCATCAGTCTACAGCACAAAAGGCAGTTTTTTGTTAGGACGATGAAGTTGAAACTGGTTAGGAAGTGACACTTCGAGGCTGAGGAACACATCTTGGGCCGCGTCACTCCATCTAAAACGCTACTTTCCCATAACAGATCGGTTCTCTGAGTCGTGGTGAGGAAGATGTTTTATAATGGCCATGTCGACGAGCCTCGGGGGCTTCACGAGGTTTTTGCCTAATCATGGACTGCCAGAACACGAGGCATTTAGAAATATTTTGAGAATCTTATTTTGAAATCGTTGCAAGCTCACCCAATTTGTATTTGTCAAGCATTCAGCCTATATAGGAGCACCGTATGTAAGATTCGGTCTTAGCACTGAGCTAAAGATACTCAACACAGAGTTGAGACTAAGAACGCTGTGTCTCCCGATGAGAGGAGACAGCCTGCCAGCGACTTGTCTGGTTCTCACCAGGGCCTATTTCGGCTGTGCGTTTCAGCTCAGCTTTCGAGTTGGGATGAGAGACTCAAATACCTGCCAGAGTCTCTCGAAGGGATGCTCTCATCAAATAGACGCATATCATCCGGTCGCGCCTGTCCTTTTTGGGAAAAGTAGACTGCGGTGCTCTGGGGTTCACCTAAACCAGCCAGATTTTCATCCACAACTCGAGTTCGTTTTTAGCTGATTGCTATCTAGGGATGCATCATCGGCATACTGAGATATCAAAACGTTTTTGGATATTCATATCGGATGACTTTCTAGAGCAAGCCGTGATGCCATACTTTATCAAACGCCTTCTCAATATGACGGAATATAACAGCTGTGGATCGCCTCGTCTTAAAACTCTACACATACATTTCACTACTCTATTGAGCTGCTGCTGCGTAGAAAGGAGAGCTCTGAAACCGTGTTGTTCATCGTGTAAAATATGGTTTGCCTCGGTGTAGTCGCGATTTAACCGTTTAAGGGTGTGTGCACATTCTTTATAGCGGGCGCACAGACCTTATACTCTCAGCATCCACCAGCGGGGTGCACGCAACCCGGTTTCCCTACCCTACTGAGCGTAAAGTAGAAGTAAACCGCACGTTCGGCGAAGCGGTAGCAATCCATTCAAAATCTGTTGGCAGCCTTTATTTAGATCCCTTCCAGTCCTGACTCTCTACCCAGATCTCTGGTCGCCCCACTATATCATATCGTTTTAGGGCGCTTAAAGCAGCTTTACGAATGCTATATTTTTTATTTAAACCTGCCATACTCCAGAAGCCTATTGTTAAATCCATTTTAATTATTCCATTATCTTTATTCAACGCCGTATTTTTCCTTGTTGTAATCCTGTATTTGATAGTTTTTCCCAATTATTTCTATATCAGTCAACCACTTTAGGCGAGGGCCACTAGAGCCTTGTAGTGACTCTACTGGGGCTGAATACAGTAGGGATCAATTCAAAGCTGCAAACACCTTTGAGGATCAGGGTACTGAATAGTTTTACTTTGTACCAGAAGACCGTACTCACGCATCACATGGCGGTTAAAGGTAGAATTGAAGGAAAAAATAGAGTTGGAAGAAAAAAGTTGTCCTGGCTGAGGTTTAAGGACCATCGGAAATCTTGTTCTTACAGCCAGGAATCGCGAAGAGATTAATCATATTGTTGCTAACATCCAATAATATATAAGAAGGTGTTCTTAGTAAACTCCCTGAGCCTCTTCTGTGTCTCTCGCTTGGTGTGCGTTAGGTCATCGCCAATAGAAATAGCCGTTCCCTTAGGCGTCTGTCCTGCCTATCATTATTCTTCTCTTTTCTCCCAGATCTTTCAGTTTTACAAGTAGTGGCCTTGCCTTGTTACCGACCTTTTTTCAAAATAAAATTTTGTTTTGCATATCAATTTGTTACGGTCCATTTGTACGAAACTTATACTTAAAATAATCAATCTATAGATGATTCTGAACAACTTGTATTTGAAGCATTTTTGTGATAATAAAAATAGATTGTGTTAAATAAAATAAATAGTATTTTACATTCCGAATACAGCTGTGTATAAGGAAAGTAATGTTATCGCAATCAAAGAAAATTTCTAATTTTGACTTGACTTGTATCTGTACTATGTGTGCGTGTGTGCGTGCGTATGTGCATGCGTGTGTGCGTGCGTGTATGTGGGTGTATGTGTATGTGAACAAAATTATAGGAAAACAACTGTATACATCGGGACCAAATTTAGAAATTAGGTTTGTTTTTACCTGTGTGCGGTAGTGTTAACATACCCAATTTCTAAATTTCGTGGAATTTGAGCAAAATCAGCTAAATCCGACGGTTTATCAGAAGCATAATTCTTATTGGCGTATATTTTGTACTAATCCATTTGTACAAAAATTCTATAGATTCATTATTAGTGTATAATATTATTTTGAACCACTTTTGTTTAAAAAAAAAACACTTTTAGCCAACTATCAGCCGTCACTTCAATTCAGAACAGAAATTTGTTACCAATTGACTCTTGATTAACAAGAAGAAACTCACAAAACATAATAATGTGACGCGTTTGTGTCTCTCTTTACCACAACTATTTTGTTATCTTCTTGGTGATCACACAAAAAATATAAATACTTAATATTATTATAACTTTGCATTAGAAAGCGATAATATTTTCTGCTCATCATAATTTATTAGACGTAAAATATTACAATAATATAAATTTACAAACAAAAATAATTTGTAAACACCATAAATTAATTTTAACAATTTACGCCTTATAAACAAACTCAAGTGTATACAGTTTACCACTTTTCGTGCTGATGATGGTATACTGGTACTTTAACGGGTACAGGGACCGGCTTCTCAACGGTGTATGGAACATGTTTAATAACTTCTACTGGAACAGGCCTCTCGACTGGAACCTTAACGGGATACGGCACGTGTTTCTCAACAGCAACTTTAACTTCCTTGTAGACTGGGTATGGTGCTGCTACAGGAACTTTCACTGGATATGGTACTGGTTTTTCTACATGATATGGGACAGGCCTATCAACTTGAACTTTAACGGGATATGGTACATATTTATCATATGGTACATGTACTTTTTTCTCTACGTGGACTGGGTAGGGTTTCTCAACATATTTTGGTACAGGTTTATCTTCGTATACCTTAACGGGAACATGAACGTTCTTGTATACCGGATAAGGCTGAGGGACATGTACTGGTACTTTAACAGGTACTGGAATATGTTTTTCTACGGGGTATGGCTGAGGCACATATACTTTATATGGTACATGAACTTCTTTTTCAACAGGGTATGGTTTATCAACGTATACTTTTACCGGGTACGGTTTATCCACATAAACTTTCACTGGAACTGACACGTGCTTCTCTACTGGGTATGGTTTCGGAATAGGCACTCCAACTTTTACAGGCACTTTCACCGCAACTGGAACCTTCTTTTCCACTGGGTATGGGTGGGGCACATGCACTTTAACAGGTACTGCAATGTGCTTCACAACCGGAAACGGAATATGTTTCTCAACAGGATACGGTTCCGGTATACCTTTATAGAAAGTAATAGTTTTCTCCACAGATGTATGATGGCCTAAATCAATCTTCTTCTCGTGTCCATGGAAATGGGCGCCTTCAAATCCATGTCCGCCGTCGCCTACATTATAACCATGATCGTAACTCTCTCCATAGCCATATCCGATATCCAGTAATCCACGTTTGGACTGTTTCTTGCTATCAAACTCATTCGCATTCTTCTCCTTTGCTGAGCATACGGCTACAGCCAGGACTAGGAATGTGGCAAAACTCTAAATAATTATAAATTTGCAATAATTAATATAATTGTATTAAACGTAATTAATATAATTGTATTAAACGTAATTAATAAATGTACTTACAAAAGGCTTCATAGTGTTTTAACTAAGAATTCCTTTGACCGTCAAAATGAAACTGGTAATTTTAGCTAGCAATCACCGCGCTTTTATACAAGAATTGGCTCATGTATATTTCATACGAAATAATGTGTTTATTTACCGTGAAACAATACTTTTAGAATGTATAATGTAATTAATTTTGTTTAAATAACTATTGTGCCGAATTATTAATTACTCAAAGAAATTGATTGTGTATAAGAATTGTAACAATAAGTTCATAGTTTATATTTCAATAGCAATCCTTCATTATAAAATGTATGTAGAAATAATTTCAATTGTCGCCCATATTATCTAATCAAATATCGATAACAACTGAAATTACTATGTTGAATTATTTTTAACTTTAGTAACAATGAAAGTTTATTTTAGTACTATTTATGTGTAATAACAAGACGATATAATTTTTACTTATCGAACTGGTCTGGAAGGAAATTATAATAATCAAGGACAATATCGAAATAAAATGCTGATTTTGTATTAATACAATATACATAGACGACCATATTTTTGTGAAATATTTAATAATTAGCGATGGTCTCTATCGAATAAAACACAATCGTACTATCGATGGTCCGAAAACTGAAGATAGTCAATACAATGACAATAAAATAATCATATTACTGCACAATTTATTTTATCACGCCTTAGTTATTATTAAAGCTCGTACGTGTCATTCACTTTTAGTAGTGAACATTTTGGTTGTAGCTTAAACCAAGCAAAATAAGCAGAGAATAAGAACGACCCCAAAACATACATAAGCACGGAGAAAGAATTCAGAGAGAAATAAGTAATGATGGAGAAAGATGCAATAAGCATATGGGTAGAATTTTTTTAAGAAAAATATAAAAACAAAAATAACGAAAATACGGAAGAAGACTAGTAAAAAAAATCAATATAAACGAATAAGAAAAAAAAATTATCCGGGTATAAATTGCAGAATGAAGAACCCTAAACAAACTAAAACGTTGGAAAGCGGTAGGAATAGGCATACCAGCAGAAGCTTTAATAGCAAAAAAACAAGAGAATGGAATAAAGGAATTATCAAAATGCTACCAAAATAGGAGATAAAACACTATGCGATAAAGTACTATGCTATACTATAAACTTATCGTTAAAAAAATAATGATTTATAATAAATCAAAATTCGATTGTGATAACGTGCATTTTTTTATGAAAATATAAGCTGTAATAATCAATCAATTAATTAATCCAGAATAAAAAAATAGTAATAATGGAAAGAAAATTTAAATATAATGGAATAGTTAAATATAATTTGTATGATAAAATAAATTTCTTATAATTATAAGGTACTAGAGTCTATGGGATCACCCTGTAGAGGCAGTACCTTTCATCTCGGTCAGTAACATCAAACGTCATTAACAGGAGCTAGGTCTCAGTGTCTGGTCCTCACAGGGTATCCAATTCTTACGTATGGCTCCATGATGCCACATCCCGGCCAAGTTTATTGATCTACAGACAAAACAAAGTAAAGGTATCCAGATATAGTGAAAAAACAGGGTGCTTAATAAACATCCCTGAGGTCGGACAGTAGCGGCATCAGTACAGGCACAAGGCGAAAGACAATATAAATCGGCATGGCTTGTCCACAGATAGTTATAGGCAGAGTTGAATCAACGGTACTGGCTATAACACTATGGCGAGGTAGGAAACACGAAACCATCGCGCTTAAACTTCTCCAGGATAAGTTATCATTTATTCAGGAACAAACACAAGCCACGGCCTTCAGTAACAGGGACCATAGATGGCCGGAGGGTACTTAGAATCCCCCGCTTTCAGCTAAAAGAGAATATCCAAGAAATCGCAACCTGGAATGTGAACAGCCTCTATGAACCAGGTAAAATCAACAATCGCACACAAAAAATATAAAGATTGAAAGCCAACATCATGGGCGTCAACGAAGTAAAATGGCCTAATAACGGGATACACTCAATGCCAAATCACACCATGTACTATTCAGGCAGCGGCGAGTCTGACAAAAATCAAAGACATCGAGTTGGGATTATAATAGACAATAATACTCGGAAATAAGTATACAATTCCCCGCCAAAAGAGTCATCTACAACTTGATACCCAGCCCATTAAACCAAATATAATTCAAGAATATGGAAGCAGAGTGTGAAGGATGGATAGAGATGGTCCTGACAAAAAAGGACGACATACGCTAGGATACGATAATTACTTATTAAGATTTACATACATTCTCAACTATTTACATCCAAATCTTAATGGGCCGTCATCCACCCACACTATTTACAGAAGTACCCATCTTACGTATTTCGTATGTAAAGCTTCAAATTCTTTGTATTCGTTCCAACCTAATACCTCAATCCCATACAATACAACGCACAAACACAACAGTCAAATATCATCATTCATCTTTTCTGGACATGCCCAAATATTCTTTCCCCTATACTCACACTCTCTCTAAAAGACCATTTGCTTTCCCGGCTAACTCTGTTATATGTGCACCAGATGTATTCCTTGCATTCATACAATTCCTGATATTGGAACTCACTCACTTCTTCTATTTCCCGCCCCTTCCCATTAAATATGGAGGCATATTATGCCTTCTCTCCACTCGGGGGGTAACCTCTTTTATTCCAGACATCATTTATTACTTTTCGTAAGCATTCCCTGAGTCTCCCTATGTCTCTCTGCTGCATGTCTCTTCTTTAATTTTTTAAGTTGTTTGTTGCATTCTTCTTTTGACCCAAACCTAATACTGGTTGACTTCATGTAAAGATCGAAGAGAGATAGTTGGCGATTTAGGTCTAGGAATCAGACATGACAGAGGAAATAGATGCGTAGAATTCTGACAAATCAACCAATATATAACAGAAGCAAGAGTACAAAGAAATCCATTAGGAAATACGTCGTATCAATCAGAAAAGCCAAGGAGCCTTGGATGCAGCAAAGATATAAAGAAGTAGATGACCCGCAAGGGAAACAGAAAAGGAATCCAACCCACATCACAAACGACTAAAACGAAACCATACCAAATGACAAAGAAAGATGCAAGCTACGGTAGGAATACGTCAAATATCTTTTCGACGATGATAGCACGAAGCAGCTCAATATAACATGTGTTCTCAGGACCAGTTATACTAAAATCAGAAGTAATACACACCATCAAGACGTCTTGATGTCGCTTTGGCGAAACGGGCCACCGCGTGCATTTTCGCGGGAGTTTCTAGCATGTGTGGCATCAGGCGGGTCTCCTAGCATTTCCGTTAGCACATCCCTCTCCCTGGATCATCACACATCCCGCTAGTCGCCTTACCAAACCACTCCAGGTACTTTTGATTTTTTACCCATGCCCGGTGAGTATCTGAGTGACCCAATGATCTGTTTCTCCATGCTTCCGATCGGTCCATTCTTATACGTCCGGAATGAGCTTCCACGTCCAGCGTCCTTTCGTCTTGTCAACTCATCTGTCACGCTTATATGACCAATTCTCCGGCCTGCTGTGTCGCGTCCTTCGCAGGTGTAGGAATGGTAGCGGTAACGTCTCTTACGGCATCGACACCGTTCTGTAGGCGCAGCTTCATCTTAGGGCTCCGGTGGGGAGCTGTGTGCCAAGTCTTTGGGTATTTTTTGCGAGCCAGTGGCATTGTCGGCCCACGAGAAGGCAGCATACAAAAACCGGGCCTAGGTTACTGTAGCCAGTTGGCATCTCTAGGTCTCCCCAGATCTTCTGATAGTCGGGAGGATTATAGCAGTAGCGTTCTCGGTCATGACCGCTTTCTGTATAGCCTATAGGATGCGGGCTGTGTAGTGGACAACGGAAATGGTCTCAATGGTCAAATGCTACGTCTGGCCAGTCGTACTGTATGGTGCCGAAACCTAGACGATAAAAGCAGTATCCATCAACAAAATCGAGGCGTTCGAAATGTGAAGAATGCTCCGAATCCCATGGGTGGACCACATTACCAATGAAGAGATGTAAAGAAGGGTAGAGGTGGACATATCGCTGTCCGAACATACAGCAGCGTAAGATCGGTTAGGGCCAAGATATCGGATCTTATCCTCAAAGGGAAACTAAAAGATACAAGAGGAGTCGAACGTAAACAGTTATGATCATGGATCATTAGGAAGTTATAATTAAATTATTGTAACATTTGTATTAAAATTAGAAAACGAATCGTACAATATATTAAGTTATGGAGACGTCATACGAGCATCTAGTCTGCTCACTAGATTATGTTGGTGATGATAGAAAGAAATTATTCCGACGTAAGATACATAGTTAGGTTTAGATTTAGCAAAACAGTATCTTACTTCGAGGCCTGCGCCTGCGGGAGGAACTGATATACCAATCCAAAGAATGAGCTTTTTTTTAGGCACGCAGGTCTTAATAATGGGAGAATCGCTAGTAAATATGCCATTGCAAGAGTGAGAGTCGGGAGTTCAAACTCATATGGACAATAATTAGTTCTGATATTTTACAACAGAACCTATTAGTATTAGACCTTGATTGCATATGAAACTCATTTGAAGTAATTAGGTACGTTGTACAGTGTTAGTTATTAATTTGTATACATTTAATATATCAGTTTTGATACAAGCTTGTGGTGCGTTAATTGTGTTCAGAAATGTATCAAAAACATAGAAATCGTATCTTAAATGTAATGACACATAGTATTTAGAATAAATATTTTGTTAATGGAATGATATGGGAAAATTGAATAAACCAACGGACGATACAAAAATATACTTAAATAGAACTTCTCTCCATCGAAATATACAATTCACTACAAAATATTTAATCTGTGAGTGGTATATAATATATTATCATACCTATTATATTAATTTTACAATCGAATAATTTTTATAATTATAGATTGCTAATTTTTAATTCGAAATTCTTTATTATTATAACTGCTCTCTATATCTTTTTATAACAAATTTCGCTTTACCTGGATCGGATGTTTATTTTTATATAATCGGAGCAGACACATTTATTTTGTATTTGTTACAATACAATAATTAATGAAAACTGTATATAAAATTTTATGAAAAAGTGTATTAATTTTTCGGAAAATGGCAGATGGTAAATGTGAGTTTTCTACAGACAAATAGGTGAGATAATTGCCAAATGCGAAATTTTGTTGTAAAATATATAATAGTTTGTCCAACAATATGGCCCCAAAATGTATCATAGACATGTACTGACCATAGACATTTAATCCAAGCGGTCTCAACAGTCGTTTGGTAAAACATCTCCTCATTTAATAATTGACTACTAAATGATTTGTGATTTGTAAAACGAAATTGACGTCGTAAAATTTTAAAATGTTACTTACTACAATTTTCATTGTTCTTTTGTAATCTTTTAATTAATATTATTAGACATAAGATGTAAAGGTATATAAAACAAATAAAATCAACTTCAAGATGGATTTATTCATAATAACTAAACAACAAAAACAAGAATTAAAACTTAGACAAACAAATTTTACCATTTCTCTTCATTATATTCCTCGTGGTGATGATGATCATGCACCGGCACATGTACAGGTACCTTAACTTCATATGGTACATGCTTTTCTACGGTGTATGGTACGTGTTTTACGACTTCATAAGGTACTGGTCTGTCAACTGGTACCTTTACTGGGTATGGTACAGTCTTCTCTACGGGTACCTTGATGGTCTTGTAGACTGGGTAAGGAGCTGCTACTGGTACCTTTACTGGGTATGGTACAGGTTTTTCCACATGATACGGAACAGGCCTATCAACTGGAACTTTTACGGGGTAGGGAACTACTTTATCATATGGTACATGCACCTTCTTCTCTACATGTACTGGGTATGGTTTGTCTACGTATTGCGGAACGGGCTTATCAACATATACTTTTACGGGCACATGGACATCTTTGTAGACTGGGTATGGTTTAGGCACATGTACTGGTACTTTCACTTCAACTGGAATGTGCTTTTCTACTGGGTATGGCTGTGGTACATGTACTTTATATGGAACATGTACTTCCTTTTCTACTGGGTATGGTTTATCAATGTACACTTTCACAGGGTAAGGCCTATCGATGTATACTTTAACTGGAACATGCACAACTTTCTCTACCGGATACGGCTTTTCGATTGGAACTCCTACTTTCACTGGAACTTTGTATGGTACTGGTACACTCTTCTCTACAGGGTACGGTTGAGGAACGTGCACATGAACCGGAACGGGCACATGCTTTTCAACTGGAACTGGAATGTGTTTCTCAACTGGATACGGCTGTGGAACTCCTTTATAATACGTGATTGTCTTTTCTACGGATGTGTGGTGTCCTAGGTCGATCTTTTTCTCATGACCATGGAAGTCATGAAGTTGGGCGCCTTCAAATCCATGTCCACCATCGCCAACGCTATAACCGTGATCAACACTTTCTCCATAGCCGTAGCCAATGTCTAATAATCCACGTTTTGTTTGTTTCTTGTCCCCAGTTTCTATTGCTTTCTTCTCCTCTGCTTTGGATCCATTTGCGACCGCAGTCAGGACTAAGATAGCAATTAACATCTGAAAATATAATATATTTATTATAAGTTTTATTTGAGTATAATTGTACATCGTCAGGGGAATGATTATTAATTTAAAAAAAACTTAACTTTTCAATTAATTTGATTGAATCATAGAAAATAATGGAAAATAGTTTAGTGCAAATCACGTGAATTCTTGAATGGGCATTGTTTGGTTGGTATTGAATCATCCGTCCTCGATACCTCTGTTTGCATAGTATTTTAAATAGATACAGAAGAATTGCATTGTGTCAACAACTGGGAAAAACTTTTTATCCATTAGCAAAACTATGCAAACAAAAATAGGGAAGGCGTGTGTTTAAACCGAACTATGCCCAATCACTATTTCAAATAATTTGAACTCTGCATTACACTGTTTTCAGGAAAATGTCGATGATTTAAACAATTTAATTAATTAAGTTCATTTATAGAAATTTCTAAAAAACGGTGTAGTACAGAGTTCATGTCACTTGAAATCTTGAATGAATCTTCGCATACTTTTGTAGTTGTTAAAACAATGCAATATAAGATTAGTAGTTGATAGTATTATAAAATCAAATCCTTACTTTAAAGACCGATATTATATCAAAATAATGAATACAGCAATTAAAGTATAAAAAACGAACCACCCTCAAAGGGTGTCCAACTCGACGACTCTCACTCTCATATAGCAGAGCACAATTGGAAATTATTTAAAATTATTTTACTATTAACTACTACTAACAAATTGTTTTGAAAAGATATATAAATTATAATTAAATGTTGGTGAGCAGTGTTAGCTGTAATTAGTAAATTGAATTTGAATTAAAAAAACAGGAATAATTAGTTTGTTCAATCTCGGTAAATACACCGAAGGGCAAAAACCGACGGCCTATTGAGATTACATGAAATATATATAATTGTAACTTAAGGCTGTTGAATATTATAAATAAACTGTAAAGGATACTGTTGATCTTAAGAAATCAAGCTAATACAAAAATGATACTAAAAAAATATTATATAATGAATTCGCAGCGTATTAGTTAGTGATTTAAAGCTACTAATAATTATTTATATAAATTAATTAATTGTATTAGTATTCATATTCCGGGAGGTAGTTATGTTGTTTACTTTATTGTACTAATTAAACTAAATAATACTCACCAAAGGCTTCATAGTGGATGATTAAACTATGAATTCCTTAGAATGTTAAAACGAAACTGGTACCTCTTGCTTCGATGCGTCTTGCTTTTATACCACTCTATCCGGTATAATTTTGAATGTATTAATTACCTAACCGCATGTTCAATTGCCGTAAAGCATAAAACATTTTTAATTCGCATTCTTGTTAATTACTCATTATATTATTTTATAAGCTATTAAAATAACGAATATTTTGAACAACTTTCATCTTCATGGTGTGTAATCATCTAGATTACCGAAATTATATGATATATTTGATTGTCTCATGTGTGTAATGCCAAATAATTATTTACCCGTTCTTTTGATTTCTTTTAATGATGCATTTTTGGTTGTCTCTGTATCTTGCATTTTCTTTACTACTTCTGTTTTTTATTTGTACTCTTTATAGTCTTTTCTTTCCGCTTATGTATCTAATCTATTTATTTTTTAAGTCTTTCATTTTTGTACAGTTCTTTAGACCTTTATCATACAAAGTAATCGTAATCGTGCAAAATACGTTTGTTCTTCTAATTTTCTCATTATTTTAAGGCCATCTCTGGGAAATGGTCAATTTTTGCGGAAAAATGACTCTATTTTAAAACCAAACTTTTCATATGGCTATATTCGCACATCATATAGTCCTGATTCGCTGTTTAACAATTAAAATGCTTATAAATTATTTCGAGTATGTTATTAATTTTTTTTTTTATTTTGACCTCTATCTGAAATGACGCTTTGCCGATTTTACAAAAAGGCTGTCACATGTATTTTTTTAAAATATTACACTTTTCATCTATTTAATTTGTAATTAAAATGTTCTCTCCATTTTAGTAGGTATTTTTCTCTAAAATGCTCTCTCTGTACATATCTTCGTACCTTCTCTTTTCCTTCTTTTGTGTATTTTTTACTTCCATTTTTCTTTTCAATGAAAATAATAATTGCTCTATTAATTATTTTTCAGTATTATTATTGTCACTTCAATATATGTCTGTCTCAAAAATTAGTTTTTTTTTTACAATAATCCAGTTGCTATTGTTTACCAGGATAAAGTCTATTTATTATTTTAATTTTTTGTTTTATCATTTCTTCTCCTACTTCTACACAATATTTGATGCGTATGTTCCATGCACCTATTCTCAATTTACCTTCCTTTTCATTACTGTCTCTTTTTATTTCTTTCTGGGTTTCCCTACTTTCCATTTTTTGTTAAATTAACTATCTTGTTTCTTTTACATTTTATAATTTGCTGCTTTATTTATATTGAAAAAATGCCTCTATTTTACTACCCACATCTAATCTAACGATAATTAGCACATTTTTTTATTACTTAAAGGCCCCCGAGAGTGAATTTATGTTACAATAATCTGGTCAATAAGATGATCAACGAGCAGTTCTAACTTATGTTACTAGGATTTTTATTAAGCCTATAATTTCATTCAATATTGATCCTATAGGTTCTACTGGTTGTACATGTTCAGTGTGCTTTTGTACTAACTAATTGCGTTTCACTATGCTTTTTCACTTTTTTTGTGAATTCACTAGTTCAAAGGATTTCATCCTCTTGAGTCTTCTTTATATAGTTGTGTTGTAGAGGAGTTGGATGGCCTCAGCGTTCACATACTGGAGCAGGCGTTGCTGGAACATTTGGCGATTATCTGTTGCACAATGTTTAGACGGCTGTGGATAGAGCTGTTCCTGACGTACCATGGTGTATCAATGCTGCTTCTCGGTACTCTATTCTGAAACCTCTGGGTCACTTCAATGTTGCTCTTATTGGCGCATCCCTAGAGCTGCGCGCCATATGTTCATACTGGTCATACTGGCATTTGTTTATAAATAAATAAAAATAAATATAAATAATAGTTTGATGTCGATGGATAACTTAGAATTTTAAATTTTTGAACTGTAGATTAACTTGTTCTCACTTCTTTTTAATATGGACTTTCCAATGGAGTATCTTGTCTAGATGTAACCCAATATATGTTGCGGAATCTGCATGAGGGACCTGCGCATTGTCCATTGTATTAGCCTGATATCGCTCTTGTTTGTAGGTAAAATTAATATGCACCAATTTTGTGCTGTTAAGTTATATTCTCCATTGTCCAATAATTGATTTTATTCACTAAATTCTGCAGCATCTTCATAGTCTTTTCCGATTGCTAAAACAGCTTGATCGTCAGCAAAGGTGCTATCATGACTCCTTCTAGGTCCGGTATGTCATGGTGTATATGAAGTAGAGTAGTGTGCGGTACACCTGCCTAAGCTCGGAATATGCCTCTTCTTGTTTAATTCTAAAGTATCTAATTGTATTGTGGGATTCCAATAACTAAGAGTACCTATTGAGTTGGGAGTATTCTTTTTAGTTTCATGATGAGTCTATCATGACATACATTGTCGAAGGCTTGGACTAATCAAGAGATACGGCAGGTTTTTCCTCACTCCATCGCCTTCTCTACTACATTTGTTATTTTATGTATTTGATCCAGGGTCGAGTGGCATTTTCGAAGTCAAACTGATGATTTGGGATGAGGTTCCTTTTTCTATTATTGGTTCTAATCTTTTTATCAGCAACTTCTCGTATAGTTTCGATAATACAGGCAAAATAATATTGGCCGGTACGATGAAACTTCATTTGAGGGTTTACCTAGTTTAGTTATCATTATGATTTTGCCACTTTCCAGTTAAGTGGCACACTTAAGTCTAGTCAAACTAGAACTCTGCTGGATCAAAGGACATAGTGGCATTGAGGGGAACGAAATAGCAGATGAGCTTGCCGGAAAGGGATCCTCACATCCTCTAACAACCCAAGAGGATGAAATACTTTCTGCAGGTACTCAAATAATAGAGCATAGGACACATGGTGGCAATTAGGCAACCCTGTAAAATTGCAGCCACGGCCAGCCTTAACTTATCTAGAACTAATCTGAAATTACTGACCAATATCCTAACTGGCCACTGCCGGCTAAACAAACACCTACACACGATGGGTCTGGTAGACAGCCCGTTATGTAGAGGGTGCAATGAAGAACTAGAAACAGTAGAGCACGTAAGGGTCCTCTGCCCAGCTCTAGTAAACACATCTTAAGTCTAAACGATGCGTTTATTATATTGGAATTTTTTTCTTGGTAGTTCTTTTAATATTTCCTCTGTCAGTAAATCGAATCCAGAAGCTTTTCCAGGACTCATATTTTCTTTTATGTCCTTTCGGAACACTTTTGATATCGTTCCATTCCTGAATATCATCTCCCTTTCTGATCATTATTACTGGCACAAGTACCATCTGCGTTTCTTATTGGTGGTTTATGTATAATATTTTCTTAGAGGATTTCCATAATGAGTAGACCTATAGATTCATTGTTTCTTTTAAATTTTCCTTTTTAAGTTTTTGCACCACATTTAGTTCTTTAGCTCTTTTTTATAGGGTGGGTATCTGGTTTGTTGCCACCTACGTCTTCGCTTTCTATTTTCAGAGATTATGACTCGCATTTGCTTTGAGTAATTTTTCCATCCTGGTTTGGTTAGGATGGTTGGCGTATTGTTATACTACTTCTTGGTTCTGTTTGGTCAACCGTTCTACTTCGGCGTCTAGTTGCTCCGTTATTTTAGGGGCACTGGAAGGCTGATCATTGCTTTCAGTTCTTCTTTGAAGCGTTTCCAATCAGTTTTCCTGTAATCTAGGAGATAATTCTGTACAATATTTCTTCACTGATTGTTAGAAGAATGGGTGAATGGTCTGAGTTCATATATAATGCTTCTTCTATTATCAGATAATTTTTTCTTATATTCCTATACATCAGTCAAGTAGATCAAGTCTTTTATTTTGTTTACGTCTGTTGGCTAGTATATTGGTTTCTCAGTGGATGCCACATTGCAGTTTGGTTTTTTAATGCCTTCAGTAATTCTCTACCTTTTGTATGTATCGCATTGTAATCTCCACCAACCACGAATGTATTACCGGTGGAACTCAAGAATTCTTCGTATTGTTCTCCTTTGTTATTGTGTTTAGCGGACAGTATACTGCCGCCAGTACTATGTTACGATTTTTTGTTTTAATGTTTACCGGTGTGACTTGTATTTCTTCTGTCTGCTATCCTATTTCTTGGTGGTGTAATATGGACTACTTTATTATTATTGCGCTGCCTCCTTTGGTTGCATTTTCTGGGTAGATTGTCTGGTACACTGAGTATCCGTTATCTAATGTGTGGTTTGAACACTAGTTTTTGTTTTTTGTTCCAAAGCTGTTGTCAAGAACAATCGTATTACCATTTTCATAACAAATAAGTTTGATTTATATTTGTTTCGTCTTGGGTTTGTTTCATATAACTTTTAGACATAAAGTGTGAAATAGTGAATAATAAATAATAATAATCGTCAAAATAGCAATTTGAGTGTTGACAAAGCTGTTCACACTGTAACTCTTGCAGGAGAAGGTAGGAGTCTGCGCTATATCAGTAAAGGACTTGGTGTAAACCAATCGACCGTCTCCCGAATCTTGAATAGGTTTCAGGAAACCCATTCACACTCAAAAAGCCCAGCACAAGAGAGAAACGACCCACAAATGCAGTCCAAGATCGTTTTTTGTTAATGCAAACGTCTCCTCAAGCATATTTTGTAGCCTTGGAGCCATAATAAACCATTCCCTGTTTATTACGGCTCCAAGGCTACAAAATATGCTTGAGAAGACACAAGGTAAGTTACGTTACCATAAGATATCGTTTCATAGTTTCAACTTAACTCTTCGGGCACCTGCAACAGGCCCACAATTAACCCGTGTATAGACGGCCAGGAGAACGTTATGCACAATGCTCCGTCGGTTTTGTTTGAGGGGGAATCTGTAATGGTGTGGGGAGGTATCACTTTAGAGACTCGCACGGAGTTGGCAGTGAGACCAAGAGACATTATCGTGACAGTTTCTTATATCGAAAACATTTTGGAGCTTTACATAATACCTTTTGCGCCTTTTGTGAGTAATGATTTCATTCTTATGCATGATAACGATAGACCGCATACTGCCCGAATTACACAACAGTATCTTACTGAAATAAACATCAGTACTATGCGATGGCCAGCTAGAAGTCCCGACCTTAATCCGATTGAACACCTTTAGGACAATATGGGCAGACGACTTAGACACGTCGCCCAAACAACCAACAAGAGCTTGGACAAAGATTAAAAGAAATTTGGGAAGATATCGACCAAGGTGAAATTAGAACTTTATTTGGCAGTATGCGCCATCGTTGCGAGGCAGATATTCAAGCAAGAGGCGGAAATACTAAATATTAAGCCATTAAAAGTTTGTAAAAAATGGTTGAACATTTATTATTTCTTTAATTTTGTCTGTCTTATTACTTGTTAAAACTTAACTCTTATGTTTTCTCTTTCGTTCGTCCTGGTAGGACAATCAATTCATCAACAATAGAAATGGGAAAGCTTATGAATGAAAATGTCAAAGCTCACTTTCAGAACTATAGTGCAAATGTAGGTTAACACATGTAATGACCCAACTCGGTGGCCTAGTGTTTAAAGGGGATGGCCTTCTCGTACTGAGCATTAGGGAACGAGAGTTCAAACTTCGCTGTGGACTAAATATTGCGGCACGCCATTCACAATTGTTCAGAGGATTTCTGTAAAGTTAAGATAAATACCAGGTTATTACACTCCTCTGAGCTTCTCCCTTAACCAGCAGAAAAACCCTCAGGCTAGTATCTATAAAAATAGAAGTTTTCTACCATGTAATGATAATAATGTATAAACAAAATATCGTGACATGAATATATTTTGTTCTATTTTTCAGACGATACACAACGTTTCTTAGTTTTGTGAATATTGAATGCTATAAACAATAAAAGTTGCATCTACTGGCTTGTCTAAGCGATGGTACTGGATGAGAGTGAAACAACCAAATTATTGTTTCACTCTCATCCAGTTCCAACGCTTAGACAAGCCGGCCCTCATAATCGTACCATTCCACCACTGGTGAGGTTTCAGCTTCAGAATATGCTGTAGAATATATTATATATTTATATAATACGGTAGATGCCCGTCTATAATTGTAGATGAAAATAAAAATCAATTGTATTGTATGATAAATATACAGGGTGCTTCAAAAAAATGTATACACACTTTAAACTATTGTAGTTTTCCCGCTCTACAAGGCTAATGTTATATTTCTTCGCCAGGTGCCAGCATAATCGTCCCTCTATGTTATATTATCAGTTGGAATTTGTAATATCAACATGGGGGACGTACGTTTGAGTTTTGAAGAACGTAAGCAGGTTATTAAGTGGTACTGGAAGTTTGAGAATGTAAATGAAGTTCAAAGACAGTGGAGAAGGGAGTATGATACAGAACCACCTTCAAGATTAACAATTACACGCATACGAGACAAATTCGAAGTTCATGGAACAGTGTGTGATGTGCATAAAGGTCATTCAGGTCGGCCTCGAACAGCTACAAGTGATGAGTCATCAACGGCAGTCTTGGAACTGTTTCAACGCTCTCCTAACAAATCTTCAAGGCAAGGGGCACGTGAAAGTGATGTAAGTGCTAGCAGCGTGCTACGCATTCTGAAGAGAGGCAAGTATCGTGTTTACATTCCAAGGCTGGTGCAACAGCTAAATGGCGACGATCCAGATAGAAGGTTGCAATTTTGTGAATGGATTCAGGAGATGGTGATACGTGAACCGGGATTTATGGGTAGCATCATTTGGTCGGATGAAGCCCAATTCAAACTTAATGGAACTGTCAATAGGCACAATTGTGTTTACTGGGGTGAAGAAAATCCTCACATTACAATTGAAAAAGCTGTAAATTTGCCTGGTGTAAATGTGTGGTGCGGTTTGTCTTCAAGGGGACTCATTGGACCTTTTCGATTTGAAGGCACTGTAACTGGTATTAATTACCTAACAATGCTTGCTGATTCCATATTCCCTGCCATTCGTGCATTATACGGTAATGATGATTTTTATTTTCAACAAGATGGTGCTCCGCCGCACTATCACAGGGACGTACGAGCTTACCTGGATCAAAATTTGTCGGGCCAGTGGATAGGACGCAGGGGGCCAATCGAGTTTCCAGCACGCTCTCCAGACCTTACACCACTGGATTTCTTCTTGTGGGGCACAGTAAAAGATGAGGTGTACAAACGTAAACCACGTAACCTAGACATTCTTTGGAATGAGATTCAAGCAGTGTGTAGAGAAATCTCATTGGACGTTTTGATACGATGTACAGAATCTGTGGTGACTCAGAATTGTATTGATGCTGCAGGTCACCAATTTGAACAGTATTAACATTTGTTATTTATGTTTCATTTACATTGGACTTTCAGCTTTCTATTTTCCTGAAATTTAACTTTGTATAAATTTTCTATGGAAGTTCAAAGTGTGTATACATTTTTTTGAAGTACCCTGTATATGAAAAAATAGCTGTTATGTAATTTGTTCACAAACTCCTTTTTTAATGATTTATTTTACAGAATAAATCATTTAAAAGAAGGATTACGTAATCTGTAAACAAAATTAGTTATTTTCAAATCCATTTGTACATGTAGAAACAAACACAAAACATAATCATTAACAATTTATTAATTTTCGTTTCAATATAATCGAGTTAAGTAACAACAAGAATAAATAACATACATTGACGTAGATCACAATAATAACATTCCTGCGAATTTACCACTTTCCATGGTAGTCTTCATGATGGTCATGTACAGGTACATGTACTGGTACTTTGACCTCATATGGTACATGTTTCTCTACAGTGTATGGAACATGCTTGACAACTTCGTACGGTACTGGCCTCTCAACGGGTACCTTCACTGGGTATGGAACAGGTTTCTCATATGGTACTGATACTTCCTTGTAAACTGGGTACGGTGCTGGTACTGGTACTTTAACTGGTACTGGGTATGGTTTCTCAACGTTGTAAGGTACAGGCCTGTCAACTGGAACTTTTACGGGGTATGGAACAATTTTGTCATATGGAACATGAACTTTTTTCTCAACATGGACTGGGTATGGTTTGTCAACATATTGTGGTACAGGGTTGTTTACGTATACTTTCACTGGTACTGGAACATTCTTATACACTGGATAAGGTTTTGGAATATGTACTGGGACTTTCACTGGTACCGGAATATGTTTTTCAACTGGGTAGGGTTGAGGTACATGTACATTGTATGGAACATGTACAACTTTCTCAACGGGATAAGGTTGATCGACGTACACTTTAACAGGGTATGGTTTATCTACGTATACCTTGACTGGAACTGAAACATGCTTTTCAACTGGGTATGGTTTAGGAATTGGCACTCCAACCTTTACTGGAACTTTATAGGGCACTGGTACGCTTTTCTCCACTGGGTAGGGTTGTGGTACATGAACATGCACTGGTACTGGAATGTGTTTTTCTACAGGCACTGGAATATGTTTTTCAACTGGATATGGCTCCGGCACTCCTTTATAATATGTAATTGTCTTCTCAACTTCAGTATGATGTCCTAAATCAATATTCTTATGGCCATGGAATTGGGCGCCTTCAAATCCATGTCCACCATCACCAACGTTGTATCCGTGATCGAAACTATCACCGTAGCCATATCCTATATCTAGTAATCCACGTTTTGTATGTTTTTTCTCCGCAGCTTCGATTGCTTTCTTCTCCTCCGCTTTAACGTGGCTTGTTATAGCGAGGACTAAGATTACAATGAACATCTATGTGATATAATAATATATTAGTTATGTTTATGTATATAATATGCGTGTTTCTTACCAAAGGCTTCATAGTGATGAATGTGCTATGAACTCCTTTGAATGCTACTGCGAAACTGCTTAAGGAAAGTTGGCACGTCGCGGTTTTTATATGAATCGGCTCTCTAATTAATGTAATCTAAATCATTAGCGGGCGTAATTATCTAACTATGTGTTCAAATAGCGTAGAAATTCGCGAATATTTTGCAACTATTGTGCATGCAGAGTTGGAATTTTCGTTGTGTAAAATGAAGATCTCTTATATAATTAGTAATTGGGTTTTCGTGTTATGTGTTAACGAAAATTATATTTACTACCGGGTTTATTGTCTAATTATTTAAAATTTAAACGTTATACTTCTTATATTCAAATATTTTTATGAATGTGTAGCACAATATGCATAATTGTGTAGTGTAATTTGTCAGGATAGATACGCTTCACAATATATTTTATGGTCAACACAATTTATAAAATCGTACTTGTTTTTATTCATTAATACTGAAATATCATAAAGAGTATGTAGTGAGGTAATTAGTGATTGCCACAATCAGATTAAAAGCTATCTGAAAATATAGCAGAAAATAAAATTGTAGCGGTGCAAAAAAGGCGTGAAATTAGGAAAAATAGTACAGCCATTGTAAGACTTTGAGATTGTATATTTTTAGAAATTCTGATCAAATTATAAATTTAAAAAAGTAGAAGAAATCTATAATATTTTAAATATCCTGTAGATAATTCGAGAGAGAGAGAGAGAGAGAGAGAGAGAGAGAGAGAGAGACCTTTATTCGGTTATCGGCCGGTGGCCTGCACGCCTAATATAATTACTTATTGAATCATAATATTTTTAACACACTTTTTCTGTTTTAAAGCTTTTATGTGATAATAAAAGAAAGAGCAAATATACAGAAAACAAATGAATGTATATTAAAATTAGGATAACCAAACGTCGTTTCGTTGTTCTAACCATCTAGACGATTTGGTGTAAATATTTTTTTAAGAATTACTGCTATTAACCATATTAAATTAGATTAAAATTCGCATTTAACTTTAATTTGTTCACCATTCTAAGGGATTTTGAGATCATATGTAGAAACTATCAAGCTATTTATTTAAGAAATTGCTAGGTAATTAGATAAATGACAAAAACTTAAAAGATGATAATTTATTAAGAATAATAAATTCGACACAAAGAGTATACAGGTGATGATGTACTATTCTAGTCTCTGTATTCCACTTATTACTTTATCGTGCCAAGAATGGATAAAGGAATACAATGGGCAATAAAATTATTTTTAATTTGATCGAAGATGCACTTAATAAAAGGATCTTATTATCAGATGAATACCATCTATGAAAAACGTTATCTATAACAAATTATGGTGCTCCGTTTTCGAAATAACTATATATTAATTGATTTGGTATTGATAGTTTTTTAGTGAAAATCTGTCGCATAGTGATCAATATTCTAATTCATTATTTTATTTATATGGGGAAAATGATATGTAATACTAGGTACGTATTTACCAAGCCTCATTAGTCAGTGTGTTCCGAACATAGGATACAGGACCAAGTATATAATCGATAAACGATCACTGGTTTGTTAGTTTAAAGATTAAATCAATATTTTTGTATATTAGATCAGATTGTCATCACGAAGATTCCACAGATATATTTTATATACTTTCATACTATCAATTTTATTCAACTCTTTTAACTCTGTCACAGACAACTCTTATTTCTGCTAGCACAAACAAAAGGCATACTATGTTATATAATAAGAAGCAAAGGGCTCACGAAACTGTAGAGACCAAACGCCAAAATGAGAAACTACGAGGAATCATATAAAAAATCAACTAAAAATTTAGCTAAACAGCAAAATAAAAATGGAATAGAAAAAGAATACAGAACAAGAAATAGCTTAGACACGGACACGAAAAATATAAAACACAAACAATAAATCCCTCAATACCCAGAGCCCGGGTAGGAATTATCGCGGCGAGGGCGAAAAAAAAATCTTTTTTGTAAATATACAACGAATCATTTTAATTTTAATTTTGTTACAATTGTAATTATGTTATTTGTATTGAGAATAAAAATAAAGAAAGTTTATAGATTATTAAAAATAGATAGGGAGTAGGTAATTCGGGTAATTGAAAGTCCCATAATTGTTAAATAGAAGTAATACATATTAACAGTTTGTATGGTAGTATATCGTTCATTTAAGATTTAACGTGAAAACAATTGGCATAGATAATGCCATTATTACACCATTTTTACTCCTTTATTTATACAATATATTACATAAGAAATTGCACAGTAGTATACAGAAAAAATGTATTACAATAATTAATTATTCCTTTTTTATATAAGTGCATATTTTTATTATATTTTAGGAATAATAATTATATACATATATTTCTTGTTTGTTTATTATCTGTTTTTACTCCAACATGATTATACAGGATACGACCAATATGTAACATGTAAAATAAATGTAAAATTCAAGTTGTAAAGCCCTAGATATATTGCGTAATGTTTGCTACTTTAATCCATAGCTGCTACTAGTAATCATTTTCGAATAAACCGCGATTTATTATTATGATACATCATTAAAATCTCGGACGCTATATAAATGCAATGAATTCCTTTAACATATAGAAATAACTGGTGATGAAATAATTATGTTCCGCCACTTTTATATCTGGATCGTTCTTCGCACGCTCTGGCTGTCTGTAATTACATTACGATATTGCAACGCACTCATGCGGTATTAACGTTATAGAAGGTAGTTATATTGTTGAGCTCGAGGCATTTCGAGTATTTACATATTTTTGTTAATGAGAATAATAATGCATAAAAAAGAAAGCACGGCAAATCGCAAGTTTCTTTTACATAATTTATGTTCCAGTAAGCTATAAATACAGTATACCCAATTGAATTTGCATGCATACGACTATTTTCTGTTGATGATGTTAAGTTTTTATATAAAAGTATGGTTTATTATAACTCGATAACGAGGCAGTAACTGAATAATGATTGCATTAATATTGTTTCTTGTTTCTAAATTAATTAAAGATTGTTAAAAATTAAATATACAAGACAAGAAAATTTCAATAAAACAGCTTCCCATTATAATTTCCTGATACTTTTTACAAATTGACTGCAAGATATGCAAGTGTGAGGTAGATTAAAGTGTAAATGTTTAATTTGAACTGATTTTTAAAATCCAAGTTAAATTTTTAACTATTTTTTAAGTAAGATACGGTTTTAGTAGAAAGGAAAATGGTTATTTTAAGGAGTTATTATGATTAGTATTTATGATACGATGAATCTCCATTTCCTGCTGCTGCTTTGTTTCAAGCAATATACTCTAACGGTGAAATTCAAAAAACTATACATTCACATACTTATTTTACTAGAACTATGAACAAACTAAAACACTTTTTACTGGTAGAAAACGTCATAACCAATAAATTCAACGCTTAACTCGTTTATGTAACTTATTGTTATATATATATATATATATATATATATATATATATATATATCCTGGTAAGATGTCCTGATTTTTCTTTTCAGGGCAATTTGCATTCTGTACAGATATCTTTGAGGATTCATATATTCAGAACTCGGTCAAATAAACTTAATTTCATAATTAATGTAAATGTTAACGTGATTGCAAGGAAGCAGAAGAACTACAAGAAAAGTGACCTGTTTAACCTACACAGGACCAATCAAAGATGTAATGGGCATATACAGGCACAACCCATTAGAAACGACCAAAACAAAATCTTAACTAATGATAAAGAAAAATTGAAACTATGGCAGGAATACGTCAAAAATCTCTAAAAACTATGATCGGAAGCACAAATCAACTCAACGCAACATGTGCACACAGGACCAATCATACCAAAATCAAAACTAATACACGCCATAAAGACTTCAAAAACAACAAAACACCAGGATCGGACATCTACGTAGAATATGTCAAACACGAGGAAGACTGTCATAATTTTAAAACTGTTCAACCACATATACGACACTGGACATCTCCCTAAAACTCCCACATTCATACTACTCCCCAAAAAGTAGAATGCATCCAAATGCAAAGTCACAGGCCAACCTCTTTCATGGGCCCCGCTATACAAATATTTCTGCGTATTATACAAACTAGGATATTTAAGAAACTCGAAGGGCTAACGGACACATTAAGTTCGAATTCAAGAGCGGAACCAGCTCACGGTGCCTAAATAGACTAGTACAAAACTGTTATGACAAAAACAAGGACTTTTTCCTGTGCTTCATCGACTTGTCCATGTATGCTCTTACGTTCCCTTCCTCTATCCTCATCCCTTACTAACATACTTACACACTCACCGAATCAATGCTCTTACTTACACTTTCAAATTGAAAAGGTTGATCTGGAAGAGCTGTGCAAGGAATATACTTTTATATAGATCAGAGGTTTGGGGTGTAAGGAGTAAGAAAAGATAAAGGGGGAACAACTACGAAATAATCTGGGAAGGATAAAAACCTAACACTATGGTACATAGTCCTTCTCCTTCACACAGCGTACATTCCATATAGTCCTCATCCATCCAGTATTTACTTTCCATTTCGACGAAGCCACACCTAAACCGAGCAATTGTCCTTCAGTCCTATATCGCAAACGGCGGTGTCGCTGTACAGCCCTATTCCTGCCATTATAGCTACTTTTCTCTCCACCACCCTGAAGTACTTGTCCTGCAGGGTCTGCTTTGCAATCATTTCTGAGCTAACCTTCTGCCAAATAACTAACCAGCTCTTTTATACAAATATGTAATTCCAGACATGAAACATGGAATTAATACATTCCTAACCATGTTTAGAATTACATGTTTGCCTTTGGCTCAAGTATAGAAATGGCAGAAGGTTAGCTCAGAAATGATTGCATAGCAGACCCTGGAGGACAAGTACTTCAGCGTAAGTACAAAGCAGCGAATCTTTTTAATATATTCCTAGCCATTTTTGACCGGCCTATCTTCACATTCCTGATACCATTCTGTCATACCTCATCACTCTTACCGCAAGCATCCACCCTACACTCATTCCATTTGTTTCCGGCGTAGTATATATCTTGAAGCTGATATTCTAGGCCTAGTAATCTCTTCAGGTACTGCAGTCTCGACACCTTATACCTCAACACTGTACAGTAATATGGTCCTCACGAATGCATTACAAATTACCAATTGGCCACTAAAGCATTCAATTAACTTCTTCTCTCACGACATCCCCATTTGCTCCATGTGTGCTCTTTAAATTTCCCATAAAGCCCAAGTACTTGAAGCAATACACCTTCTCTAAATTGTCTCCTTCCCACGTCAAACGTTCCTCAACCCTTCTTCCGAATCTTCCTGAGACTGAGATTGGCTATATGGCCTGCGCTTCTCATGTGTGAAAAATATGCTTGTATACGAGTCAGAGGTTCGAGGTGTAAAGAAATAAGAAAAAGATACTACAGGTTGAAAATTAACGGATGTGTATGGCAGCGCGACACTATTGGGTGGGGATTAGCGCCGAAGTATTATTTTGCTTTTCATTTTGCGTACGTCTATACTTATACGTTTGTCTTCCGAATTATACCTTATAAGATCTAAGGAATGTATGAAGCAAAGAGCGAATTTTAGAATTAATTTCATTCTTTACCTGTGAAAAAAAGCGTGCAGTATATAATTAAAAAGGTTTATTGAAAGTTGTGGAATAAATATCAACAAAATTCATTATATCAAAATAAGTATTACTGTATCTATATTATTTAAATTAATACAAACACAAAAATAATAACATAATAAAAATATATAATATTTTTACAATTGCAATATAAACAACAAGTATAACATTCTATTGCTCTTCAATATTCGCGTAATCTTCGTTGTTAGAAACAACATGTGGAAACTGCGTCTGCTCTTTGAACGGGTTATCATTCATACCAGCTCCTTCAGGACAATTAAAAGCTTCCGCAAAAGCATTCGAATTTTGAAACATGTTCTCTACTCTAAGCAACCCTGGCAACTTATGTGTTTCATATAAACGTAACATATAATTTAATGGAGTTACATTTTCACAAAATTCTGCAACAAGAGAAAAATGCATCAATAATTACTTTTATGTTAGGGGTGAATATTTTGAAACTAAATATTAATTCATGTTATTAGTGTACTACTCATATACCTGAATAAAATATGAAATGATGAGCTACATATCGAATCGGTTTTAATTTGAGGCGTTAAAACTTCCGTAGAAGCAAAAATTACTATAATGATTCGAATATGGCACACTAATAGGTTGTATTGCAACAGTATTAATTCTCAAACCGATGCTTAGGAATAAGATTAACCTAATAATATATTTCTTATTCAATGGATTAACATACATACATTAAAAATATAATTTATAAACAACACGTGATGAATTTATATATATATATATATATATATATATATATATATATATAATAAACCTTTATTGGCATTAACACGTGATGAATTTGTAAATATGTGTATATTTATGTACACCCTAATTATTAACCCTTCGAGATTAAAATTTTAAATTTTACGATTTTGTCCATCATGGTAATGGTGACGATATTATCTATAAAACTGTACCGTAAAAGTGTTACATCATTTAAACGTTCCAAATCGTTTTAGATGAATAATGTTTTATAATTATACCATTATTTAAAAAATCGAATAATTGAAAATTTTGAAGTGTATGAGTAAATATTTGGAGGTGTATATCAATATACAACCATTTATAATTACACCACATTTTTTGTTCAACATTGCTACGCACGTTTTAAGTTGCAGACATATACATTATTTTTTAATATTAGAAAGAAACTGGTATGTAGTGGAGAGTATGACTTGCACGTAGAAAATCTCAGTATATCACTTATTAATCGATATTGCTCCTCTTAATAATTCCCCGCATGACATAACTAATTTATGAACGCTACCAACTAAACTAATTATTTCTCATACTAGCACAAATATGTTTGAAATATGATTCCGAAAACAACGACATGAACACAAAATTCCTTAGTTTATACATAATATCATCTTTCGGCCCATTGTATAATATTATGTATAAATTAAGGAATATTGTGTTCATGTCCTTGTTGTTTTCGGAATCATATTTACTACAATAATTGTATATTTTCATTAAATAAACAATATTACTATTTTTATACCAACCTTGTGCCAATAATATATACATGATCTTCTCTTTCGAAAACGCCTTTGGTGTAAAAGGCAACAATTCGTCATCTTCAATTTTCGGGTAGATATCTGTTATTAATCGAAAAGCAGTATTATCGGCAATCCTCTCATTGAGAGACAATTTATCGTTAACCTGAAACCAGTTATGTTACAGAAATTGTGTACATCTTATGAAACACAAATTTACTTACCTCCATAGTATAATTTATTATTTTACTTTTAATTAATTCAAATATATTATCGGTACTTGTAATTAAAGCATCGTAGTTTTCAGAATTGAAAGACATTCTGTAATCAATTCCAATAGGATCGAAATGTTTTGCAATCGCTCGTGCCAAACGTAAACCAATTTTGGATAATGTCACGTAATTAGGTAAACCTAAAGGAATATTTACTACCATTCCTAACGGAACATCTGTAAAAAATATATGCATGCATTTATTTAATGTTATTTATGAATCATTTAGTTATATTGAATTTCACTACTTACAAATACTATCAGTTTCGTAAAATGTTGTTGGAGTGGTATCAAATGATTTAACGGTATTTTCATGCCTATAATATAGATAATTTTAATGATTGTGTGTTTAAATATAAATAGAACAAATATGTATCATATCATTACAGCCGAGGGATGCATTATTATCAATACTGTTTTTTTTAAATTAAACTAAAGGGTTGTCGGTAATTTAAATATCTAGAAATATGCTGCAAAATGGATATATTAAGCAATTTATACTTATTGATAAAGTAATATTGTTTTAGTTTTTAATTAATTATAAGGTTTTATGCTTTCTCTTATCTCAATTTTGAATATAAGGTCAGAACAGACAAGAATAAACCTTGATTAGGTATACCCATCACAAAAAATACCACATAAAATAATATTCAAAAAGAAACAATATATTCCTTTATCACACAATATATTACAATATTCTCTCTCTAAAATGACCACAACCTATATTTGTCATAACTCCACCTAATCTCGAATACTAAAATACAAAAACTAGACATGTAACCCACCTCCACCTATCTCCCCTCAAGCCTAATGCAGATTTACACGTCTTTCCCATCATCTCTTAACCATTCACTCACCTTTCAGCAGTTCCCCACCCACTCTGCGTTCTCTCACTCACTTTAAATTTATTAAAAAAATAAATAAATTTATTTATGCTATCACATATCGCTCCCCTTACTACAACCGAACAATTGTCCTGGTTATTTAGCTTGGGGGATTTCCCCGCACTTGTCACCCCACATAACCATGTTTGTATGAGCTATTAATCATTCTCACCTGCCTTTCTAGCCACTCAACTTCCCTCATTCTCTCCCTGACCTCAGTTCCTAAGCTTCCTATTACTAGTATACCATTCCACCACCTCTCCTATTTTCTTTTTGTTATTACCAAAGCCATTCTTGCCTGCATACACTTCAAATGCTACCTAAATCCACCTCTGCAGTCAAACCAATAGCCTAAATGCTTGAAACCATTCACTAAATCATTATTCCCTTCTATTTCAACTCTTCCGCTCTACCTATGCTTCTCTTATTTCTAACATCATCCATTTGGTTTTGACCACATTCACTACTAACTCCCTCATATCAAGGTACCCCATTCTTTCGAACATCTCTTCTATTCTCTTGGTCACAAGCATTACATTATCCGCATAAATTAACATCCGTGGTTCTTCCTACCACAACCCCTCTTACTACCTACATTTCAAATATGGTAATTAATAAATACTTATAAACAAGAATATAATGGAAATGTTTAATATTTAAAATTTAATTGTCACCTGTACTCAATAATATATTTAAAAATATATTATTGAATACAGGTGACATTCAGGGAAAATTGCATGTTTTGTTTTGGATATATCGGTAAATATTCCCAAAAATGGGTCAATTATGCTCATTTAAAATATTACTGATGCCACGTATACAAGAAAGTGACATCTTTACTAATGGCAACATGTCTGGCAATATTGCTGTTGACACATCAAGGTACGACAACACCGCCAAATTTAACTTATTAACTTAACTAGATTCAATAGGACCATTTTCTTCATTATCCATTAAAATATTTTACTTACTTTGTCATTTCCGTTAATCTATGTCCCATATTAAATTCCATTGCATCAATATAATTTCCTGGATATGAATTTCCAAGGCTAAAATGTCTATATTTTCTTTCCAGCTCATCAACGGTGGCCGTTTTAGAGAAAACAACCTTCAAACCATTCAGTTTTTGATAACTACTAATGTTTTCAATGTCCATAAAAGCAGTCTTTAGATTGTCTACTAACTTCCTAAATATTTTATTTATGCGATCCTTTTGAGTTGTAACAAATTCTTTAGAATAATGGTTGATATATAACGAAGAAGATATATCACTAAATATTTCAGCAGTTGTTTTAATACAATGCATTTCGACGTCTTCATTTATTTTAGGCACCACGAAGTTGTAGTACAAATCTGTTATTAACATGTTCAGTAAAACAGTATTCTTTTGTCTAAAATATAATTTAAGAATTAATGTAAATTTAATCATTATGTATTAAAAAAGCACTTACTTTATCTGTGAAAAAAGCTTCAACCATTTTTTAAAATAGTCTTTAAAGTATACTTGTACCAAATCATTTTTTTCAATGTTTTGTTGGGTCACATTTGTTAACATCTTGGTCCAGTTTAGTGACGGATAATTCTTTTCTAGATCAGAAACTTTGAGGATAACACGTTTGTTATTTGTTTTAGTCTCACTAATTTCGCTGATTGCAGGATATATCTAGAAATATAGAGTAAGTTATATATGACAGGAGGTGAATAGAAGCACATGTGTTTAAATAGAAGCACAAAGATTAGCAATAAAGATAAAGAAAACCCTAGTGCGTTGGATTAAAAATACCAATGTGTGAAAAACAAACTGTGCTACATGTACCGGTAACTGAAAGCAAAACCAAGTGAAACGCGTATTGCTCAAACTATATACTGCTTTTATACGAGCTATAATTTACTCGAGTTAGTGGTGAACGGATGGACATGGATAGCGGCGGTGACCCTGAAGAACGCGATCCGTTCAAACCGGGGACGAGAAAGAACTCGTGGACGCCGGACCAAAAAAAATGGGAAATGCAGTTCACGGACCAGATTAAGGAGAATAATATGGAGGCCTTAAAAAGAATGTGGGAATTATGGTAGAAACATAATAGAAAAGAGTGAGGGGTCACACAGACAACAGAGAGAAGGAAAAATGTAGTGGTGTCAGATATTAGAGAAGAAGGTCTGAAACCACTGATGGCGTGTCTCACGCTCGCGAGAATGTTGGAAGAAATGCTGGAGTGCAAAGGGAGAATGTATAATGTATTTATGGATCTGAAAGCGTTATATAACTCATTTCCTAGGGGTAAGCTAGTGACGTGTATGGACCCGTTAGGGTGGCTCGCCTCTCAGGCGCCTCAAAACAGAGGCTACATGTCCTACTAGGAAGCGGAAAGGATTACCTGGACGCTCAAGGGAAACTTCCCAAGAGCGAATCAAAGGAAGAAGGACACAGGGTCCCAAAAAGGCCGGGTCGCCGAAACTCAGAAAAGGCCTTGCTCCGAAAGTACCACTCCGAAAACAAAGCCCGAACGGGACTAAGCATCTCGTTCAATGGGGTCCTGGAGGCAGATTTCCCTCTGCGCAGATGAACCAGGAAAGTCTGGTCGCAAATGAATGAAAGCCAAAACCTGTTACAAGAACCCTGGTTATATAGAGGGCCTAAACCCGCAACAATCTATAGTAATATACAGTAGAGCAAATAATATACAATAAAAGGATAAGCTGAACGAAAAAACAAAGGGGCCTCACAGCATGGTGGAATAGCTACTTTAAAAAATTAAGGAAAGAACCGAGAAGCTTCGTCAATAAATCTTAGTTTCGACTCGGTGACCTACAAAAGGAAACTAACGGAGTACAACAAAGAAATTCGTAGAGCAAAAAGAGACAGCTGGAGAAAATTCTGCGAGCAGGTAAACGAAACCTCCGCATGTGCTAGAATCTAGAAATAGTAAAACCACATAAAATAAGGTGGGCTGTAAATAAATTTCGGCCGTTTAAATCCCGGGAGTGGAAGGGATGTACTCAGTCCAGAATGGACAGGACATTCTCGTCCCTTACCTTTGCAAAATATAATGAGTTAGCATAGCCTGAAAGTACATACAGCAGGGGTGGCGGAAGGCCAAAGTCATCTTCCTGCCAAAGGTGGGAAGCACAAATGGACATACACCAAAGTCATATAGATCCTCCAACCTTACGTGTTGCCTCCTCAAGACGCTCGAAAGGCTAATAGACAGAGACATTAGGGATGGTTTACTGAGAACTAACCCCCTAAGCAATTGACAACACGCGTACTAGCCGGGAAAGTTAATGACGCTAGATGACTTAAACAGGCTATTGGCAAAGAGACTGGATGATGGAGAGTTAGCCACGGTCAAGTTCCTTAGCATTGAAGGGACATTCAACAATGTCGTCATACGCTCAAGGTCGAGGCACTATGGAAGAAAAGCATATCAAAATCTATGCCTTAGGGTACATCTATCTATCTATCTATGCTTAGGGTACAATCCAGCCTACAGAACAGGATCATCATATCCTCACTCGGCGAGGCCACCATAAAGGCGCGAAAGTACCCGTAGATACTACCACCGCAACTTTGAGCAGTCCTAGTAGACGATCTTCTGAAAAAATTATCCTCAGATGGTATCCACTGCTTAGGATATACGGACGACATTGCGCACATAAAGACCACTGAATATAGTGGACAAATGGTATGAGGGTAAAGTCTTGTCCATAAACCCTCTGAAGACCACTATAGTCAATTATACAAGAAAAAGACTACTAACAAAACCAAAAACGCCGGATACGTAAAGACGTAAAGGTGTAGAAATTCCATTTGTATCAGAGACCAAATACCTAGGAGTGATCTTTGACCAAAAATGTATATGGAACTCACACATAAGCAAAACCACACAGAAAGCCACACTAACCCTAAGTAGGTGCAGTAGAATGTGAAACTGGGGCCTGGACCCTAAAATGACAATCGCTAACACCAGGGTAGTAAAACCTATGATATCATAAGGGTCAGTAGTATGGTGGGGCAAGAAAGAATAAGCAAGGGGCCGGGCTCCTGAGCAGCAACCAAAGGCTTAGGCCTGCCTGAGAACAACAGAAGCCATGAAAACAACCCCCACCGCCGTAAAGGAAGTCCTGTTGGACCTACCACCACTGCACATCCTCATTGCAAAAAAGGTTTGATCTGTAAGTCACAGATTACTTCACTTCACTAAGACATCTATGGACAAATTTATAGCAATAAAGTCTAGTGGACAAATCAGCCAGATCAGAGACATGAACAAAATAATTCATATGGCCGAAGCCCCATATTCATAAAGGATTTACTAACCCAAGACAGGAAAACTGAATGATAGTTATATACAGTGCGATCCAACTAACGCGGGGACGGCAAACCACTACTTTTCCAATATTTGAAGGACCATCATCGAGGCTTTGCAATCTGCTAACCAGGATAGAGCTCACAGAAGTCCTCTAGAGACGCCGGGGACCACAAAAGCCCAACAGAGGGCGCAGTGGTGTAGGCCCTGGAAGGCAACCCGTTCTTAATATAATATAATACAATCTAATCTAGGGATGAAAGAGGAAGCGGTGGAATGAGTAAGATGAATGTCCAAAGAATCATGCGTAAAAGCGAGAGTGAATGGAGAAGTTTCGGATAAATTTAGAATGCATGTGGTAAGGCAGGGATACCCATGAGAAGGCTTCTCCTATTCAAACAATAGAAAAGTGAATTGCAACAACTCCTCCAAGAAGAGGGCAAGCGGAGGGCTAGTGGTAGGAACCAGAGCCAATCTATGAATGTTCGCATATGCGGATGATACAGTGCTTGTGGCCAAGAGAGTGGAAATTAATCTGTATGTATTTGTTGTTAATATTTCTGTCCTCAATTATAGACTAGTGAAATAGTAACCATTTTATTTAGAAAAATATACTCTATAAAGCCCGGCGAACATTTTAAAATCTCTAAGTCCTTTGTCCATCTGACAAAATTTGGTGTTTTCAGAAAATAACTACTGCATATTTATTTGTTTCGCTTATAGCGATATATGTCCAAGTTACGATATTTCAATTTTGAAGGAAAACATTATCACACGGACCACAAACGACAGACGGACAACGGACAGTGATTTTCCAGAGATGGTCTATAAATAATTAGGGAAGTAAAAACTGTCTCCTAGAGAATTTAGGACTGGCAAACTATTCAGAAATAGCCACATAGACCTTAAATGATGTATATCAACTAAAATCTACTTTATATTTATCTGTATAATAAAGTAAAATGTTTTAATTCATGATTATTGTTTATTGATTAATTTTTGTGAACAGCACGACGAAAATAAGAAGAAAATAATTCATAAATATTTGTCCAAACTAAGTTTTACTGTTTTTATAAGTTTTATAAATTGCCTTTTAAATCTTGGACTTTTTATTATGTTTGTTTAAATAAAAGTTGTGCAGATTATAAATATATAAGAATGGACCGTTACAAAATTAGAAACAAAACAAAATTCAAAATTATTAAAATTTTAGATTTTTTGAACAATAAATTTTAGTTTAATAAAATATAAATATTATTTTGCACAAATATATACACTGACTTTAATTTATAAAATGTGTGTATAAATGAACTATTACACATTAATCGCAACAACCAAAATCTATGAATGTATAGACGCAGATTCTACACTGATAAATAAATAATAATATATATATATATACAAAATTATCAATTAAATACATAATTATTCGCAAATAAAAACAAAAACAATTTTGTTTTTAAATTACATAGGATAAGCAGACTTCATTGTTTCATACCACTAATATTAGTGGCAGTAAGGGAAGCAACTGAAATATTTATAAAAAATATAAATAGTACAATACAACATAAATAATAATCATATTGACCGTATTGATAATGAAATGTACGACTCGCCAGTATATATTTAATACTATTAATATTTCATTTTAGGAACCTATAAAAAAGAATTTTAAAGTACAAACCCTACAGATAACTTACCTCTAATAGTTTCCTAATGTGGGTTAAAGTATCGTGTACGACTCCATCGGATTGCAGTTGAAATCCGAATGCTTGAATCGCATTCCCAAGTAAATTCTCGAACTCCGTATGGTCTCCCAGGCACTCAGTATAAGATTCATGCATTTCAGTCAAATTCAAATTAGATCCGTAAATTTTGTGCCGCTGTTCCGCGAGACATCGTCTTTGATTCGCCCACAAAGCTGACCACTGTAATACATCGTCCGTATTTCCGTCAGGCAGTGTCAACTTAAACACATAACAATTTATTACAAAAAAATTCCTACAAAAACGTATTATAACATACTTGTAAAATTGATTTATTAGTATCTTGTTTATTAATGCCCACATCTATATCCATAAAATGCATTGATTTCACGGAAAATAATAACGGTAATAAATCGTTAAGATTTAGTATTTCCGCCTTTTCATATGTATCAAGCCCTTTATCTTTTAAAATTGTTTTAACTAAAAGGATAATTATATTAGCACGAGTATATACAAATAAATTAAAGCAAACCTTTTTCAATTCTATCTGTAAAATTAAATCCGTAATGGAAATCAATGCAGCTATTATAAAACGATTTATACGTAACTAAATGCTTAGGACTTGTATCGTTAATTTGCGTCGTTTGTCTTAGTAGTACGCTCCAAGGATCTGAATCAGCATTTTCCTCTCGCATGCCGCCGCAGGAGAAAGCATAGAAATCCTCGCAAGCGTCTATCGAATCGTCCATGAGATTTAACATGCGGGAACCTACTGATTTACATCCCGATGTGTGGCATACGGGCTCGGATTTTCTAAACAGCGCACTATCGGTCCATCTTTTACCGTTTATCTCCTCTTTTTCCGTTGTTGTTCTAGTTGCGTATCGATTCATTGGTTCATTTGCCATTTCGTGTGTTTTACGCTGTACGACCTCCGTCGCAGTTACTATTTCTATAGCCTGCGTACTATTATTCAAAATCGATTTCATGCTCGTTATTTCAGTATCATCGTTGTTCCTAACTTGTATTTTTTCAGTATGTTCATCGGGTATAGTCATAATCAACCGTTCGCTCTTTGCACGTAACGTTTCACTATATATGTCGCTTAGTGGAGTGGTTAATGTCGATTTAAATACTAATGTTGTATTAGCTTCATCGTTACGAGATATAGGCCGTGTACCAAATATATCCAAAATTACTTTTGAGACTAATTTAGGATCTTCTGTCGTTACCACTGCAGATGTTGTATTGTAATTAATAACGCTTGTTGTTAAAGTTGTCAACTTATTGTCTAGCTTTGTAGATGAAAATAAATCATGCTGCTCAGATATATCTTGAGATGAAGTAACAGTAACTGTATTATTCGAAATTTTGTTTGATACTATTTTTACATCTTTTGTGGTTGGTGTTGTATTGTTTAAATTAATAACGCTAGTGGTTGAAGTTGTCCAATCAGGCAGTTCAGATGTATGTTGAGCAGTAGTAACATTAACTGTATTATTCGAATATGTACTTGACACTAATTTTATATCATTTGAGGTTGTTGTTACTGGTGTTGTATTGATATAATTTATTTCAACGCTTGCATTTGAAGATGTATACGTATTCCCTTTATTTGTAGAAGCAGACGTGCCATGGAATTCAGATATATCTTGAACGGAAGTAACATTAACTGTAGTATCATAAATTGCATGAGAAACTAATTTTAGATCTATTATGGTTGCTGTTGCTGGCGTTGTATTGTTAAATTTTATTTCACTACTATCAGTTGAAGATGATAACTTTGTAGATGCAGAATCGTTATGTAATTCAGACAAAACGGAAGTAACATTTTCTAATTCATCAATATTATTATATCTTACTGTTGTAACCCCAGGTGCTATATTACTTGCAGTAGTAGCAATCCTGGCGCTACTTATATAATCTAAATTAGTATGATTCAGTTGTATTGGATTTATATGTGTGTTATTTTCATTAAACAACTCTGTTGTAGAAATATCTTCTTCTGCATTTGATTGTAATTTCTCTAAAGATTCTGTAGTTATTTGATACAAATTATTTTTGGATGTTGAAGTTTTCTTTTTATAGTCCCATTTGAAATAAGTACTATCAGAAATAGTCGGTCTTTCAGAACTATTGATATTGTGAGTATGTTCTATAATAGTTTCAGTTACATGATCATGTTTAAATTCCGAAATATTTTTATTTTCGTGCGTATATAAATTTGTATGATCCTCGTAGTCTTCGTATGAATTATCTAATAATTTGTTGTCTAGTGTAGTATCATCTAACCCTGTAGTATCTTTTATGGTTATGGTATCGTAATCCTCGTATTCGTCCGCCAAATGAGTTGTTGCCGATTTTTTGGTATTCTCAATAATTTCACTACCTATATTTTCGTGCATATATAAATTTGTATGGTCCTCGTAGTCTTCGTATGAAGTATCTAATAATTTGTTGTTTAGTGTAGTATCATCTAATCCTGTAGTATCTTTTTTCGTTATGCTATCGTAATCCTCGTATTCTTCCGCCAAATGAGTTGTTACCGATTTTTTGCTGGTATTCTCAATAGTTTCACTACCTAATACAGAATGTTTCGTAGTATCAGTTGGCAATTCCGTAATATTTTTATCGAGGATCATATTTGTTTTATTATTGTTTTTATGTGGTTTAGTTGGATGAATCAGAGTTGTTGAAGTAGTTGTGGTAGTTGAAGTACGATTGACAGGAAATTCGTTATAATGTTCGTTAGAATTATAATCTTCATCATAGTTATCTGATTGGTGTGTGGTTTTATATTGCAAAAATTCTTTGATTTTAGTGGACATAGTAGTGGGCAATGCTTGAGTTGTTCGAAATTTATTTTTTGATGATTCATCTCTTAGTTTTTCATAAGCTCTCACAGTGTTAGACTCAACCTTGACGTTTTCAGCATCATTCTAAAAGAATAGAATATGTTTTACAAATATATACACATTCAAATGTTTAAAAGTTATTTTGATAATCTGCAATTAATTAGTAGTAACTAATATTAATAAATATTTAAATCAATTGCAGCCGGAAATATATTAGTTTATTTTTAATATGTAACTACGGGGAGAGTTTTTTATATTATCTACCTAGCCCCTGAAAAAAATATGCTATCGATACAATTTTCTCATGTCAAGTTTCTGTGCAACTGTAAAACACCGCCTGCACTCCACTGGGTGGATTGAGTATCCTAGTGGAGTATTGCCGGTCACAGGCCTGGATAAAGGAGAAGGGTCTGTAGCTGATGTTAGCAGCCCACCTACAGTAAAAGCACTCAGACGTTCATAAAACCAGCAACATGCCTCAGAAACGGACTTACAACCATGACGAGCCCAGCTATAAACACGGATATGAGTAGAAGACGAAGAAAAAAAGAGTCATGGAAGAAAAATATATTTAAATGCGCCTGTTGGAACATAAGACCCTGGAACGGAAGAGAACAGAAAGTTTTGCTAGAAGTAGATACACACAATTGATATATGCGCATTATACGAAATGAACGCAGAGAGAAAGGATACATACTCTAATACTGTGGAAACAAAAACACAAAAGAACTATAGCCGGAGTAGGCATGATAATCAGTGATAAACTCACACAAAATATAGAAGACACATTCTATATAAATGAAAGAATACTAAGAGTCGTTCTAGATATCGGCAAGGACAAAATACGTATTATCAATCACACCAACAAAAGCAAAGAGGAAATCGTCACGTTCTATGAGCAACTACAGGCCGAAATCGCCAAACTACATAACGAGAAATAAATCCTGATCATAAGGGACCTGAATGCCAGAATTGGTAAGACAATCGTAGATAACGTAAAACAACGTTTCAATTAACACGTCAACAACAGCGGAGAAACCCTCGTCATACTTTGCGCAGAAAACGAGTTGAGAATAAACAATACATACTTCAATCTCAAGCCACAACACAAAACAACCTGGTGCAACACATAAGGACACTCATCCACGACCGCTTCCATAATTTCGAATGGAGCAGTACACCCGACCCAGATAATCGACATACCCAGTGGTTTAGGGAGCATGGGGTCTCCACCCACGGCGAATGCCCACACGTATGGTGACCTAGCTCCAAGCAGCCTTCGTGGCTGCTATGAAATAAAAGGTACCAATAGACAGCCCAACTGTTTTCGTAAGGCTGTTAGTGGATGGAGGAAATCGCTTCTCATCGGCGGGCATGCCAAAAGACGCAGCATCGGCCTCCTACCGAGAGACCAACTCCAAGCTGAGAAGCGAGATTAGGGCGGCCAAGTGCAAGTGCTAGGAGGAACTCCTCGAAACACTGGAGGAGGCTGTCTGGGGGGACAGCTACAAGTTAGCCTTAAGACGTCTCAAGGTGAGACCGCCCTGGTATCGTTCAGGAGCTCTTTCCAGCTGCTACGGAGGAGAACATGGGCCAATCAGACGAGGCCACCACCAATGTGTCCATAAATTAGACTCCTGGCCAACAGGAAGGCCCGGGCCCCGATGCAGTGCCTTCGGAGGCAGCTAAATTGGCCACTAAACTTTTCCCAGAGGTGGTACTCGACGCCATGAAAGCGGAGTCCTCCCCGCAAGATGGAAAACTGTGAAGCTGGTACTAATCCCCAAGCCAGGGAAAGCCCCAGACAGCCCATCGGCAGACAGGCCCCTCTGTATGCTAGACTCGATGGGTAAAGTCCTGGAGTACCTGGTCTTAGGAAGGCTGGCGGCAATCATCTAGGAACTAGGAGAAAGACAGTCAGACCGCCAGTTCAGATTACGACCAGAAAGATCCACCATACAGGCTCTGCAGGTAGTACTCGATATGGCTAGAGCGGCTGACGAGGGGTCCGGGAAGGGAAAACTCATGTGAGCCCTAATCATCGTCGACATCCGGAAGACATTCAATATCTCCCACTGGGGACTTTGGAGAAGTGCAGGGCCCTCGGACTCCTAGAAGGTATGATGCGGATGGTGACTAGTAACCTGGAAAATCGCTTGCTCATCGTCGATAGAGCAGGCGGGTATACACCTAGGCATTTGAGGCTGGGATGTGGCGTTTCGCAGGGTTCGGCACTAGGGCTCACTCTGTGGAACGTCATGTACGACGTGATGATGACAAACGCTTCTAATCGAAAAGAAAAGGTACGAGGAGATGCGATTCTTCATAGGCGGTTCCGAGGTAAATCCCAAGCGGGAGGTCAAGTGCCCGGAATTTGTGGTGGACCAGGGATCTTCTGCAGACATCATGACGAATACCAGGGGTCTGGGACAACACAAGAAGGTGATGCTCACCAGGGTCGCGGAAACCATAATGCTATACGGGGTCCCGGTCTGGGGTCACCGCCTTTGAAAGCAAGAGTGCAACGAAAGAGTGTCCTGAGGGAGGAGACGGGGTATCGAACGGTCTCAAGGGAAGCCATCCTCGTCATCGCCGACAGCCCCTCGGTCTGACGATGGAGGGCGAGAGATTTTGCGAAGGGGTCAGCGCCAAGACGGCCATGGGCAGAACAGTGTCCACATGGAGGAGCCTTGAGGACAAGGATATGTGGAACACGCGTTTCATCCCAGATTCCTATATGGATAAACAGGATACATGGGGAGGTGGGCTATGATCTCATTAAAGTTTTGACGGGGCATGGCTGCTTCAGGTCGTTCCTGACGCGTATGGGCTTAGAGCAGTCAAAGAACTACACCCACAGCACAACTGAAAAAGAAACTACCACCTGTCTACATAGACAAATTGAACAACGAATCTATAAATGATCTCACCGTGAAGGACTTGTACGAAAAAATATTGACGCAAAAGATCACAGAGAACATCCAAATCTGCATGACAACGTGGAAACCAATTGGTAAAAAGTAAAACTTCAAATCAAAACAGCCGCCTACGAACCACTAAGAAAAAGGAGGTTAAACAAAAACTCAAACAAACATAATATACCATGGTTCACGCCGGAAGTAAAAAAATGGCAAGAGTAAAACGCGAAATCTACCTTATCTTCCTAAATAACAGAACATCAGAATACTGGCTATAATACAGAGAAACACGGAATAGAGTGCAAGCAGATATAACAGGGCAATATTACCCATAAGATACAAACTAGCTGTTAACGATGAAATAATAGAGCAGGTGATATCCTTTAGATACCATCAAGATAGAAGGTCTGAAGTAAAGAACCAGACCGACAAAGCTTCTAGAATAGCCCGGTGCTTGAAAGACATATGGAAAAACCGGTTCCTAAAACGAGAAGCAAATACACGAATATATAAATCATGCGTTAGGTCAATAATCATATACGCCGCAGAAATCAGAGACACCAATAGAACCAAGAGCATAGTTCGACCGGCAGAGATGAGGATGCTCCGAAATATTACGGTTCATTCAATACACGACATAATACACAACCAAGAGTAAGACTAATGTGCGAAACTTAGGACATAGTATGATGGACAAGACAAAGATGACGAGAATGGATCCAACACATCAATAGAATGTAAAACACCAGAATTACAAACATCGCAAGAGATGGAAACCCACTCTCTAGAAGGACCTCAGGAGACCGCCAAAGGGATGGAAGGATAGCTGGGCGTCAATTTCGCAAGAAACACATTAAGCTGGAAAACAGGCTCTAAGCCTACTAGAAGGAGAAGAAAAAGTCGCTGTCACATTTTATTAGTCATTTCCAATCGCTTAACATTTGTCATTTTTATATCAGTTTAAAGAGGTGAAAATTAATTATTTATAATTTGTACCTAGAAGCGTCATGATTTTTTTATAGAAAGAAGGCAGTAGCCTGAAAAATATCCATGCAGATGTACTGAGGTTGAGACCTGCTTTACAGTCGAATCTTTAACATGATATAACTACAAATTTAGGTCATCAATTCTTGCGAACTAAGTATCAATGCCAAGGATGAAGTGTTTTTATTAACTTGCATAAATTGTATGCCATTCCATTGCGTTGTTTTACTTCAAAGCTAAAAACAATTACGCAATTCTCTCCATAAGAAAATTATAGACCAAATCCCAGCCATAGTGACTTTGATATTTAATCAAAGTCGCTATGCAAAATGCGGACAATTCACGATGTGCTTTACCAGAAGAGAGCGTTGTCAAAAAATTAAGAAAAATACTTTCATTACATAGATAACTGACAAATTTGTTATTCTGGAACATGTATTTATCAAGAAAACTCAATACCCTGAAGAGAAATAATTAGAATTACGTATCGTGGTCTACGATACATCGTACTTTCAAAAAATGTGGACAGCTTCGAAATATATTGAAATAACCCCTAGGAGGAAAGTTTAGCGCCATCTAGCGATACCACATCAATTAAAAATGCCCACCCATTAGGGCTTTCCTCCTAAGAGGTAAGTTGTATCATTTTTGTATATAACCGCTCGAGATCTTGTGTGAATTCATCCTCACTAGCTGAGCTACACTGATGAACAAGATCGAAATCTAGATATGTAGATTGCTAAGAGGTGAAATGACACTTATATGTCTTACATAAAATATTTTTAGTATAAACATTTCTTTTTTTAAATTTTAGTTATTTTGAGTGTACTTGATGCTAATGATATCTAAGTTATTATGTATTATAGGGAAACAGAATGTTAATTATTTTACAAATGTTTTAAGTAGCGAAATCGCTAGCTTGAATAAACTTATTATTATTATACGTTTGGAAATATTTTAAAATGCCATCGAAACAATACTTTGAAGGACTAGTCCGCTAAAATATCATTTTGTCAACTAATAGTAGTCCTGAAAGTAACGACTTTAGAAATTAAAAAATATACAATGAAGGATATGAATCAAACTACTATGTTTTTATCACTGTAGTAGTAAAAACATAGTAATTAATTAATTAGTCTTTATTTTATATTAATTTATCTCTTTCATTGGAAGTGAATTACCAGCGTAGACGGCGCAACCATACAATTTCTAAAAATATACTATCTAGAAGGTGAATAATGTTGGCAATACGGAAATACCTATACAAATCGATGAATACCGGTATTCAAAATAAAGCCGTTTTTTTTTTCAATCAATACTCATAATAAAACAGTACCTGCCTTATGAGCTATTCGGAATATAATAATTGCTAATTGTACATTTTTACCTACCTTTGCATTGCCATTTGATTGCCAGGTCGACTGGGGCTGTTTACCAGTAATCTTGTCCCAGTTTCCAATTAATGTCACTACGATGCACAACAATGAAAATATGAGGATAGGGCACACAAAAGAGCTGAATGTGGGATCGGAACGTCTCCTAGAATTGTCCCTTTGGACATCGTACGTTCCTTTCGGCATTTTCACGCGATATGTAACTAAAATGGGACCGTATCACCTATAAAATAAAATGCGGATGTCGAATCGACCTAACCGGATAGAGAACGCGATTATTTTTCTTAACCGCCGCTGATAAAGAAGCATCGATAATAAATGTGTATGAAAAATGAGTGAAATTAAATTAATTTTGCACATATCTGAGAACAAATACTGACTATGATTATTAGTATTACTAAAATATTTCTCGGTAGCCGTTTTGTAGCATATGTAATTATTTTTTTAAAGTGTAGTTTGACTTATCTAGTCTGTAGAAACCATTTTATAATTCTGTTTACAAGGATTAACAAATTAATACAGTGATATCAATCAATGAGACAATCTCATAGTTTAAAAATATCCATAATAAGCACATGGTGGTTATATACACTTTATTATTACATTGGGTTGTCTTTCCTGTCAGTAGTAAGGCGTCTTAACATGCCTTTGGTGGACAGGAGGCGGAAGACTTCACTATGTTTGTGGTTGTAGGTGTTGTAGGTCGCACATTTTTCTTTGGAAACTGTGATCATATGAAGGTCACAGTGAAAAAATACCTCTATTACGAGCATACCATGGTGCATTGGGGACACTGAGTACTTTATTTTGAAATCTTAATATTTGACGCAGTACTGCATCCCCAAAGCTGGATGTCGTATGTCGTATGTGTAAATGGATTTTAGTATTTCCTTGTATAGGAGTAGTTTGTTGTAGTGAGAGTGAGAGTCTGGATTTTCACCAATTAGCCATTCCCACTATGATAGCACCCTGCTTAATTGTTTGTGTTTTGTTTTGATGAGTTCCTTCAAGCGCAACATGGCATCTAATGTGGTGCCTAGATATTTAGCTGAGTTTGTATAATATATATATATATATATATATATATATATATATATATATATATATATATATATATATATAAACTTTTGATCCATTTGGGCGACATGTTTTTTAAATTATAGGTGGCGGTCTACCAACATCGTATGTATTACATCATACGATAAAAGAACTATAATATTAATATTTTTGAGAGAATTATTATATTTAATGTTAATTATGCTTTAGAACAAGATATTCTGTTGTTATTTTCTACAAAAAAACTAAAGTCTCCATGCTAAAAAGTCGCCCTACATTTCTGAAATCCTTTTCAGTTAAATAATTCGTAAAAAATCGTACTAAAGAATATTTATATTTTTGAGAGTATTATTACATTTGGCATTAATTATGCTTTAAAACAAGATATTGTGTGATTATTTTCTCCAAAAGACAAAAAACTCATGCTAAAAATTTCAAGCCACGTTACATTTCTGATATGCTTTCAATATCATTTGTCAAAAACCTAACTAAAGAATATTAATATTTTTAAGATAATTATTATATTTGGTATCATGCGTTAAAACAAGATATTCTGTTGTTATTTTCTACAAAAACTAAAGTCTCAATGCCAAAAAGTTCTAGTCGCGTTACATTTCTAAAATGCCTTCCAGTTAAATAATTCGTAAAAAATCGTAATAGAGAATAATAATATATTTGAGAGTAGTATTACATTTAGCATTAATTATGCTTTAAAACAAGATAATGTATGATTATTTTTTCCAAAAAACAAAATTCATAATCTAAAAAGTTTAAGCCACATTTCTGATATGCTTTCAAGTATTCAATCATTTGTAAAAAGAATCTTACGAAAGGATATTAATATTTTTGAGAAAATTATTTTATTTGGTGTTAATTATGCTTTAAAACAAGATATTCTGTTGTTATTTTCTACAAAAACTAAAGTCTCCATGCTAACAAATTTATAATCGTGTTACATTTCTGAAATGCCTTCCAGTTAAATAATTCGTCAAAAAAATCGTAGTAGAGAATATTAATATTTTTGAGAGTATTATTACATTTGGCATTAATTATGCTTTAAAACAAGATATTGTATGATTATTTTCTCCAAAAAACAAAAATCGCATGCTAAAAATTTCAAGCCACGTTACATTTCTGATATTCTTTTAAGTTCAATCATTTGTAAAAAAATCGTGCTAGAGGATATTCATATTTTTGAGAGAATTATTTCATTTGGTGTTAATTATGCTTTAAAACAAGATATTCTGTTGTTATTCTGTACAAAACTCCTCCATGCTAAACAAATCTAGCCGCGTTACATTTCTGAAATGCCTTCCAGTTAAATAATTTGTAAAAAAAATCGTAGTAGAGAATATTAATATTTTTGAAATTGTATTTGTATTTAATAATAGCGTCAAATAGATTGAAAGATATTATAAATGAAAGATATATACAGGATTGAATTATGGGGGGTGGATATTAAAGTAATAGTTTAAATTCAAATTTCAAATGAAGAGGACACATGAACACTAATAGCCGCAAACAAAGCAACAGTTGACACAAAAAATAGAAGATAAAGGTAAGTTCGTGGTATACAGACACAAAAAAGAATATAAAAGTAATAATCATGGGGGATCTAATTAGACGAGTAAGAAATCAGAATACAGGAGTAGAGGAACATATGGGCAAGAAATAGCAAGAGATAATTGAATAATAGAAGTGAGCTAAGACCATAATTCTATAATAACAAATACAAAATTCAAACGTAGATTTTTTGTTATCTCCAATGTTTTTTTTTACAATCTACCGTTTGGGTACAATAAATCTTGTGTCGTTAGCGGTCATGCGGGAGAGGCAGCCCAGCGGTAGCTCCTCCTTTACTTAAACTTAGTGTAATATTGTCTTATTCGTACTACCGTCGATCTGCATGATGAAATCTTGTTGTTAGTTCTAGATGAGCTCGTTTCAGGCGTCTAAAATTGTCTATGGAGTTGTCTCTGAGCAGATGTACAGCCAGGTGGTTTGGGTGATCCTTGATTTTTTGTTTGTATTTTTCGCTATATAAAGCTATATCCTCCTTGATTGGTGTTACGTTGTCGTCATGATTCAAACGTGTGTGGTTACACAAATATGCTAAAGAAGATCGCACTAGAAAGAATAAGTGAAAAATAGACTTAGCAAAGTAAAATAAAGGTAGAGCCGACTCTATTTTAAATGCCGCCCAAGTGCAACTTTCAGTTTAGGGCCATATAGGAATAACCCGAAAATAACTGATATATTAAACTATAATAAAGAATTAAAACAAAACAAAGTATAGAAACATTTTGCAATGTGTAAGGCTCCTAGGTATTAGTTAATGTTAATGTTATTAATTTCTTTCCATGATAATTAAAACATTATAATAAAATTAAACTATTTCAGTTAAAAAACTATTTTCCAAATCAAAAATTAAAATTATAATATTATATTTATGTTCTTAGATGTCAAAGATACATTTCTTATGCCGAGGACCATTCCTGTTTCCAGTATTTATACCGTAATTCTGGAAGAGAGCAAATTTCAATACCGGTATTTCGGTATTTTTATACTGTGAAATGTAATTTATGTTATTTTAGTACATTTAGTATAAAATAAAAGATATTCTAGCAACATGCGAGCTTTAATTATCTTTCTCACAGTTCTAACACGCTTACAATTTAGTCCGGGAACCCGGCATTCGGTATCCCGGTTTTGCAATCCCTAATAGTGCCTAAATGTAGTAGTAAGGGCCCAAAACATACTAGTAAGGGCATACATTATTGATTATTATGGAGGTACCTGAGTTTTAGTACTCTCCTACCAATTGTTCATCCTGCGATTGCGCCCTGATGCATTTGTTGCTTACCTGTTTTGAGCCGGCCCAAAATTTCCATTATTATTACTAAAAGAACAAAGTTGTGACCATTTTGGTCTATGATCGTCCTGAAATAGAAACATTAAGGAAAAATAAAACCAAATAAGAAATTGAAGAGAGAAGAGTAATATGGGGAATAGAGTAAAGTAATATTAAAGACAATGAGTAGTGGCGGATTTTAATACACGGATTGAAGAAAAACAAGACAATATGTCATGAGTTCGCTAGCAGCGAGCAAAATGAGGCACATTTATTTTTAGAATGGGACCCAGGAAATAAAAATAGAAGTGGTAGATCGAGAACCACATGGCATCAAAAAAATGAAGAAGACCTTTACAGGGCAGGAGCCAGAGGATGGAAGAAAAAGACAAAAGGGAACTGATCCACTCAATAAAAAAGATATGGAAAGCTACTAAGAAGCGACGCAAAAGAGAGAGGGGTTACCCGAACCCCGAAACAAAATTTTTATGTTGATTTTTATGAATGATAGAGCCATCTGTAGATTACATTTTTTTGCTTTTGTAAATTCTTATAAGATTGAACATCTACGTAATTTAATCATTCAAGTTACCATCGTGCTAGGCAACACATGTACCACATTCTTACGAATTATTCTGAATTACAGTTCCCGATTGAAATTGTAATAAAAAAAAAATACCGTACAATTTACGTTTAAGACCAATTTATGTAAGTAATATCACGCAAGTAGAATTGTGATACTAATAGGATACATTTTCTTTGTGTGATACCTTATTCACAAGGGTGCTATCACTTTTATACTTTTATTATGGCACGAATAGTGAAATTAGACTGAGCTTTTTCAAAAACTACAACGGAATGGCATATATATTTTAAAGATTAAAAAAACACCATACTGTTTGCTCTGAAACTTATTTTGTAAGATTCTTATCAATTATATTGAATTGTATTTCATTCCAACGTTGATTTTTTTGCTAAAAGCTCAATATAATGTAACAATTCGCGCCATAAGAAAAATATGTTTGCTAAGTAAAAAATAGAATATAATAATAATACAATACAATAATACAGTAATATACATGAATTTAAAGTGTGTAGTTAGAAGTTATTTAGTACAAAATATAATATAATAATAATTCAATACTATAATACAGTAATATACATCAATTTAAAGTGTGTAGTTAGAAGTTAGAAGTTAAAAATACTCCATCCATAGATTCATTCCATCTGTTTCCACCCATTGTACCCTTAGCTATCTAGTTATACACAATTACCATGTTCACATGTGGGATTGAAATCGAACTGAATACGATCCCGGTTAGATGTTCACATGAATTGAACTCAATTCGATTTCAATCTAACTTCAATACGATATGCGCACTGCATACTGCAACGAACATAAATTGGCAGCTTGATTAACCTGGTGTTGAATCTTTTATGTAGCTAGTCTTATACGAGATTTATTTAGCTTTGTTAAAACAAATCCATAAATATAAGTTGCTCAATTTTGTCAAAAGGAAAATGAACTAAATGACATATTTTTTTTTTATTAATGTTGCTAAATGAAGAAAGTATCCTCCAAAAGGAAACGTAAAGTAGCCTAACATGTGGAAGATGGCCTAGTCGCGCATCGCACTGTGGGGTGCATGCCTCTATACGATCTTAAAATGTGTACCTGTTTACATGTACTTTCGATACGATACGATCCTAGAAATAGGGATCAAATTCGATTCGATTACAATTCGTCACATGGACAAACTATAAACGTATTCAATTCGATTTCAATCCTACATGTGGTTTATGTTATTATGAGCATTGACAATAAGCAACTATTATTCCGTAGAATGTGGGTTGCCTATCACTATAACAGCTTGCATTCATAACCTATTGACATCGGCTAACCCGATAAACAGATAAGCGACCTTAAACATTAGCAATTATATAAAAATATACCAATTCTTATCAAAAGTTGAATGAAAAATGCACACATAACTATTCGATAATTGGCAGCAACACAAAAGAGAGTGCGTCATAATGTTTTTTCGCAAAGCAACACGTTACAGTGCAGGTATTAAACAATTCCATACCAGTGTGCAGAAAAGTCTTAAGCATGAAAATCCTTTCAAAAGAACCCTTAATGTTTTACTAAGTGACTTTAAAAAGAAAGAAGAAACTTATCATGAGGGCAGTGATGGATCACATATTAGTACTGTGTTTCCAAACCATGTGGATGTTGTGGTCATTGGTGGTGCTGCCATGGGTTCATCCATTGCATACTGGATTAAAGAGAAGACTGGATTGAAGGGATTAAAGTTGGCTGTTATAGAAAAAGATCAAACTGTAAGTTTTAGGTAATCTAAATTATTATACATGAACAAATATGTATTAGATATTTAGATCAGTGTTGTCATTAAGAGACATACTAGATACAGGACCTTACATTCACAGGTGCATTAATTTATAGTAAAATGGAAGTTAGTATACTAATTCCATTTTACTAAAAACAGTGAATAGTAACAAGAATGTAGGAGGTTTCAATCTAATAATCAGTTAATTTGTTATTTTAAATTCATTTATACTTTTTGAGATCATTACCTTTGAATCATTATCAATTTGTCTACCTGCAAAATAATCTCTTCCCATCAGAGCTGAATTATAACAGAGACAAATGACTAGGACCCACTTCAATAGGGGTCTGGTCATATCTTCCAAAACATATTATCAAATAACAGTGTATACCTATATTTAGTTAAATATTTTTTGTGGTCTTGAATTGAGCATTTGGGAGTGTAAGTTCAAACCCTATTGTGGGCAAGATTTTCTGTGAAATTAAGGTAAACACTGGGTGATTAGACTCTTCTGAGCTTCTGCATTTACCATCGGAAAAGTCCTTGGGCTGATACCTATAAAGATTTGTTTTGTTTAAATGTTTCTGTGGTATATATCTTGACAGGGAATGGTTAGGGCTCTGAATGGGTTAATCTGTCCCTGCTTCCCAGGATGCCCACACTCATCATGGGAAGAGATTTGATTGCAGGATGACAAATTGATGATGATTGAAGATGTATACAATATTGTAAATATATGAGAAATCAACTGATTTTTAGATGGAAAGTCCCTGCATGCCTGTTACTATAAAAATCTAGGGTCTCCCAAATCTATATTTTCTAATAAAATAACAATTATCTTTATGTTTTATGGTTTAATTAATAGTCAATAATAGAATTTAATAACAGGAATCAGATTAGATATAAAAATGTTAATACAACATTTTTTTTAAATTAAAATATATGCATGTATACAATATGTTTATAAAAATTGGGTGATAATTAGAAACATATTTAGTAAAAAATCATTAATTATGAAAATCAACTTGTCAAAACATAAGGCAAATAACTACAAAATGTTCTGCAATCATACTTCTATGCTTTGCTTGGATAAAAATCTAATTGAAAATTGAACACATACTATGCAGCTATTTCTACAAATGGGCCCTATTATATAATATTTGCTATTGAAAGAAAGATATTTTATTGCAACTGAATTATTGACAGGAAACATATCATATAGAGACATATATAGACAAGGCTGTTTTAATTCAATTAAATTACATATCTGATCTTATATTAGAAGACATTTATGACTAGTTAACTTTTATTTTGTAATTGTAATTGAGAAACCGTTGATTATAAATAATACAAAAAATATTACAAAATATATAACATTGATTTTGCCATATGTACAAATAGAGAAGATAAGATAGTTATTATACATGCAATTATGATGTATATTACCAACAAATAATAAAGGAGATGATTTGCAGATAAATATTACAAATATTAGATATGAATTATGTTATTTGCATTGATAGTGTCAGTCTTGATTTTTCTCATAAATTTCATGTCCATTAAAATGAAGACTAGTTAATTTTCAGACACATTATATTTAGTTGGTTATTTATAATTATATACTGCAGACATGACTTGTTTGCTAATAACTTTAGTAGACACGCCATCAAAATATTGTTTATGTTTTGATATTACTACTCTCTGAACAGTTGGTTATAATTTACATATTTTTTTTACATATTGTATTGAATAACGACACGTGGCGTTTAAACTAGTTTAACTGACTATTGAACAACCGTACCTTAATATCAATTAGTAACCATTGCCATTAACTACTTGTAACATGCTACCTGAATCAAATGGTATTTTTACTTTCCGAATGCATCCCATAAATAAAGGAAGGTATTGTTTTACCGAAAACGCCTCCACGTTTTCAAACTAAGATTGTGGAAATATACGATAACTTTCCAGGGGAAAATTTACAAAATTCATAATTTAAAAAAATATATAAAAAATACATGGGTTATTATTAGTACAAAACATTTTATAAATTTTAGAAATACAATAATAACTAAAAATACATGGGTTATTATAAAAACTTTATAAATTTTATAAATAAAATAATAACTAACAGGCCGAAAGACCGCGGGTCGCTAGCTTATTACAACACGTAACAATCCCAATTAGTAAAGTAAAACAAATGTATTGGATTCTATGTAATGTTGTTGTCAATAAAGATAATTATATATATAATAACTAACAATACATGGGTTATTATTATACAAATTACATATTTTTTTCTTTTTCATGTAGCTTGAAAATTCAATACCTAGACCACATCTCAAAAAGTAATTGGTATCTGCAGATTTTGATTTATTTAAAATATTTTTCAAGATTTATTGATCCATGTAGCTGTGAAAAATTCTCAAGTTTTGGTTCAAGGGGCTTAGAATTTACAACTCGCACTTGTACCTCGTAACTTGCATATAATGAATTTTGGATTATTTCTTTTTTGTAAGCCGCTAGAAACAAACATTTAGAATTTTCCACAATTACTAGGATCAATAAATCTTGAAAATTATTTAAAATAAACAAAATTACATGGGTTATTATAGAAAATTCTTAATATTTTTTTCAAGCTGCTTGAAAAAGGAACAGCAATAAAATATTAACTAAAATAACATGGGTTATTATACAAAATACATAATTTTTTTGGAAAAAAATTTATCAAGCCGCTAAATATTAAGATAATATATAACTAGATTTTTAAAAGTCTACTTTTGCTCTCAATGCCTCAAATTATTTAGTTGTATCTTGCTTCCTTTTTCTCTTAATGATGGGTTGAGTTAGGGAAGATTGTAATTTAATTAATGCGAATAAAGGTCTAAATTGTTCTGAAAACTTGTCCCAAAGACACATTTTTCAGAAATGATCCAAATTCAGTGTTTTTAATAAGACAAATATTATTAAAAAAAACTCAGGGCTGCATTATTCCTAAATAGGTGAAATTAAAAAATGATCTATGTTTTAAAAGCTTATTATTACTTTTTCGAGCAAGTACTCACCACAATGCAATCCTTTAAAATAATGAATATGTTTATTCACAGAAACGAAGAATATTCATTTGTTGCCATACTTAAATTATCTATTTTCACCCTTAGAGTCGAAATCTTTCAGCCCCCAATCCTGTATATACTCATTAATTTATATTTATATACTTGTTTCCTTCAGTATGCCAAGTGTTCAACAGTCCTCTCAATGGGTGGCCTGCGGCAGCAATTTTCCTTACCTGAAAACATAGAGATGTCTCTCTTTGGTGCAGAATTCATGAGAACTCTAAAGAAACGTTTTGGTAACGACGCCGATGTGTATTTCACACCAAATGGCTACCTGACAATGGCTTCTGAAAATGGTGCTCAACAAATGCTAGATAATGCCAAACTGCAGAAAGAACTAGGTGCTATTAATGTAGTATTAACTAAGGACAAATTGAAAGAAAGGTAAGTAGTTATGACACTAAATCAATTAAAAAAGGTAAATCTTCTAGTTAATTTCAGATTTCCATGGCTGAATGTGGATGATGTTGAACTTGGTTGTTTCGGGCTCGAGAAGGAAGGCTGGTTTGATCCATGGGCATTCTTATGTCTTATGAAAAGAGGCGCAATGAATTTAGGAACACAGTATGTGAAAGGAGAAGTAGTTGATTTCAAATTTGAAAATAAGTTGGATTTGATTGTTGAAGGTGTTGAACGAGGAGAATATGAGGGAACAAATGAATTAGTAGTGAGTAACCCATATTTGTGTATTATTGTCACGGGCTACTTTGTCGGTACACGTTATTAAAACAGGCTAACAGTGCGTACCCAAGACTATAATTTGCATTGAAACGTCTTATGTATATCTGTAATTGTGGGTTCAATATTGAATTAAGGGCTTCATATTATAGAGATGATAAATATATTGTAAGAAATAATGTTTTCACATGTTTGATTACTTTAAACATAATTGAATGGATTACTTTCTTAATAACTCCCAACTTGGACAAGATATGAGCCCATTTGGCTACTACTAGTGATTAGTAATGACACGCTGACATGCTGACGGCACGCTGTAAAATTACTATGAGCGTGACGACTACATGTGTGACTACTAGTCCTAGTAGTAGCCAAACGAACAAGCCCAGGATCAGAATCCGTATTAAAAAAAATAGTCCTTTGATAAACTTCTCGATGACGTCATTGCACATTCAAAAATGGTCGAAAAAAAAATTAATCAAGAATTGGCAATTAAAATCGACGTTCCCAAGCAATTTTTGCGAAAATCATAAATAAATGTTTTAAAATTTATTCTATACTTGGGGACAGCCTGTATGTAAGGGTTTCAATTTCAATACAATTGGTGATAATAACATTCCCCATACAATGATTGGTTTGTAGATTTATTACTTAGTAGAAGTTCAATATTCCCCAAATAAATACATTTACAAATTAATAATTTTTCTGATATTCAATTGATGATTAAAGTATATCTTCTCAATGCTTCAAGCAATGATTCTATGCAAACCTAATCACTTCTAACATAAAACTTACAATTTAGGTTAAATTACCCAATGGAGAGCTAAAATCAATACAGTTTGCATACTGTATAATAGCAGCTGGAGGTGATTCTGGTGATGTAGCAAAACTGGCAAGAATAGGAACTGGTAAAGGTTTATTATCAATACCACTGCCAGTTGAAAAGAGGTTAGTATCACATAATTAAAGATGAGATTATGCTGACATAAAATAAGAAATAAGACACATGATATGAGCCTATGGGAATAAAAGTGGTATAAGTCACATTTGAATTATTTTGAAAAGGAGAAGATTTTGGGTTTGGTATTTGTGTAAATCGACGTGCGCAGTTACAAAGTTAATTTATTCATAAATAAAAATGTAACTACGTCTGTCGATTTACATAAATACCAAACGCAAACTCTTCTACTTTTCACAGCAATTCAAAAGTGACACCACTTTCATTCTCACAGGCTCATATATCAGTGTTAGGTGAAATAAGGATTATTTTGAATGATTTATGGTGAACAAAAAGATATTTCTGGTAAATGATATTCTTATCCTTAAGGGTAGGATGACATCTATACTTTTCCTGGCATGAATTGTGATATTGTATTGCACTTTTACTAAAAAGTAGATAATAGAATATAATTTATACAAATTCATTAAAATGCCTTGTGAAATCTGATATTTATTTTGTAAGAATTTGTGAATTTGTTCATCTACATTCTGTAACTATGAATTATGATCTCCAATTCTTACAAAATAAGTTTCAGAATCAAAACTTTTTTTCCGGAAAATTGTAAGACAACGGAATACATTTAAAGGGCTGTTTGTCAAGCCTGATATTCTTCATAAATTTGAATCATAATCTTCGTATTAAAAAGAAAAAGTTATGGCCGAAAATCACTTTTTTTTTCGAAAAAAATAATGGGTTAGAGGAAAACATCCAAAGGGTCGTTTGTCGATCTTGAAATTCTCCGTTTCTTATGACAACAATTGTAAAATTATATTGAGCTTTTAGTAAAAACTGGACAATTTATACTTATTTAGTATGCTGTGACCCACCTTTTATACAAAATATTCCTCTAAAATTAATGTTTTATTTTAGTTTAAACCCACCTTCACTTATTAATAATTAGTATTTATTTATGAATGACTTATTTTAGAAAACGATATGTATACTGTTTTGAATGTCAAAGTGATGGTCCAGGTATAAACACACCATTAACAATAGACTACACTGGAACCTACTTTAGAAGGGATGGATTAGGTGGAACTTATTTGGGTGGTTTATCACCTAATCCTGATGAAGAACCTAGCATAGACAATTTAGATGTGGATCATAAATATTTTGATGATCGTGTTTGGCCGATTTTAGCACATAGAGTACCTGCTTTCAATAGCATCAAAGTAACTTACATTCAAACTATTTATAGCAGCCAATTGTAATTACATATATTTTAGGTAAAAAACGCATGGGGTGGTTATTATGATTACAATTCTTATGATGAAAACGGAATCATTGGACCACATCCTTATTACCACAACATGTTCTTAGCAACAGGATTCAGCGGGCATGGTATTCAACAAGCGCCCGCCGTAGGTAGAGCTGTAGCTGAATTGCTTTTGGATGGTGATTTTAAATCAATAGATCTAACACGGTTTGGATTTGATAGATTAATTGTAGACAAGCCTATGTATGAAGCATGTATTGTATAGCATACATAGAAAACAACGTTTGTACAAAGATAAAATGGCATTGTGAAATATAATTCATAAATTATTTATAAATAAAACTGTTACCTAAAACAACAATGTATTTAACATATACTTTTTATATGTTGACCAGAAATAACAAAACAATATTTTATTTAATCAACTTGACTTATTTGAATTGTCCTGGGTTTGGTCCAAATAAACCATTGCCTTGCTTGGAAGCTGCTCTTGATGGTGCAAAACCCAACAGTTTTTGTATGTTTTGTCGGATGGACATTGTACACAAGATATAGAGAAAAATGAAGGAACATTCTGTGTAGTCTTCTCCACCCAGGTTTCTGTGGCTTAAACCTTGAATCCATGCTAGTGGGGTGAATGGCAATTTTGCAACAACTCTTCCATCAAAGCTAAAACAAATTTTATATATTAATGTATATTTGTACATTTAATTTTTACACTTGTTCCTTCAGTATGTTTAAAATAACAAGGAGGTGGCCAGAATTCAACAAGTTGTGCAAGGGTTTAGTATATACAGTGGATTCTGGTTAATTGGGACAAAGTCCTGATCCCAAATAATCAAAATTCTAACAATTTATATTTCTTATTTCCGGCCAATAAACAGCACAATATACTACAGCTTCCTGATGAAGCTCTGAATCAAAGAGCGAAATATATATCTTTAAATGAAGGGAGTTTCTTTTATGCCTTTACGCCGTCTTCCAAAATAGTTTCTCCCTACTCTCTATTTATTTTTATACATGCATTATCAAAATAATTACTTCTACACATGATTGTGTGGCATAAGATGATGAAGAAATACAAATAAAATATTGTATGTGATGTCTTTAAAACAAGGTGTGTATCATATATGTTTCTGTAAAGAAACGCTAGGTTATATTGTGCTTGAAGATACAAACAAAATAAACCAAGTAGACAAGTAGAAGCAGAAGAATTCTGGCATGATTCAGGTGTGTAAATGAAGAACAAGAAAACCATATGAGGAAGATTCAAACATTTTCTTTGCCATTATCTTTTAGTCTATTTAGTACTGCTGTAATTCCTTTATTTTATACAGTAAATGGTCACAAATCTGGATGCTTGATGTTTCAAATTGATTCGATTCAGATTCAGATATATTTACACATTGTAATTGTGATATTAAAAAATTTGATAATCCTGTTTACATTACTAACGGTTTTAACAAGTTAGTGTAATAGTTAACGCGGCCACAAAGGCACGCAGAATGACTCCATTAGAAAGAGCATACAAAATGTTCCAATTCCAGTTGAACACAAGACAACAAAACATTTTATTATGAATTGAGCCTTATTTTTATAATTTATTTTCATAAATCATTTGTCAGCCTGTATCCATTGTCGGTCCCAAGCCCGGATGAGAAAGGAGGGGGAACAGTAACAACTTCATTAAAAACCTGACTTCAGCTGGCACCAGCTGGTAGTACCTGATCAGGGCCCCTGCCCAGGGTTATGTGGTGAAAAGCGGTCAACAGTTCAAAGGGCAGGGGAAGATATTCTCATTGGTCAGAAGAGCAAATGAACCACTAAAGGGAAGGATTGAGTAAAGTCTAGAAGACATTCTAGGGAATGAAAACCTGAAACATATTTTTCTGGTCCTCCAGGTTGGAGTGTGGTTGACTGGGTCGATACCTAGGCGCAGTCAACCACACTAGTAAAAATTAAAATCCCAATACCACACCTCAGAAAGGACTAGAAACCCAAGCACTGAAGCGTCTATGAAAAAGGACAATGATATAGGCACCTGGAATACTCAAAGCCTAAGAGGAAAAACGGATGAAATAGAAGAACTAAAGAAGCTAAAAATTGATATAGCAGTGCTGACTGAAACAAAGAAAAAAGTACATTGGACAGAAGAGAGTCTGTCAAAAGAAGAGATGGCAAAACAGGCAGTCTCAGTCCTAATACACAAGAGGTTCAAAAGCAGCATAACAAGCTGGGCTTATAAAAGCAAATATATAAACATCTAAGGCCACAAACAACGATTGTGAGGTAAGATTAAGATGTTTTCGATAAACTGAACGGAGTTGTTCAGAAAATGCCCAATCACAAGAAGTCATATTGCTCAGAGGTCAAACAGTCAAACTTGTAGCCACAGTGGTCTCCCCTAGACAGGCTAAATCACAACTCAGTTGAATGCACAACTGGTTTGCAACTCTAGTCATAAAACAGTAGCCTCATGTGTTGAAGGGACTAACTTGGATTATGCTTTTATATTTACATTATGAAGTAAAGACTTCACTAAAATATTTACTTACATGCTGTTAAACATGCTCAACAGAGCTGTGAAAGCAAAACCAATAGCAAACATTGATTTCATCTTCACAAATGATAAATCCTTATTGTTATTCTTCAGCCTTTCCTCTTCTCGTTCAATTTTTTTCTTATGCTGCTTATCAAGTGAATCTCCATGAGCCTCTTTTCGCTTCTCCACTAAAACATAGTTATTATAGTACAAGCTCCTGCATTACATTTACTACAATCACTTACATCTTTTACTCTGCTTTTCAACTTCATTCTTCAACTTTTGATATTTCTCAGTTCTGTACACCATCAGCCAGGTTAAGCCTTCTCCCAGCAGCGCCGTGCATATTGATATAAACACTATCAGTAATGTATCGGCCCACATGATGTATATTTGGTAATTGCTATGTGTGTTTTATTCAATAATGTGATAATTCGAGTGGTTTAAATTTACGTACACTAATGAGGTTAAATTTAGGATGACATTCGTTTGTGATGACGTTACGTTGCCAACTCAACAACAAATATATAATAAGCCAATGTCGTAATCGGAGAAATTTCTCGGTATGCCATGAGCCAACCCTAGATAATTAACTTGCCAAGTAAAATTAAAAATAAATTTAATATTTAAAATTCTGCTACGGTCTAAATCCTGGGTCTAGGGTTCATAATTCATCACAATGAAAATTATCAGCATAGAGTAAAAATTATGTACTTAAACAGAACATTAAACATTACAATTCCAGCAGAATCAAATAAAAACCATTGCAGGATTTGTACTAATTAGTTACGGAACAAATCATCTAGGAAAAAAACATGGTGCCCTGCCAGGTTCACGCTAAACTGGCAGAGCAATCAGAAATTATTACATCAAATTGAAAAATTTCTATACCTTAATTTGTTGCTAATTAATGAATTAACAGAATGCACCCAATTTTACGTTTGATATCAAGCTGGCAAAGTACAATTTTCTCAAAAACGGCAAAAGCAACAAAATAATTTTTTGCGTAACTAATTAATTATCAACAAATCAGCATCAATTCCAAGCCAGCTTGGCGTACAAGTAAAAATATATATTCTCAGAAATGGGAAAAAGAGGTAGATAATTCTTATTAATTAATTATCTTGTTTCTACTGTTTATTTTGCAACTAAGGCGTATTATATACGATACACGTATCGCTGCCGATAACGTATGTGGGGTAATTTCAATGTTTTTGGCACTATACAATGCACATCGCAAATGGGATTAGAATTAGTTTTCTTAAGTAATTTATAAATGAGGCATTGAGGACAAAAACATAAGATGACTAGATGAATATACTCTCAATTAAAAAAAAATCTTAAAATGTTAAATGTTTATGTTAGTACTAATAATAATAGTGATATTAATAACATGAAAACGTTTTTTAAAAAGGATCAGTCCACTTTTTATCTCAGTACCTCAAATAGCGGAAAGACGTACGGCCAATAGCTTAAATATAGATATATTATGGCTATAATAAATAAAAATAGACTCCACAAACTTTTTCAATTTCATCCCCGTAGAAGTTCGACGTAAAATTAACGCGCAGTGGAAATTCATCGTGGAACAGGTGGAACGACAGAATATAAAACATACTCGAATGTCAACAACCTAAATCTTGTATTTTTTTCAATATAAACCCTCGTAAGGGTTTTCAAAAATTGCCGTAGCGGGCGGTATTTCACGCCCTCATGGCGGGGTATTGGTTAAAGTTTTCAACTAGCAATAATCGCACCTCGGATAGACCTCATTGGTTACGATATCGCCACTGCGCAAAGCTGACGAGAATTTCGAAACCTGTGTTTAAGTACTGGTGATGGCACGATTCATACCTGTAGAGGATCGTGCAGCGCCATCTATTTATAATTATGAAGAATAAAGATGTTTCTGAAATCAATAGTGTTGAGATTTGATAGATAAATCTAATTATAGTGACATATAATATACTGTTCCCACAGATCAGATTTAATCTAACCTACTATTTTGGAGTTAGTTTTTCCACTCAACAATTCAATTTAAAGTTGTACTGTCCCGCCAGGGCCGGATTAATGTATTGAAGGCCCTAGACAGTTTTATCCTGACACAAGATATACACCCCGAGGACTGAAGTGGAAGAAAATCAATCTGTATTTACCCTCACAGAAAACCTCTGAAAACTGTGGAAGGTGCCCACAACGGGATTTAAAATCTCGCTCCCTACTGCTTAGTACGACACCACAAAACATATTTATCTAAGTATAGGTATACACATTTAATTGTTTAATTTTTGTTGTCAAAGTGCAAGGTGTGGCCGGGCCTTAAAAATCGGGGCCCAAGACATTTGTCTCTTGTTTCTTTTGGCGTTCGCTCTAAGCACGATTTTGTCATTAGTATCTTTTTAAATATATAGTTATAAGTTTTAAAACATAATTATATTCTAAAAAAACAAACTTTTTTGGCATAATCTGCACAGCAAAAAGAGAACTAAAAAACTTAAAACAATTCTAACAACTCAAGCAACATAACCATAGCTTCCCTTCGCACATAAAAAATTCACGCCACCGTCCCCCATCCACTACCCACATCCAATTCCATGACAGTCTCCTACATATTTCCACGCCATTCCCGTCTTCTCTTAGCTCACGTGGCTGCAATCCCCACCCACTCTCCTTTATCAAGGTACTATCCCATTCTCTCCTGCATCTCTTCCACCCTCTTGCTCACAAGTACCACATCATCCGAGTATGCCAACATCCACGCATTCATTCTTCCTACAGAACCCCTCCCGGTTGCCCTATCCTTAAACCTCCTCCAACTCGCTCGTGTCCACATCTCTGTCTACATCCCTCTCACCCATTCCACAGCATCCTATTCCATCCCTAATCTTTCCATAAAGTCCACAAGTTCTCCGCTCGGAACTGAGTCGTATCCCGCTTTCAAGTCTCCAAACACCGCATTCTTTATTATACCTTTGATTTCCAGCTATCGTGAAAATCTCCTCCCTTTCTAAACCCACCCAAGCTTTCGGGTAACAGCTTTTCTGCCTACTTGGTCTTCCAACCTATTCTTCACCATAGACATGGCAAGTTTGTAACCGGCACTCAGTGGTTCCCTATATTTATTCGGCTTCGAGGCTATCCTTGGCACTACCACCCCCACGCGCCACTCTTCCGGTACCTTATTCTCTCCATTTCACACCCTGCTGACTCACTGCAGCAGCTTCTTCCTTCCTTCCGCCGGCCTATTGAACGCCTTCAATCCGTCCACTCCCGCCACATGTCTAGCCTTCAGCTGAGCCACGTCAACTACAGTTCAGTTCACGGGAACTCATCTCGTCCAAATACCTGCTTCGTGCTCCCCAGGTCCTTTGCCATCCCTGCCGTCGCTCTGCAATTCCTCTCCTATGCTGACAGGTCTATGTTTATTTCCTCAATCGTTTCCGTTTCATTCAGCAACTCCTACAGCTCCTTCGCCGACTTAAGCTTATTTCCCACCCTCTTTATCTCTTCCAGCTTTCTGCAAGGCACATTTTGTTTAGTTGGTTGACATGGGTAACAGAACGGTTTGATCTTTTATCAGACACTCACAGAGTGACCACCTTGAAGGTTCATGTACAAATCAGAATGGTCTGTTTCCCATGGCAAGCGAATAAACACCTGTTTCAGCATTGGGATGTTTCAGTCAAAGAAAGACGGATCAGTGTAATACTGCCTTATGCCAACTGTCTCAGTTGGTAAAGAGTGACGTTAAGATAGTGAAGTAGGCAACGAAATAGGAAGTAGGTTATTATCCTATCCATTTTTACAGCGTGTATTGAACATTCAATCAACAATGAACGCTTTTATAATTACTCTCCATCTCTGCTATTATCCTACAGATGGCGCTTGAGCCACAGACACCTAATATTTTAATTCTCCTCCAAACTGTAAACCAATGAAACACATCCACATATTTCTGACTTGCGTGTCGGATTTAAAATCAGTTTGTTGTCGTTGCGCTGCACGAATGTTGCTGGCAGTGAGTTGCCATAAATTATAAGGACAAGTGAATTAGTCTGTGATGCACCCTAAATAGTTAATTAACATCCAACATGAACATCTCGCAGTGGTATTGTTTAGTCATAATACAAATTTTACTCACATCCATAACCCTTGTGATAGCAGGCAGAGACTTTTATAGAATATTAGGGGTAACCAAGTCTGCCACATTGCATGAAGTTAAGAAAGCGTACCGCAGACAAGCCAAAGAATTGCATCCAGATAAAAATAAAGATGATCCTGATGCATCACAGAAGTTTCAAGATTTAGGTGCTGCTTATGAGGTAATTTATTTATCATCTAATAGGTTACTAGTAGTGACTATGTGTCCATTTGAAGGTAAGTGTGTGATATTCTGCACATGGTCACTAGTAGTGATTAATAGTCACTACACATAACCTATTTGAGTGTGCCCTCATACAATTACAATATTATAATGTAACATATAATTACAGGTACTCTCAGATGAGGAGAAGCGTAAGAAATATGATAGGTGTGGGGAGGATTGCTTACAAAAAGACGGTATGATGGACAATAATTTTGATCCATTTGCGAGTTTCTTTGGTGACTTTGGTTTCTCCTTTGGTGGCAATGAGCAACAGCATGAAGCTCCACGTGGAGCTAATGTAGTAATGGATATAATGGTAACATTAGAAGACTTATATAGTGGTACTTTTATTGAAATTACTCGAAATAAACCTGTGATGAAAGCAGCGAAAGGAACCAGAAAGTGTAACTGCAGACAAGAAATGATTACTAGAAATTTAGGTCCAGGAAGATTCCAAATGATGCAGCAAACTGTCTGTGATGAGTGTCCTAATGTAAAGTTGGTTAATGAGGAAAGAATATTGGAAATGGAAGTTGAGCCTGGAATGGTTGATGGGCAAGAAACTAGGTTTACTGCAGAAGGAGAGCCTCATTTGGATGGTGAACCAGGAGATTTACTTTTAAAAGTTAAAACTCAGCCACATCCAGTGTTTGAACGCAAAGGGGATGATTTATACACAAATATTACTATAAGTTTGCAGGTAAGATTTTAATAGTATTAGTCTTAGTTATGGGAAATTTAAGACTGCAGATACATTATCTGGTGGAAAAAAATTAACTATCAACTATTCAAGTGCATTAAAATAAATGCATTGCATGTTTATGGCATCATATTGCATATGAGATCATTTATGTAATCTGAACTTTCTTAACACTATGCTTTTATTATAATAAAATACATATAAAATACATACACCTTTAATATGCATACATAGTATAAGCAATTCAAAGTTGTAGTGACCTGGGGTTCGTAGTATGTTGTACCCTCCCTGAACCCACTTTCACCAATGTTAGATTACCTTTGATGGCATGTAGAAATCTCTGGTGGGCAAACCAGGGTTGAAAATTAAGTAACTCATATAAATAACACTATATATTTAATTACTAAGGGTACCTTCTCCTAGATGCATTTACAATGCCTCTTCTTCTGTGCTGACTGACTTAAAACTTGAGGACTGCCTTCAACTCTTACTCTTCCCTAACTGTAACTAAACTCTGTCTTGGAACTATAACTGTAACTACTGAACTCATACTGTGTAACTGAACTGTGGTGCAATACTTCCCCTACTACTATCTTTGGGGTGACATTTTTTGGTGAATTGTGTGTAATTTTAATGCAATCAGCTTAACAAACAATAACAAAGATCAGCTGTTTACTTACAAACTCAGGGAGAACTGGTGTGTTTGAATCACCAATATTGTGGTACAGTGAGTCTCAAAGTAGGATTCAATGATGTACCAAAGATAAGTTGTTAATTTTTATAGATACTAAAAATAAATCTGCTATTAATCAATAGAAATGAACTGCATTTAAATTACCCCCCAATGCTCTGGTATGTTTTCCTACACATATCCATTCTTTGGGATGTTGTTTGAAATTGTTAAGTGCAAAAGGGTGACACAGACTAACCTAGTTTGAGAAACACTGTTGTAGGAGACATTATATACCCAATTTACACATCAAATACACTTGGGGGCATATGTACTGCATATGCAACACATTGAAATGTACAAAAGAAACATGATATTCACATACAATGTATGTGTTATGTTTATTCAGTAAGTGGATGATTCATGTGCATAAAATTTGTTTTTCCATTATATGCATGACTATATAGCCAACATTTCATTTGCAATTGTAGTTCTAGTATTCTCACACAGCCACATGTTGTAATTTGTCAACCCCTGTTATAGAGGTTAATGTAATATCCTTTATTTGAAAGATAAAAGTAGTGTATTATATACTTGAGGTATATTTATCTTTTAATAGTTAGAAATTTTATTTTTTGACTACTTTAATCAATGCCAAAATTGTATGCCATCAGCTGTAGACAATAACAAAAATCATATTAGTTTTAGGAAAACTGTTGACTTTTGACTTGAAAATACAATGTGGTTCATAATAAACCACCTACTTTATCATAGCAAATTGTGGTAATTCAAGGTAAAATGAAATGCAATGATAATGCTCTAATTGCAGTAAATGAATATGCTAAATAATTTTAGTGTCATTATATTTAATTTATTTCATGATTTTTGTCCTTTATAAATGGGCAAACTTGGTAATTTTTCCTTTATCATAGATAATATGGATACAGTATTGTTTATTTTAGTATAGTAATAATAATAGCATTTGTTTAAAAATTCAATGCTAATTTGCTTCTGTATTATGGCCATATTCTGCGCTATTTCTGTAAGATTCACTCAACTAATTATTCTTAAATTCAAATAAACTTGAGAATAATTTTGAGTAGATTGAAGTATCTACTTAACAATTTATTCTTAAGTTTATAGTCTATATTCTGTATTTTTCTATAGTCTATATTTTTAGTATGTGCTACTTTTGAGTGTCCCAAATACTTTATTAATTCATTTCTGCAATTACTAAGCAATTATTTATTGATTTGAAAACAATTTAGTATTAGTAATTAGTAATAAATTGTTATTGTTTGATTTATAAACAAAACATTGATGTAATACCAATTTGCTTGCATTAATCTATATCAGCATTTTGTAGTTGAGAATATAGGGAACTGCCTGTTATAATATTATGCATATGGCCATAATATTATAACAGGAAGTTCCCACAATAAAGGCTGGCTCTGGGACTAGGCCATTTAATGTCACTAATTTATTTTACTTTTTTGCAAATATTATTACAATTTCAATTCTCAGTACAGTCTTATTTGCCTTCAGGCCACAAACCAATTAACTTTGTCATACACTATAATTAAGGCTGAGAATCACTGTTCTGTATCATATGGAATACAATTAAATTGCTTCAGTAAGAACATCAAATAATTTATTTACTCCAATTTTTAATCTTTAAGATAAAATTTGCTATTTTTAGGTTTTACTCTAGAATCTAGAGCCATTGTGAGCATCTAAAGTCTAGATGCTCAAAATGGCTGTTCTATTGTCTATCAGGATGTTTATTCTGGTTTTAAATCCTTTAATTTCACTTTCTGGTATAATCTTTTATTATCTAATTTCTTCTAATCTTTCTAATAAAAGTGTTTTTTTAAATTAACAAATATATAAATGAATACTTACTACATCTCCTATAACTATCATCCCTCCAATCATTAAAACATTCTTCCTCATTTCCATACCTGAAGCAACAAATTATGATCTGATGTTACAACATCACTCATTCTAGATTTGGAACTCACTGATGTATTTGAATTTGCTTTTATCCAATATCCACTATTTTATTTTTTCCTTCTAGTTCTACTTCCAGGACACTAGGACATGTTGCTGTCCTTGACCGAAATATCCATATTTCCACTAAAGACATTCATCCCTTTTTATAAATTTGCTTTTTGCAGCTTCTATCTTTCCATTAGTCCTTTCTGCTGCACTTCATTTATCACATGCTTATCAATGATCTCCTTTATCTCATTCTTAGCCAACTTACTCCATGAATACTTTCCAATCATTGCATATTTCACTACATAACTAGAAGTGGACTTTTGATGCTCAAGCATACCCTTTAGCTAATACACTTGTAACTTCTTGAAATCAGTCCACTCCTTGCCAACTAAAATTCAGCACCATACGTAATTATATTCTTTTTATAAAAACTGCATCTTTCCCCCTTTGTAATTTGTTATTGTTTATATTTGTTGTATTGCCCCATTTTGACTATATTAGTCATGAAACCTAAAGAAAAGTCAAAATTAGCAATTTGAAAGTGTTCACAATAACAATACCTTCCTTATACAGCAGTGCTGTATTTGGAAAGTAATAATAATTCTATAAAACTTGTCTTTTATATACATTGAACATTTTCTAATATTAATTTAATTTCAGGATGCTTTAATTGGTTTTACATTAGAGCTTAAACATTTGGATGGCCACATGGTATCAATAACACGAGATAAAGTAACATGGCCCGGTGCTCGAATCAGGAAGAAGGGCGAAGGCATGCCCAATTATGATAATAACAACTTACATGGTACTTTATATATCACATTTGATGTGGAGTTTCCTAAACAAGAATTTAGTGATGAACAAAAAGATGGTAAGAAAAAATAAAATATTGTTCTTTTATACATATTTTATACATTTTTCTTTTTTAATTTCAGAAATTAAGAAGATTTTAAACCAAAGCTCAAATAATAAAATCTACAACGGTTTGAGAGGGTATTGATGATTAGTTAATGTAATTATTATTTGTATATATGTGTAAGTGTGAGTTTTGTGTGATAATACAATGTAAATGTATTCTTGCCCTCTAAGCACAGATGTACATTATTCCAGAAAAGACTTTATTAGCTCATTTCAAGAATATATTTTGAAACATTTGAGAGCATTTCAATATGTTTTGTTTATTTATTATTTGTAAATATAATGTGAACAAAGTTTATATTGTTGTATTCATTTACTATCCTATGTTCAACAGAATTCAATCTCTTTTTGCATTGTGTTGGATTGGTGATTAATTGGAACCATATATCCCGGAGCCGTCTTCCAATGGTAGGGTACTCAGAGTATACTAAAGCAATTATATTTAGTCCTTCTAACTCAAAATAAAAAATCTACTTATAAACAACAACTTAAAGTAAAATAGAAGAGAGGGAACTCACCACAGCATCGCTCGATACCGTTAGTCCAATATAGGAAACCAAACCGATAAATCCCGCGGCGAGCACAGAGGGAAAACAACATCATCAGATTTAAACATTTGCACATATTTTGTATTTATATGTATGGGCAATTCAAGCTAATCTTTTCTCATCATATACAGGGTGTTAGGTAATTCGAGGGCAAGTGTTTACATTTGAATCGCAAATACCGATGTACAATATTTGTAAATGTTTCAATCAATACAATGAATCAGTAATAAAAATACCGAAAATGCAGACATACCGTAAAACGAGGTTACTTTGAACCACGTGGGGTAACTTTGCACCAACGTCCGAAAAAGATCTATCGTGGAGCCATATGTGTAGTTTCTAATTTAACTGCGCAACATGTTAATCACAAGATGGATGTGTCATCTGTAGATCTTGTGAGGTAGTGATTAGGAGATTTCTACTTCAAAACCTAATTTTACGGGACTTGTTTATGACACCAATCTGTTGCAGTTTTGTTTAGTGTTGAAAAATTGCGTGTTCCACCGATTCGTGTGTAATACTATCAGACAAATCACCATTTTAGTACCAGTTGCACATCTTTAGCTACATATTTTGATAATTAGTTTATATTTAAAATCATCTGGAAAGTTCTTGTTTACATGTTTAACACGTGGGGTAACTTTGCACCACAATATGGTGAGACTTTGCACCAACGTCAAACTGTGTTAAAACTGGTAACAGAAGAAAGGCAATATGATAGATCAGAATAGATAAAGCGAATCCAGCGCAGATGATGATAATGATGGTCCAGTATTGTAGGACTCTTCAGATGAAGAAAATCTAATTTTCAAACATTCTCGGAGCCAATGTTGGGATAGGAAGAAGCTGCATCAATGATGGAAGGTACGAAATTTCCAGCAGATGCTCTCAGCATAATTGCCGCAAAGAAGTTGTAGGAGAATACGTGATTTTCAAATAAGAAGAGGAATTATTTTCTGGTGAAATAATTTCATTGGAGTTGTAATTTCTTCTATGGTCAAAATGTATCAAGTAGTTAAAATGGCCTGAAAATCCAGATGTTTCATACTATGATTGGTGCATGTACATGACCATATATACCCCTCTACTATGGTAACTAGAAGAGAATTGCATCAAATTCGAGAAATGAAAAAGTTGGATTAGCTGTAAATAATAATTTGCAATGTCTCGTTTACGTTTTTTTTAAGAAAAAATCAGTTCTATGAATACATTTTTTTGTGCTCTATTGATTTATGTTTTTAACTTTGTATATTTCCTATAAACAACTGAGTTTCGATCAAAATGGTGTGATGGTGCAAAGAGTCCTACTCAAAGGGGTAACTTTGCACCAAATTTATATAATATATAATGCCTAATAGATTACTCACATTACATACATTTTATATTAAATAGCAACTAATAACACCAAAGAACAAAATGCAACAGGTACCATATTTTTAACGCGCCTCAAAAAATAATTCCGTTAAATTAAAGACAAAAAACCTGAAAAATGGTGCAAAGTAACCTCGTTTGACGGTATTTGAAAACATATCATATCCTGATATGTTTAGATGTTTAGTGTTCTGGGGCCTTTGGTAACTCAAGCTTTATTTTAAAAATGATCATTGCTCAAACCAGAACAATCAGGAACAATGTGTTTGGTTTGTTAATTTGTGGAATATTATGTTCTTTTATGAATGTGATTTTACATTCTAAATACAGCACTGCTGTAAAAGAGGACCTTTATTAGGCATATTCGTGTTTTATACCCTCGTGTTTCTATTGTTAGATATAGGCCTCTTTCAGCTTCGATGTTTTTTTTCCTGTCGTTTGCTGTCCTCATCCACTTCCCGCTATGGTCTTAATGTCGATCCAACTTGCTTCGGGTCTTCCTATTTTGTTTCCCGTTGTCGCCGAAGGTAATTTGATCTGCGCTTTTTTACCCATTGCCATTTGAGGTCCGCTGTTCTCTGCTTTATTAAGCATAGAAAACACAAACATTCCATTATGCACTTCAAAAACAATGAAATAAAATACACATCACCTTACATAACATTGTATGCCCTCCTCCTCCACACTAGACCCCCTCGCCAATTTCCTCTCCCACGTTAGCATCTTACAGCACCGGTGTATAAGAAAGGTATAGTTATCGCAAAATTATGAATTGCTAATTTTGACTTTTCTTAAACTAAAAGACGACGCAATAAGGAAAAAGTGTACGAGAGAATCATAGACATAAAGGAGAGGAATAATTGAATCTAAGCTCGAGGATTCACAAAGTGGTTTTTGGACCAGGGCATAGTGTGCAGGATTAAATCTTCACAATTAGACAAATAACGGGAAAAAATGAATTGTTGTAAGAAGTATTTATATATATATATATATATATATATATATATATATATATATATATATATATATATATATATATATGCCTCATAGTTCTAGAAAAGGCATTAGACAGCATACCTAGAGAGGAAGTATGGAAAAGCCTACAGAAAAAAGGAGTAGCAGGAGACCAGAAATTACGTAAGAACTGCAAACAGTAAATCAAAAGAATTTAGAAAACAAGGAGTACGAAAAGACGGAATATTGAGTCTATTACTGTTTATAACACTGATGGACGATATAATTAAAGAAACAAAAGAAAAAACGAAGAATTACAATTGGATATAAAATCATGAGAAAGATAGAAATAACCGAGTGTGCATTCGTGGATGATATAGTTTTATTTGGAAGATCAGAAAAATATTTAAACTAGAACCTACTAATATGGACTGAGGCGCTGGAAAAACGGACACTAAAAATAAATAGAGAAAAGTCCAAAGGTATGGTAATATCCAAAGAAGAGAAAAGAATAAACTGCAAAGTAGAAGGTAAACATTTAAAAAAAGTCAGTGTATACAAATATCTGGGATCAATAATAGATAGGGCAAGCACGACAGCGACATAAATAACAGAGTTAAGACAGCAGTAAAATTATATAATGCCATCAGAACAAAATTCATAAACAAAAGAGAAATTTTGAAGCTAAAATTGTAGTAGACAATATACACGCCAATACTGATACGAAAGTGAAACATGGGTTATGAACGAGCGACAAAAATCGTGAATACAAGCAGCGAAGATGAAGTATCTCAGACGAGTGAAAGGAATTACAAAGAGAAACAGTCAGAAATACAGCCATGAGGGAACGGCTGCAGTATCACCAATACAAAAGAAGGGCAATTAAGGTGAGGTGGTTCGGACATATGAACAGAATGAGCAAGGGAAGCAAGAGTCCTAGGAAAGAGAACAAAGGCGAGGGGCACGACACAATTGGTAAACTCAAAGGCAAAGCCTGGAGACAAGCAAAGCAAGATGCTTCCCGGGTATGGTCGTTTGGGAAGAGCTAAGTCATCTTTCGGGTAATTTCCGCGCCACGGGGACCCATGCAATAAACGAAGCTTCTCAGTGCAGGTATATTTCCGGACCAATCTGAACAGGGCCGTACATGATTGCACTTCATTACAGCTTTAATACACAAGTAATTATACCTAAAGAAACTGAGTCCGATTTATAAGCCCCCCTGCCAATCTCCGAAAGATTTGCGCCCTCTCCGCATAGTGTTTCAGTTATTGGACAATAATCATATTATGATTAGTATGGAACGATCTGAACAGGGTCGAACTCCGGCATGATTCAGCTTCAATACACATACAATTATACCTAAAGAAACTGAATCCGTTTTATTACAATATACCTATAACTATCCATAACAATCTCTGAAAGATTTACGCCCTCCCCGCAGGTGGTCATTGTGTTTCAGGTATTTGACAATAATTCTATTACTGCGGTTAAAAAGCAACCAGCCCTTCCCGAAATGTAACGACGATATTTGATTTCTCCCGGGTACCACCCATACCCGGGAGGAATCCCCCTATCCGCCTCCTTAGGAGGCGCCCGATGGATGATCTAACAACCACACACGGTTTATCTTAAAAATGGTGGCCAAATTCCACTATTTTTGCAAAACCGAAATTGTGACACACCTTACTTCCAAATCTCCAAATGAGGGTTTAAAAAATGTGTGTTTGTATATATCTCAAAACCGAAAAAGTGTATGAACTTCTAGTTCTTTCGGGATTTGATTCATAAGCTTGTTGTTTATCTCATGTTGATTGAAAACATTTATTTTCTCCACATAATTTTTTTTATGAGCGTAAAACACTGCAAGTATCCTTACCCCTTAATGTTTCTTTTTTCAGCCGTAATGAATTTTTAAATTTTAATAATTTATTGTGGTTTTATAGTCACTGAATGACCCCATTCAGATTTTCAAACCGTTGCGCGCTAAATCGGCTGATTGTATAATTATACGCGAATTGTTGGAAAATCAATACAAAAAAATCGCCATTATAGCTGGAAAAGGGAACAAGCATTTTTTTAAATTAATATAATTATAAAACATAAAATGTTCTGCCAGAACCTTCACAAAGCCAAACCGATTACTATACATAAATAATAAATTAATTTTATTCGCATGTAATATATACAATTTGACTGCACGATTTGCTTTATATTCTTTTGCATTTTAAACATTATACTATATCATCACGTTCACGGTCACAGTCCAAATTGATTCGTTTCCATAAAGCATTCGCCTAAAAATCGTGAAAATGTATACGAATGAAGTGGTATTATTGGAAACAGCATTTAAAATCTTAAGATTTCACACATATTGGCCACAAAATGGAAAAAAGATGACCGACTGGGACCACATAATACCCTGCTTTATAAATTTAGTTGGTTGTAGCTTTATTGGTTTCGGCGGCATGTTGCATTTAACTCACACATTTGCTAGTAAGTATTGCAGTAGGTAACTCCTGTGTGCTCCCGGTAAAGGATATACCTATTTCGAGGACTATCGGATTCGCCCTTGCGAGCTTTTGGTTTACCCCATAGTCCATATATAAAATCAAGTCCAAACCCAATCCCAGATCCCTCGCACATAAGCCTCCCAAAAGATGTACGTGAACACTGAGAAAAATTAATAAGAGCCAACACGAGAATGTTCGGTAGTATAAATGCCGACGTCGGTGGAGGCGCAAACGTATTTTGATTGGTTGATTGTATATGAAATTTATGATTTTCTCGGCTCTGGCTCAGCTAATTAATTAAATTATAAATATATGTGTCATTAAGGGCCGGTACTACAATTGATATTTAACCGGAGAATAAGGCTATTCGTGGAATAAGTTTTAGATATTGATGCCAATATCTCAAACTTATTCCACAAATAGCCTTATTTTCCAGTTAAATATCAATTGTAGAGCCGGCCCTAAATAGATCATTAAAGCATAAATAAACCACCAGGTTCGGCTTCCCATAACTGGGGCGAAGCCGAAAAACACCTAATTTTTTCTCAGTGCATATAAATGAAAATGAAACCCAAAATGCGGAATACCCCAACGTAATTCAAAAGGGTAATTAATTACAGTGAATTCTTTACTTTACATATAATCTTATGATGTGCATGCAAATCAAGTTCACTATTTTCGTATAAAATTAGGCTGACTTCTAATATCTTTCCAGCTGGAGCTAACTATTTAATCGACGACATACTCGAAGATTGCTCCATTATGTTATCATGGTTCGGAGTAATCTACATGGTGCTATGCCACATCACAAAAATTTCAGCCATAAAAGAAGTAATGGTAGACCTATCCGAATTCGAACGATTCGGCAAACCGCCTAATATTGACCGAGTGAATAAAATGATGCATTACTTAATGATTGGAACGTATGCTTATGGAACCTCCGGGGTTTGTACTTTGTCGCTTTACGCTTTTTGGCGTAAAGGCGTTTGTGAGGAAGAAAGTGCTAAGCATAATGTGCAAAGGCTTTGTGGTTTAATCACACCAGTTTGGTTGCCGTTTCATATAAATGGCGCAAGATATTACATGTTTTTGATTGTACAGTTCAGCACGTTAGTGTGTGGGTGCTGCTCGGGGATGATAATGATTGCATTTATGTTTTCTGTTATGGAGATTTTTATTGCCAAAATAACACATTTAATTAGCGAAATTTCAATGATTTTCACACCGAGCACGAGTGGTGAGCGTAAGCAAAATCTTAGGTATTGCATGGAGTATTATCAAGATATTTTAAGGTAGGTCCATAAGATATACATGGCCAAAGCGTAGACCGCGTTACTGTTCCTAGTCGCCCGGCTGTTTGATATCTATACATATATACTAATTATGAGATTATTTTCTCTTATATAACTACTTGAATGAACTAGATTAAATATGTATTTGTATTATCTATATTTATTTTAAATTTAAACTTATTTGTGGTTCTAAATTACTACTTTTCTTATGATTACTTAATACATACGCTGTTGGTGCCGTCTATACTTTAAAAAACGAGTCGCCCAAAAGTTTGGCCACCCTTGATATAGAATGTGTAGTATCGTTGATTGAGGTATAAAATAGTAAATACTTCAATCAACGATAGTATATACTAAACCATAAAGCCTAGTCCAGATTTACATACACATACCCGCAAGCAAAGGTTTGTAAACATTTGCCTGGAAACATTTGTTGTACGAGAAAGATATTATTTTGACAAATATTTAGCATACATCTTCCTTCCATTAGGTTCCAGGTGGGTACCGTTCAAAGACAGAAACGTGCCCGATGCAATGAATAATGATATAAATGTGTGCGCTGCCGCTGTCACTTCGAAATCTGGTGTGGGCACCACACGACTTTTCGAATTACATGACCTATTTCATTTTGTATAACAGTTTCGACATTTTCAACTTTTGGGCTTTTTTAAATTTTTTGATATTTTGACTTTTATGACATTTTTTTACATTTTTTACTGTTCTTAAAACTTTTTTTTACGTTTTTGACATTTTCTGACATATTTAATATTGTTGAAATTTTTTTTACTTTTTTGTGCTTTTTTTACTTTTTTCTTATTTTTTTTTTTGGCTTTTTTAATATTCTTGGCTTCTTTTGACATTTTTTACTTTGTTGACTTTTTGACATTTTTTATTTTTTTTACTTTTTTGACTTTTTTACTAATTTGACATTTCTGATATATTTTTTACTTTCTTTGAAATTTTTGACACGTGAAATTTTGACATTTTCACGTTTTGACATTTTGACTTTTTATCTTTTTAGCATTATGACATTCTGACATTTTAACATTTTGGCATTCTGACATTTTTACATTTTGAAATTTTGACATATTTACATTTAGGCATTTTCACATTTCACATTTTCAAATGTTCACAGTTTCACATGAAAATGTAAAGTAATTATTAATGTAATTTTCAATACCTTACTACATTTAAGATGCGACAATTTTCATTAATTCCGCGCTTGATTTACGCCACGCCTGCTGACGTCACGCTGACGTCACGTATATTATTCATTATTTGTGATGCGCAATATGAAATCGCTATTATTGAGAAATCTTCTGTTTTAGTGTACCGAGATTGCTCAAATTTTCACAGGGTCGCCGAAGCGCGGGATCTCACCCGATGTCCAAATTTGGTAGCGATCTGTTGTGCCGTTTTTCCACCGTGGGCGTTAAATGGTCCGGCACAGCGCCTAATTATGCTTCGCGCGTCGTGTTGATTGTGATTCCTTCGCTGTTAGTGAACCGATTGTGCTCAATCTTTTTACTGGATCGTCCTGGATAGTGTCCGCAGATATTTGCCAAATTTGGTCGCAATCTGTTGTGTCGCAGACAGACAGACAGACAGACAGACAGACAGACAGACAGACAGACAGACAGACAGACAGACTGACTGACAGACATACATACCACACACAGACATCGCAAAAATCTGGTATTTCGACTATTTTTGGCATAAAACGTAACGAAAATTGAAATTTTTTCCTAAATGGTACACGGCAACAATACCTTCCTTCTGGTGTAATTTTTTTCCCGGATATCGCATATTTCCACAATCTTAGTTTGAAAACGTGAACACGTTTTCGGTAAAACAATACCTTCCTTTGCATCAGTGATGTATTCGGAAAGTAAAAATGACCCGAACGTGCCTAAACTTGCTTGTTTGCGAGTAAACAGCACATGTTTTCCATCCTCGATGGAAAACACGAGTGGATTTCTATACATATTGTATACCAATGTTTGCAAACACGTTTAAGACTGCTGTTGTCCGGATATTTATCTTCGAAAGTGATTTTCTCAAAAACTACTTCATATTTTCACCGCTGTACCGGATTGACGGGCGCAAAAGGGCTGCACATCCGGCGGCGGCAAAATGGCATAGAAAATTGATCCTATTATGAAAACATAATTTCATAGTACTATTAAACTTGGCCAACTACTCAAAATTACCCACCAAAAGCGTATTTTTGCATGTATTAAATCAGTTAAGCTATCAGAAACATTTTCCCAGTTCCTTGTATTTAAATCAACTAAGAGATCTTACACCTTTCCTTTGGTATAAGGTGTCGTCAAATAATGAAAATGTAAAGAGGTCATGGTTGACCTATTCTAAAAAAGAATATTCACTGTTCTGTGTTCATCTTGAAGGTCATATCTAAAATGATGGGTAATAATGTTCGAAAGAAGATACTGAATGACATATATCACGAAAAGTACTACGCAGTATTGTTTGATTGCACACCTGACATACCACGATCATTCAGGAACCTTCTCAGGGTAATATTCTGGAATCGCTGCTGGCTCAACTAGTTTATTTTGGTTAGGCCCCCAGCTCAGACAGAAGCACCGTATATAAGTTTCGGTCTCACCACGGAGCTGGAGATTCTTAACTTATTACGCAATTCTTCGCACCCTCAACTCGCCAACCCTCTATGACAGCGTGGGGTTTCACGACTACCTTTCTCTGGTCCGAAGTACATTGATTATATTCTCATCTAACACTCTAACACTCTAGTCGTTCTGAATCCGCGTTAAACTATAGATCCACATGTAGTGCCAGTTACTAAAGGCAGAGAACGTGGGTCTCTTTCTATGCTAGAGCTGTTTTCGTTTATCATTATTGCCTGCTCCGGCCGTATTGCCTCTTGTTCTATTTGTCGCTCCCGATGCCCATAATTCTACCTCGTCACATATAACCGGTGCATGACCACAAAACTTGGAGCAATACAGTACTCCACGGGGCGGTTAAACAAAAGCACCAGGAGTAGTGTGAAGGAGGTCGTAAACACTTATTATATATAAAAACACAATATTTCTTAAGTTGGAGGAAGATAGATTAGAAATAAGAAATTGTCGAGCCCAAATATATTATAATGGTGGGACTACATGTAGCATCAACATCTCCTGTAAGAGCGAATGTATTTGGAGTATTATAGAGATTATACACCTATTTTATTTCACAAAAACAACAGTGGCAAGTCATGCAGACAAATACAAAAACGAATTTAAAAGGAACCAGTGATACTTGATGCTCTGAAGTCCGAGGCAGTGGTGACTGCCTGTTCACTTTGTGCTGCATAATTAACTGAATAATCTTGTATAAGTTTCATAATATACTCATTTACATTTAAAAAATAATCACGTCAAAGAAGTCATTGCTGTCTTAATCATTTTTTTTCAAGATGTATTTATGACGTACAACTCTAAAAACCTTCCCAGAATCCGGTTTAGTCATTGCAGGGTTGCCTGGACACAGAGGCGGCACTGTCTATGCCTCTCTTCCCAGTGGGCCTTGATTTGGGTGATCAGGTCGTTGATGATTATCCTTATTTATAATCATGATTGAGGTCATATTTCCATTTCCAAGCGAGGTGACGAGAAGGGTGGGAGAGGAGCCACCCTTCTCGTCACCTCGCTCCGCTCTGTTGCCAACCTGGCATATGAATATCCGTCCTCCCGCTGAAGCAGCCGTGTCCCGTTAACACCTGGGCTAGGCGGAAGCCCATCTCCCCGGGATGATCCTGCGTGTCCACTCCGCAGTCCCGTCCCGGAACGCCCACGATTCGACCTTGGTGGTGGCCCTCCCTCCTTCCTGATTCTGTTCTTTTCGCTGCCAGGAGATCTACTGGGGGCACCCGAGCGACCGCCAGAGCTGCACACCGGGAGACCCTTCGATACGCTCGGATAGCCCTGAGTGCGGCCCTATGCTACACCCTAGCCAGGCAATCTCTTGTCCTGGTCACCTCACTTTTCTGGCCCAGACTGGCGTGCCTTAGAGCAGGATTCTCTCCGGTCCATGGTTAGTTCATGTCCACAGAGTACCTTTTTTCAGGCGATTAAATGCAGCCCTAGCATGTTCGATACGGTATCTAATTTCTAAGGAATCCTCCCAGTCGCTACTCAAGGTGCATAAGTATTTCATCCTTTCGGTCTTTTCTAAGGGTATGCGATGTACGTTAATGCCTATATCGATCACTGGCGGTTTCATGATTATCATATATTTAATTTCCGAATACATCACTGATGTAAAGAATGGTATTGTTTTATCGAAAACGCCTTCACGTTTTCAAAATAAGATTGTGGAAATATGCGATAACTTTCCGGGGTAAAATACACCAGAAGGAAGGTATTGTTGTCGCGAGCCATTAAAAAAATGTTTTCAGTTTCGTTACGTTTTATGCCCCAAAAATTTGAAAATAAACCCTATTTTTGATGTCTGTGTGTATGTATGTATGTATGTATGTATGTATGTATGTATGTATGTATGTATGTATGTATGTATGTATGTATGTATGTATGTATGTATGTATGTATGTATATATGTATGTATGTATATATGTATGTATGTGTGTCTGTCTGTTTGTCTGTGAACAAAATTCCGGGAAAACGGCACAACAGATTGCGACCAAATTTGGCAAACCTGCTTGAATCTGCGGACACTATCTGGAACGATCCAGTGAAAATTTGAGCACAGTCGGTTCACTAACAGCGAAGGAATCACGATCAACACGATGCGCGGTGCATAATTGGGCGCAGCTGCGGACAATCAATACTCACGGCGGGAAAACGGCACAATGGATCGCGACCAAATTTGGAAATCGGCTAAGGCCCGCGCTCGGACGACCCTGTGAAATTTTGAGCAATATCGGTTCACTAAAACAGAAGATTTCTCAATAATAGCGATTTCCTATTACGCATATGACAAATAATAAATCAGACGCGTGCCGCTTCATATTACGTGACGTCAGCGGGCGTGACGTAAATCGGTATTAGTGAAAAATTAAAATATGTAAAACGAAAACGTGTAAAATTAAAATGTGTAAAAAGAAAATGTCAAATTCCCAAAACGTAAAAATGTCAGAATGCCAAAATGTTAATATGTCAGAACGTGAAAATATCAAAATGTCAACACTGTCAAAACTGTCAAAAATTTCAAAAAAGTCAAAAATGTCAAAGTTTTAGAGGTCATTTTTTTTTAAAACATCAAAAAGTCACAAATGTCAAAAAGTGAAAAAAATGTCAAAAAAGGTTTTATTGTTATTCTATCCCTTTATTTTATCCCAATATAATAATTGAACATAGTTGTAATATCACCGTGTAATAATTTAATACTTGATATTCCAACTAAATCAGCGAAATTCCATGAAATCCGGATAATAATCTAGTTAACTCCGGGAAATAATCCGGTAAACTCCGGTTAATAAATCTGGGTGATAATCCGGTTAACTCTGGGTAATTTTCCGAAATCTTTTAATATCCAAAGAAACGTCCAAAGTCAAATGAATTTAATGTATGCACGCACCGAAAAGTCTCCCCTAACAATCGTTGGTCCCATACCGCTCACCTTTACAAACTGCGTCCAGATGTCTCTGTCGATTTTCTCAGTTTGAAATTATAATTTTTGTGTTTAAAAAGGAACAGAAAATTATTTTTGTTATCGCTTCTCGGCCTTATGGCTAAGATCAAAGTGTAGTATCTGTTCTTATCAGCTTAATATCTGATACGACCCGCATGCGGGTCCAGTATATTAAACTGATTTTTGGAAATTGACGGAAGTTAGGGGCTTGCTCCACTTCCGTCGCGGGTTGGCCCGGCATTGCAGTGCCGCCGGGATCGGCCCATATTATAAAATACAAACAAAATATTTGGATTTTTCCATAAACAAATCGTTGGGGGTAATTTTTCTGAGAAATAAATAAATATGGGCACTACATGACTTTAAGATGAATGAATGAATTAAAATTAAATCAATATTTAAGATATTTCTCAAAAATTGATTCGATTAGTTTTTAGTTACTATTTGATTGTACACTATATTATCTTTATTTTGTCTTAATCTGTCTCATTTATTCTTATTCGACTCATTTAGCTACAGTTTATCTCATTTGTAATTCGGCTTAAAAATCTTATTGAAAATACTTATAGTATTCAAATTATTATGATAGTCATGTTGCTATCTTTTTAATTTTCAAATACAGCACTGTATAAGGAAGATATTGCTATCGTGAAAAATTTCGAATTGCCAATTTTGACTTTTCTGTACGATTCTTGACTAATATAGTTGAAATAGACGATTTTTGAAAAATGTATATCTGTGTATGCCTGGATGTGAGGATGTCTGTGAAGAAAATTCCCAGAAAACGGCTCAATGGATCGGGATTAAATTAAATTCGCTGTTTCTGCCGATCTCCAAATAAAAAAAATAGGACAAAATAAGGCGAAATGAGGAAAACTGAGGCGACATGGAGCGAATTACGACAGAATGAGGCTAAATGAAGCAAATGAGACAAAATGGGTTAAACTGAGAACATATGATACACCATAAAGATAAATCAAGATAAAATACAATAACCACAACAACGAAACGATCCAAGTCCAACCAAATCGAATCAAATCAAAATTTTCAGAAATATCTTAAATTTTTATTAAATTTTGATTAATTAATTCGAAAAATCGTGGGGGCACCAGATATTTTTATACATTACACTGAAAGTATAGTTCACCCTATGGAAAATTAAATTTATAAGGCGCAGGTGTACGATTTTTGGGCGTTAGCGCTATAAAGTATACGTGTTTCAAAGCGATGGACTAAAAAAAGCAAGTCAAACATATAGTTCTATCAAAGATAGAGATCACTTTTCACGAAGCGAAGGGTCGACACAATTCGCGCAAAAAACTGGATTCCTAGGAGTGTAATCAGAATTCTTATATTAAGCAAATTACTTTTGCTTACGTTAGACACGGGATAAATGCTACCAATAAACTCTTTTTTAAGCTATACATATTTAAAACTTTTTATTTATTATTTAAAAAAATGTTTTCAATAAGTCTATAAATATGTATCGGGGAGAACACTCAATAGGGCTATAGACACATTAAATTTTAATTCTAATACCACCATTGATCGTGCGATTACTTCCATTCCAAATTGGGGTTGACTGTGAAAAAATTTATCAAATAATATGCTAGTTACAAAATCAAAAACATTGACCTCAAAAGTCTAATTGAACTCAGTTAGTTTCGCATTTCGCAAAAATTAACTAGTCTGACACGATTTATATCATAGAATTTTCCTTCCAAGTAAGAGTAACACAGCTATCATTTAAATATAGCCAATAAACATTAACCAATTTCACATTCAAAAATGATCTATTCATTGTTTAATTTTGTTAGATAGTGTTTAACCCAGTTGTCGGCAACTAATGGCACGCGAGTCGTTTCTAGGTGGCACGCCAACATTTTCTGTGCATTTCATTTCATTGCATATGTACTTTTACACATATAACTAAGTTATGCTTTTTTTTTGTAAAGTGACATTGCAGATCCATAACGATTACCGACCACTGCTTTAACCGATATGTTTATTTATTTACTTGATATTGATGGTTTCTATTTTATTGTGTTTGATCGATTGTTTTGATTCGTTAGATTTTATTTTCACTATCGAGTGTTGTAAAACTATGGAATTAGACTATATTTATCAGATATTTTTATAACAATTACGAGAGAGAATTTTTAATGCTGTTATTCAAATCCAAAGTCAGAAACCTTGAGATGAAATTTATAACTAATGAAGTTGTCACGCTTGTGTTGCCGTTGGCTGAAAACTTTTTGAATACGAGTTGTAAATAAAATTTTGTTGTGCAATTTTTATTATTATGAAATAATATTTCCTAATAAACTTAATATTGACCCTCTAATATTTTTGTGATATTTTGATTTTCATTCCATATAATCGATAGACGTTCTTGTATGCAATTTGAACTTGATATCCGGAAAACAAAGGCCGAGCGTAAAAAAGTGAAAGAAGTTTATTTTCTTGTTAGAATTAAATGTTTTATCTTAATTTTCATGTTAGTACCCTTGCTGTAGAATACCTTGTATATGCATATGAGACAAAATGAGACAAAATAAAGATGAATTAATATAAAATAGGATAAAGTTTTGAAAAATATCTTAAATTTTCATTTAATTTTAATTAATTAATTAAATAAAACACCAGATATTTTTGTTTGCTTCCATGCTAATGTCCTCATAAAACTTTTCCACCTTCTTCATTTGCATCCCCCGTGGGCGATTAAACCTGAATGATGAATTTTTTATGAGCTTAAATTCAGCTTCATTATTGCTACTCTGTCTGATATTGGTAGAAATCCTAGAATTGATTTCTCTACTTTCATAATTATGATTGCAATGTCATTTTTGTTCTGCGGCAGGGCATCGCATAGTTGTTCCTCTGCAGCTAAGGATGTCGATTATCATCCGTCGCATTTCTATTATAATATTTGCTGTTTTACCGGTCTGAAACATGCTACTGAAGTTGCATGTTCCAATTCGCTCAGTCTTTATTTTATATGTTCCCTTGGTTGGGTTTTCATTTTCGTCTTTCTTGACGATCAACAAAAAAACACCCCTCGCCCCTGGAGATCCGATTGGGGCACTTTTATTGTAATTTTCGCTGAATTCAACCAAATTGTCATACTGTTTTGAAACTTTGTTTATCCTTGAAAATAAATTTTACCCTATTTTTTAGATTTTTAAAAATGATATCTGTTCGTTGAGAATGACATCGAGAACATATCAGTTTTTACAGTATGCATCAGTAGGCTCCGCAAAAAAACATGCTTGCTTAGTGCACGACTGTGCCCTCAGCTGAAATAGTGAACTGAGTTATAACTTGCCCTCTTAAACAGTATTTATATTTATTTATTTTTGCGGGCAAATGTTTGTAGGTCTGAACTAGGCTTAATATTCAAGTAGACGCTATTTTGCGATACCGTTATACTGGATACTGATTTTACATGGAACGCCAAAGATTCTGCGTGTGAATGCTCACATTACCTACAACCATTACCTACAACCATTGCATAAAAGAATTGCATTTAGAATTTAGACTTCTCAATCAACGCTACAACGTAAGTACAACTCAAGGACAGTATACAGTCCTTGGGTACAACTAGTATCCAGCATACACGGTATCGCTGTCAAGTGAAGAGGATTTATTGTTAGTCCTTAGGCACGGAGATCTCGCTTATTTAAAAACATGCGTTGGTTAAATTAATTAAAAGTTGTGTAAGCTAATCAAGAATCTAAAACATCATCAGATTATTGTTATATAACCAAATAATTCTAAATTTAACCGACGCCGAAGATAATCAAGATCTCAGATTTAAATCTTAAATTCGAAAACTTTATACATTAATTAAGATTTTTTAGAATTGCAGACAATATAAATTTGTGTTTCGGAAAAACGTCCTTGATGTTTATCGCATTTTCGGCCGTTATAATCGGCATGATTGGAGTGCAGTTTCTTTTTGCTCCAGATCTATCGACATTAGCACACTTAATAGCATGGATAGGGTTATTGTTTGGGCTGTCTCTAGGTGGTCAACGTTTGATGACAGAGGTAGTACATAAAACTCAATAAAATTGTAATGTTTTAAATTTTTTAAATTGTAGTCGTCTAAAATCAGTAATGCATTTTACTCCATCCCGTGGTACGAGGCTGATGTGCCAATGCAGAAAGATATATTGTTCAGCATCATGAGATCCAATAATTGTATCATCTTTAATGCTGATGGATTTTCAACGATATGTATGATTACATTTGCTTCTGTGAGTTAATTTGCTTGAGAAATGTTCGAACTTATATAGTTGTGTGTTTTTTTAGACAATGCAAACTGCTTATTCGTATTTGACTTTAATATATCAGTCGTCGAAAGATGAGTAATATTATTATAATATTGTACATCCATTGCAATTGATTTAATTCACTAACTACTTGTCAAGGCATCGCGATTTTATCAGCTGCGGAAAGTTTTAGATTCATTGTATTTTCAACGTGTGAAAAGCAGGTAGAATGAGACGACTAGTGTCTAAAATCCATCCGTCCGTATTTCCCCCGATTTGTCCTATTTTAGAAGCATCCAGGGACGTCTGGGTGTGTTTTTGAAGATGTCTGCGTTATTCGGGTTGTTGCAAGTTGTCCGGGTTTTAACACATTTTGCCCTATTTAATAAACGTTTGGACTATACAATATAGTGGTTATTACAGATTAAAATTGAAACGTTTTTCTTTTATTTCATAACATCATATACACATTGAAGTAACATTGGAAAAATCGTTCGGTATTTAAACTAAACAGTCTGTGATTTTATAGATGGCAACCCTAATTGTTGTAGAATACCCGGTCAGTTTAATTTTGAAACCAGTGTTCTGCCTTGAATTACTTGGTATCTAAGTTAGCTTGCAGTATAAGCGGTAACCATTTTGAAAATGTCCAGTCCAATAGTTTAGCGGCAATAGATAATTCGATAATTTGTATTCGATACTGCCATCACTATTTAAGACAATACTCTTTAGCGTTGATCGTTGGCCGAGCGTTGGCGTTTTACTTTCAGTATACGCAAGTTACTATTGCGAAATAATCTATATATATGCAAGGTGTAGCTATAATACTCTCCACTGATGATAAAATCGCATCGTCTCTACAACCGTTAAACACTAAAACTATTATTAAAAGGCACCGATTTATTGGAAATTACTTCTAACACATTATGAATCCTGTTATTTACCACACAGACACTTTATTCACGATACTCTATTTTTATAACTTTGAAATTACTAAGTTTCATGCGAGCTTGAACTCGAACTTTTTTTAGTTTGAAAGGGGGAAAACACGATTTGAAATAGAACTTAAATTCAAAGTCGATTCCCTATTTCCAGAATCTTATCATATCGTACGTATATGTAAATAGATACGGATCGTATCGAGCCATTCCCACTAAGAAAAGACTTGGCTCACGCTGCCTTTCGTTCTCAAAATGTGTGTATAATACATAAGATTTGACATTGATGATAATTACAAGAAGCTAATCACAGTATTACGGTACCCAGTAAGTATTGTAAAAAGAGTGATATATTTGTAAATTAGTGGAGCTCATTTAAATTAGATTGAAATCGAATTCAGTCTAATTCATGTGAACAGGCCAGTATCAATTTTCATCAATTGAATGGAATCGTATTCAGTTCGATTTCAATCCTACATGTGAATAACTGCAGAGATTAATACACTTGATTATATATAATGTTATAATATTAGATCTTATAACTTAGTTAAATATAACATAATACTACAATAAAGGGCTTAAAACTTTTATTTACTCCCAAGAAGGAATCGTAGAAGGCGGACCGTGGAAGGAAGACGATTTCAGGACGAGTTTATGAATCAATAAGAATGAGAGTGGATGCAATGGGTGAGAAAGGCGGGGTGGAATGATCTGAATGGATGTATAAAGAGGAATAGGGAAGGGAAGAGGACGTTATGTGGCCAGGGAGACTGTTCGGTGATAGACTACGTTAATGAGTCCGGGTTATAAGCTAATGATGACCATAGCCAAAAACACATTGGAAGTTGAAAGGGACAGAAGGGGGTTGCTACCGGAAGGTGAGGGTGGATTTAGAAAGGGAAGAGAGACGAATGGGAATGTATTCGGTATTTTTAGATCTGAAAGCAGCATATGACTTAGTTCCTAGGGGTACGCTAGTGGAGAGTATGGGTGAGAAGGATATACAAAGAGTCACGGACAAAAGCGTGATTGAAAGGAGAATTTTCGGGGAAATTTTTAATTATTGTGGAAAAATCCAATGGGATGATGTTAAAAATAAGGGTAGAATGGGCAGAGCAGAAGAGTTGAAATGGAAGTGAAGAATGATGGAGAGAGTGAATTGCTTAAAGTATTTAGGCTTTGGTTTGACTGCAGAGGTGGGTTTAGGAAGCACTGGGAGTGGGTGCAAGCAAAGGCGAGGATGGCGAAGAGGAAATGGTGGTGGGATAACCTAGTACTAGCGTTTAATATCTGGGATGCGTATGTAAAGCCAATATAGTTGTATGAAATGAAAGTGTAGGGATTTCGGGAGTGGTATATAATCGAAAGGGAGCAAAGCTGGTTTCAGAAGAATCTGCTAGGACTTGAAAGATCGACGCCGATGACGTGCTCCTGCAGGAAACTAATCGGATGAGTAGGTGGTGGGGGTCTGTGGGAGGGTAGCGATGTTTGAGGATTGCAGAAGTTGGGCGAAGAAAGACTGGTACGAGAGGTGTGGATGAGTAGAGTAGGGCAGAGAGCGGATGGAGAAAAAATAGAGGAAGGATGATGAAAGAGTGGGCATGTCTGGGGTGTGGGTGAGATGAAAGGAGTAGGACGTCTAGAAACTCAAGTCATGGAGAGAATGAGGGATGTTAAGTAATAAGATTATGTGGAGTGACATGTAAGCAACAAATGTGATGGTGTGAATGCAGAGTGGGTGATACTCGGGCTCAATCGCCTCGTTCGTTGTCTAGCAGGGTGTACCGGATGACCAGGATCATCACTCGAGACAATGAGGTTAATTTGGGATGGCATCAGACCTTTTCGCCTTCTCCCAGAACTCTACCTTACTTGGGATACAATTTTTTTAAATAGTTTTAATAACTCCAGAAGGAGTGTTACCCCATTAGCAACTATACGAACAAAGGTCCGTAACTATCCATGATTCAATTTCATTTCATTTCATTTATTAATGTAGGTGTAACTAGCCATTTGTATGAAGAAATACGTATGTTGAATTAACAATCTCAACTATCAAACGTAATATTGTGCACTAAGCTTCTTCTTCTTTTAACTATGCACTTGCAACTTCTAAGACAACAATAATTTTCGGTAGATAGTCAGTTACAGAATTGTAACAAACACAGTAACTACTAATAATTTTTTTGCAAAGCCAAAATTGACGCATATGGCCCAAACTTGTATTCTGCAACACTCAGAGGTACACCCGGCGTCCTGGTTCAGGTTGCACGAAGTCTACATCTTTGTGAGATCGTCACCAAACAGCGGTTGAGCTAGCTCAGAGGCTCAGAGTGATACGTATGCACGATGTATGCGCTTAGGCAGTTAGACGAAGAATCGAGTACCTACGGCGACAGCACAAGCAACGCAGACTGGAGTTTGCTAGGATGCACTAATTTTTTTTTGGGAAGTGCATGATTGGAGTCCTCTTCTCGGATAAATCATGTTTTTTTAGATCACCGGATGGATGCTGTAGAGTCTGAAGACAAGGGGAGACATATTTTTCCGCTATCATTGTTCAAAATTAATATTTTCACACATATATTTTCAGAAAATTTGTATATGTTCCTAATTTTTAATTTGTATTTTTCAAATCGTTATTGAAATATATTAATATTTCAATAACGATTTTCCATATTTTTGGTAACGAGATTGTAGGTTGGCGAGCGAGCCCAGGAGAAGGAAGATCCAGCTAGCAATTCAGCTAGTCTTCCATTCGTACTGAAAGAGAACGGGCGTAATTCAAACATATATATCATCATAACCCTTCTTACTGGTTACATTGTTTTATTATTTTATTTTGTTAAATATACGACATTAACCGCTAACACAAGTTTTAATTTCCCACATATTTATAGCAAAAATCATATCTATCCGAATCAAATGTGCATTGTTGAAAAAAAAAACTAAAGTAAAAGAAAAAATGAGTAATTCAGATACTTTTCTTCCGAATCGTTTCGGTTCGAGGATATGATGGTCAACCTAGCAGCAAGTAATAATGATATTATAACTAATTTATATTATAAGTTAATACATCATAGGAACAACAAGCACAATATCATCCAACTGTTTTTGTATTCATAAATATGTCAACTATTCTCAAAAGTATGGATTCTATACCAACTATTTAATCTCCAGTTGAAAGTTATATGAGAAATGTAAAAAAAGAACTATTTAACAATAAAACCTTATCTGAAAATTCCTCGAACTTGAAAATAGTTCTAAAATAATTGTTCGTAATTTATGCATTATTCACATTCTTGGAAATGAAACAACATACTATCTAGTCTAATAAAATCACGTATATTTTGGTATAATCGCTTTAGATTTTAAATACAGTGAGTGTAGAAAATATCATATTTAATTTGCATTTACTTAATCCACACAGTTAGACCAAATACGAAAATTGAAAATTGGTGTGTTGTCTGCTTCAAATTCTTCCCCGATATAGTTAAAAAAATTAAAACAAATTATATATTATACAATTACAATTTAATAGTTCATTCCAATTGGTCACTACTCACGCAAAGAATCGCTAGTACTAGAAATCGGTTGGATTGTCGTAAGGCATACTAAAATTCAAATCATAATAAATAAACATATCTGCTGTAAATACTGAATAATTAAACCCCTCTGACCATCGTCCTTTTAACGGCTAAAAAGTCCTTGGGCTGAAACCCTATAAGTATAGAAGCTATAGAATATATAAATTAAATTATAATTATCACAACTGATTATCATCTTAGTTGTGATGAATATTAACTTTTTCAAAAAAATAAGCCCTTATACAATTATTTGAAAGAAACAATTTTCTTCAAAATATTTTTGGGACCGTTGTGTGATGCAAATACCTAGCTGACTTGACTACTCGCTAAAATACCATATAACACAGAAATACGTATAATATGAACTCTGTTACTACCAAAATTGTATTACAATTAATTTATGGTTTTATTATTAATCAATTCCCGGAGGTGGGCACTGGGAAGAACGAAAAGTGGTATGACAAAGAATGTGAAGTAGCGGTGAAAAAATTAAAGATTGAGAAGAGATTCGATTTATCCAAATAAGTGTAAATAATTCATAAAGTGTTATCGAAGCTCGGCATCGATTTATTTCGTAAAGGAAACTGCAGTCCGTTGCCGGGGCCAGCTCTTCGTAAGACAGGCACGGGGAGGGTTAAACAGGGGTTCCCCAGAAGATGGAAGCCCGGCTGGTTCGGCTGCCGAAAAAGGGGAGACTACCGAGCGATGCCTCGAACTTCAGGCCCACATGCCTGCTCGACGGCGCAACTAAGCTTCTCGAAAGGCTGCTGGCAGACCGCTTAGAGGAGGCAGCAGCAGCGAACGACGCTATGTCTCCGATGGAGATTGGTTTCCGCAAAGGGAAATCAACGGTGGACACAATACGCAGCGTGCTTAGACTGGCAGAAGAAGCGGCCCATCGAGAAAGCGCCCGTACTAATCGCACTAGACGTCCGAAATGCGTTTAACTCCCTGTCATGGGCCAGGATAATAGAGGTATTAGTCAGGATTCAGACTCCACCGCACCTGCAGAAGATACTACGGAGTTACCTGTCGCTACAAGAGGTGACTTACTAAGACGCGGGGTAGCAACAACGGCAACGTTCCATATGACCGGGGGAGCCACCCAGGGGTCGGTGCTGGGGCCACTACTTTAGAACCTGGCCTACGGCGGCGTTTTGAAGCTGGAGCTACCACCGGTGACGCAGACGATCGCATTTGCAGACGACCTGGCGATAGTAGTGAGGGCCAGGTGCGTTGAGGACCTTAAACGCGCAGTTGAAGAAGCGGCCGATATAGTGGCCAGCTGGATGCGGGAGACAGGCCTCGAACTAGCGGAGGAGAAGACCGAAGTGGTCTGGTTGTCAACGAGAAGGGCCGGCAGAAAACGAGATGACAATCACAATTTCGAAGACGCGGAGGTATCTAGGAGTCACGCTGGAGGCCAATAAAACCGCTATGCGCTCCACATGGATTAACAAAAAAATCAACTGACGAGGAGGTGAAGCAAGAGGTCCTGAACTGTTAGATAGAGATGATTGTAGATTTCTTTGATGAGGGCATGGAAAAGTCTGTGCCGAGGCTCACAACCTGCATAGAATGGGAAGGTGAATACGTGGAGAAATAACTGACATATATACCAACAAAATCCTGTATTTTAGATCTTTATTAAAGTGCCGCGTAGTTCTTTGATATCCGCCGAATTTTAATAGTTAATCTGTACTCCATCCTGGCCAGGTGATTTTCTGATATTTAGGGTTTAGGCCTTTCGTTACCTCGTATATATTAACTTCTACGTTATCTCTAATTTACGGTGTACCGGTTAATCAGGTGTTTTGATTACTTTTGCATAGTTTCGTATCATTTCTGCCATTTGATTTGCGGAATTTGGTTAATTTCGCAGAATTTCAATATTTCTATGTGTTGTTGTGTTATTACACGCCACATTTGTTTCTGTACACAATAGAAGAGGCAGGAAGGACTCTATTGGTCTTTTCCTTTCTTCTTTGTTTCTTGGAATACGCAGATATCAATATTTCTCTGATTTTTTAACAACTTCTTGGTCTTTCGTATTGTATGATGTTATGTTCCAGATCGTTGTTCGCACTATTGGTTTATTATTCCAATTCGTAGTCATTGCGTATATCGCCATTAGTGAGTCAGTCCAATTCCAAGACTTTCTAACGCTACTTTGAGCTGTCTGGTTGTTTTTTTTTACAGGGATAGATTGCTAGCATGGCCCGCTAACCCTCCTCTTATATCGGGGCTGGGACGGCAACAGTACTACCATTTATTAGTACTCATATTTTAATTAACGGTACTGACAAGTTACTTAAACCAGTCAGCACTGCAGTTAGAATTCCAAAAAATTGGGAGAAAAATAGTAACTTTCCCGGAATATTTTCAAAGTAGGCACATTGTTACACATATTCCAGACAGCTAATATCACAAACGCTTGTAAGAACTGCTGTGCTGGTGTATTATTTTTTTCATTTAAAGTGTTATCAAACGAAACCTACGTTCTTTAATTTTAAAGACGTGCCTAAAATGTTGCAGTTTTACACTAGTTACATGACTAATCTCTATCTTACATTTTAGAATTATTTATATAAATATTACTGTACAAGTATGACACATTAAAGATAATTTACAAATCTATATGATATCTACAAGAATTTACTAAACTTTTATTATGAAGTATAAAGCATTTATTAGTTAAGTAGCGCATTGTAAAGAACTGGTGATATGTGTAAATACAAATATTTAATATATTGACAACATAAGTGAATAGTTTATAAACAATTAGTTATGTAAGTGTTGCATCGAATAAACTACACCGTGCTCAATCATTCCAATTCTGATTAGAATATCACTACATAAATATGGCAACTGTGCACATTAGGTAAGTTAGAAAAATTAAAATTAATATAATAATCTTAAAACTATTAGATCTTAAAGTGAATATAGCGTACATATTTTCACTTAATGTATTAAAAGGTATTTGTGAAAATAAGTCGTAATGATTAGACAACAAAAATATTTTGAATATTTTAATATAGCCATTATTTTCATATCTTATAATACATATCATCGACGCAACATGACATAACTGCATTTTTTAGGAAAATTAGTTAGATATTGTTGATGTTGTATTTTCGCGACAAATCCAATGATATGTCTAATTCATTTACTTAAAAATGCAGTGTCATGTCATGTTGCACCTTAAACGACGATATAATATTATTTTTATTAATTAATATATTTATTATTTATAATTTTTAAAATTAATATATTTATTATACTTTTAAGTATATATTGTATATTAGATTTAACATGTCTCAGAAGTTTTTTACCTAGTACAATTGTAAATTAAAAACAACTTCCAGTTTAATAGGGCTATCAGATCAAGAGCTCTGCCGGAAATGGACAAATTCAGAGGAATTTAATTAGACGGTATTAATCCTCTAAATATTATCAGAAATAGTTAAAATTACTTAATGTCAAAATTAGTAATCAGAATACGTGACAATGTAATAAAACGTGCAGTTTGTATTTGTAGATAATTACTTTTGGTAATAATGTAAACGTAAATAAAAAAATGTGTTAACAATAGTAGTGATAAAATATTACTTCTAACATGTACATACCAGATACTATATGTTGCCTTGGCATAATTCAAGAGTTTTAAAACTATTCAAATTGTTAAGAATGTAGTGCCTAAGAAGCCTCTTGTAAAGAGTATTATTTAAAGTTAGATAGAATGTAGTGTATAAGTTATATAATTTTAAAAAACACCCTTTACATGCTGCTTTTTACATACTACATTCTTCTTAAAGGGTATTCTTTTAAGCTAGATGTTACAACTTCGGATAGGATTTACTGTCAAACTGAAGTATTATTCTGCCACTGCAATGTTTATATTCAGTATAGTGTGGCATCTTAAATTGACTCACGTAAAACGGTATCAAATTTGCTTTGAAAGTCGGGGGTCGATTCGCGAAGCGTATGGATGAATTTTACAGTCCATATAATTGTTTGAGCAAGCTATCAGTCACACTGTGCATAGATTTGATCTAACAATGTTTCACTATCTACGTTATTTAAAAATACTAATACATCAAAGGAATGTGCGTAATATAGGGAATATCGCGCATATAAGCGAAAATGTGTAGAAAAATGTTTCGTGTTCGATCGCACGATCGTAGAGCAGCTGACATGTTGTTTTATCGCGAAATTGGTTTCAACTTGAAATAATCTGTGCCTTGTACAACACAGCTCGTGTTACTCAAGAGATACAGCCAGCATTACTCAAAATTATCTAAGATTGGACTAAAAGAATACGGTTTGTCATTTTTTATGGTCAATTAGGAGGCGCTATTAATATTTTGTTCTGTCATTCGAATTTTTTTTTGAAATGGTCCTGTACAGTAGAATTTCCGTTTCATTTCTGTACCGCAGTACGAAACCCGTTTACGCTGGTTCAGCTGCGCTCTTCGTTGATATATTCTATGCCACTTAGGATTCCACGATGGAACTGCAGCCTTCAGTAATTTTCCCCCAATCCTTGCCTAGTTTGGCATGAAGGCCGATACATTTTACAGGGAAGCCATAGGCAAGAACAGAGTGCCCTTTGGGATCCAGTCACCGCCAACCACCCTCAGATTATGTCGCTGGATGCGACCGTTCTCGGTGAAAGGTAGTACAGCCTATAGCGTAGCCCGATATACTTAAACTAAAAAACGAAAGACTAAGTAAATTGTCATATTTAAAATTTGGAAATGGAAAAAGAATGAGCTCTATGAAATAAATAATCTTAGAATACTAAATAGATTCTTTAAACACAAGCGTTCAGCATTCATAAATATACCTGAATCCAAGAAACAAGACAACTCAGATCGATAATACACCATTGCAAAAAAGTTAAGACGCGCTGAATGCGGAATCGGCCATAGAATCCTAATAGCAGAAATGATATTCACATTCACAAAATCTGTAAAAGCCTAACAGGTGACAAATAAAACAACTACTCTGAAAAAAAATACACCTACTATGGGATGACTAAACCAGAAACAGATACCAGCGAAGACTAGACCAGAAAATGGAAGAATTTAGATATGAAACCATAGAGGAAATATACGAGGCAGAAAAAGAAAATATAAAGGGAGCAGGAAATTATAGAGCGAAATTATACCAGCACGGCATCAGTATAACGTAAATGTTAGTGAAGAAACCAAAAGATGCATCCTAGAAAAAAGGACCTGTACATTAAGTATCTAAATAAGAAAACAGCAGAAGACTTAAACAAATAAGTCTAACGAAAAGTGCAAAGAGACAATAATGAGAACTGGCAAGGAACATGTAATAATCTCGAACAATATATCGGAGGAACAAGGAATTTGGAATAATGGCAAATTTTTAAAACACTGAGGAATAATATAAAGGAACGAACTCGTATTGAATGCATACAACCAGAAAAAATGGGGAATATATTATAAAGAACTCCTGACGAAATCCCGCCCAGATTTTGTGGAACGAGGACTCAAACAACAAGAAACCGCTAACAATGATAGAGAACCATCTGAACTAAAACTGGCGGAGGTAAGTACAGTGACAAAATCCCAAAGAACAAGAGATCGGACCTAGAGGAATAACACCAGAGCTTATAGTGCAACGGAGACTATCTGATTGTTAGTGATTTATCTTTAACCGCTAGATATAGCTCTCGGGCGCCCTTGAGTATCCGTCCACTGTCGGATATTGCGCAGCCAGGAGAGTTGGCCTGGACCTCGTTTGTCTTCTATCTTTCCTTGGAGGATATGTTGAGGTATTCTATATCTTTCAATCTCATAAGATATAGCCTAGGTAGGCTACTTTGCGTTGTTTTAGTAGCTGATGGAGTTCTCGGTCTATTACATCTCGTCGCTTCGTACTCTATCGACCCATGGGATATGTATAATTCACATTTTGAATGCAACATGTTAATGGATGCTATCTTCAACGTCCACGTTTCCACCCCATATAATAGCATTGACCAAGCGTAGCACTTTGCCATTCCGTAACGGATTTTGAAAAGCAGATTTCGGTTACATAGTAGAGTTCTGAATTTCTGGAATGATAGACGTGCTTGTTCTATTCGACATTTAATTTCTTTTTGTGGATCCCATAGATGGTTGATGGATGTGCCTAAATGTCCTGACTCATTCAATCTTCGTATTCCGATTTTTATGTTCATCTCCGCCTGGTTGTCTCTACTGACGATCATAACTAACAACCATTATTGCCACTCCATGTATGTTCTGTCTGTCTGGTTGTCATTTGGACTGGATAGTATCCATCCATCAGCCCTTATTACACTCTTATGGTTCCGTAAAACTACTCCGAATCATACACAGAATATACCTATAAATGCAGAGCAGTTACCTGGAGAGGTTATAGGCCCATATAAAATGTATTTTTAAAAAGGAAGACAAGAGAAAATGTGAGAACTACAGAGGGATTTGTGTAATCTTAGCAATGTGGCCCCTATATGGGAAAATTATTAGAGAAAAACTGGAAAAAAAATTAAGGGCAAAATTGGAGAAGACCAGGAGCTTTACAGCTGGAAGATCATACATAGACCACATCTACACAATACAACAAGTCATACAAAAGAAACTGATAAACAAAAGAGACGTACAACAGGCATTCGTAGGCATAAGAAATGCCCATGACTCAGTATTCAGGAGGAAAATGTGGGAAACTATGAGACAAATCGGAATATCAAATACGTTGACTGATGCTGCAAATAGACTATATGAAGGGAATACTATATACATCAAAATAGGAAACAGAATAATATTCAAAAACAGTACAACTTACCCTCGTAGAGGGAAGTTAAACGCCATCTGGCGGCACCACATCAATTAGCAATGCACACCCATATGGTAATAACCGTCAACATGCTCATGTTATCAGGATCACCGGGTAGTGCCCTCTGGAGAATAATATTCCAACAGAGTGCTTGAGATATCAGCATAAAGCCAATCGTATAAAACATATATAAGTGTGAACCCACCTCTTAGCAATCTACATATCTAGATTTCGATCTTATTAGATCTCGTCAGTGTAGCTCAGCTAGTGAGGATGAATTCACACAAAATCTCGAGTGGTTATATACAAAAACAGTACAACTTACCCTCGGGGCAACGTTAGCATAGAGCTGGCAGAGTGGGAGAAGAGCTGTAGAGAGATGGCGGGGTCAGAGGTGGATTTAGGGAGTCCGAGACCGGTGGTAGGAAGGGAGGCGTTTTCGCGGGAAGAGGTCGACGTGGCTATAGGGCAGCTGAAACTGGGAAAGGCGGCGGGGGAAGATGGGCTGAAGGCAGAGGCCTTCAAAAGATTAACAGAGGAAGGAAAAGATAAGTTACTGGAGGTTTTGAATAGAGTCTGGAGTGGTGAGGAAGAACTGCCGGAAGAGTGGCGTGTGGGGGTGGTGGTCCCGGTACACAAAGGGGGAGCAGCATCGGTCGTAAATAATTATAGGGGTATTACCGTTATGAATGCGGGATACAAAGCGATGATGACAATTGTGAAAAATAGACTAGCGAGGGAAGTGGATAGAAAAGGGCTGCTGCCGAAATGCCAGGGGGGTTTCAGAAAGGGAAGAGGGACGAGGGAGCAGATTTTCACGCTTGCGAGAATGGTGGAGGAAGCGTTGGAGTGCAAAGAGAGAGTGTATGCGGTGTTTGTGGATTTGAAAGCGGCGTATGACTCAGTTCCTAGGGGGAAACTGGTGGAATGTATGGATAGATTGGGTATGGAAGTGGAAGGAGTGGAGTGGGTGAGAAGTATATATAAAGAGACGTGGGCAAAATCGAGAGTGAATGGAGAAGTGTCTGAGAAGTTTAGGGTAAATGTGGGTATAAGGCAAGGGTGCCCGCTAAGCCCCCTCCTGTTCAATCTATACACAAGCGAGTTGGAGGCGGTGCTGAGGAGAGGACAGGCTGGAGGGGTCGTGGTGGGGAGAACCAAGGTGTGGATGCTGGCATATGCGGATGACATAGTATTAGTAGCCAAGAGAGTGGAAGAGATGCAAGAGATGTTGGAAAGAATGGGAAGGTACATGGATAGGAGAGGGCTAGTAGTGAATGTGGAGAAGACTAAATGGATGATGTTTAGGAATAGGGGTAGAAGGGGTAGAGTGGAAGAGCTGAAATGGAAGGGAAGGATGATTGAGAGAGTGAATGTCTTTAAATATTTGGGTTTCTGGTTTGACAGTGGAGGAGGATTTAGGGTGCATGTGGAAAGTATGCAAGCGAAAGCGAGAATGGCTTGGGGAATAGCGAGAAGGAAATGGGAGAGGTTGTGGGGCGGTAACCTCGTAATGGCGTGCAAAAATCTATTCTGTTGTATGGAGTGGAAGTGTGGGGATTGCGTGAGTGGGATGTGATAGAGAGAGAGCAAGGTGTTCTCCTGAAGAGTCTGCTGAGTCTCGAAATGTCGACACCGAGAGCAGTGCTGTTGCAGGAGACGAATTGTATGAGTATGTGGTGGGAGTCGTGTATAAGGGTTGTGAAATTTGAAGAAAGATTGCAGGAATTGGGTGAGGAAAGACTGGTGCGGGAGGTATGGATGAGGTGTAAGAGTAGGACGGAGAGTGGTTGGAGAAAGGATAGAGGAAGGATGTATGAAAGAGTGGGTATGTCTGAGGTGTGGGTAGAGGAGAAGCTGAGAGAAATGGGAAGCCTAGGAACTGAGGTAAGAGAGAGATTGAGAGATATTGAGTGGCAAGAACGGCAGACTAGAATGAATGAGAGCTCTTACAACCCTGGCTACGTAGAGTGGCAAGTGAGTGGGAGACTCCCGAGTACTTAGCCAGGGGTGAGTGGAGCAGGGAGGACAAGGTATGCATGGCAAGAGCGAGGTGTGGGTCAGACGAGAGATGGAGGAAAGTGTGGATGGGTTTAGGGTACACCGCGGAAGCGACACGTGGTGGCACCTTAGCGAAGAATGTGAGGGTGTGAAAGCAGAGTGGGTGGGAGACTGCAGAAAGCTGAATGAATGGTTATGCGAGGATGGGGAAGGCGTGAAAATCTGCTGGAGGCTGACGTGGGAGAGGAAAGTGGCAAGGGTAAAGGGAGCGGCGATAGATGGGGGTAATTAGTAATTTTTGGCGGAGTAGTACTTTTATTTATATTGTATTTTTATTTTTATTTTTGTATATTTTTGTTGAGGTTTGTGATGTGGAGGGGCAGTGAGGAAAATGGCAATAAAGGTCTTTTTTTATTTATTTTTTTATAGAATTTCCATCCAGATTTGAGAATTTCCGTGAATTTGAAATATTCTTGACTTATAATATTCTTCCTTTTGATGAGAATTTGGAGTAAGTGGAAATGTTGCTTCAAATAGAATTAAGCGAAGTCAGTTTCGTGAGGTGCCGCTGCAAGATTTTTACATGAGATATGTTACCAAAGATATTATTAATTTTATTGTCTTCGGAAGTACTTATTGCTGTGACAATTTTTTTTCAAAATAAATTTCACGAAATCAAAAAATAAACTTATTGATTGATCGAAGTATTCATTTACTATTATTCTTTTACTATTTTATTTTATATAACTATATAACTACAAAGTTGTTTGTTTATTTAAGTTTATTTAATTTATCCTTTTATTGCTATTATAACACTGGGTATACATATGTGTACCTTTTTATTAAATAAATATTACTATCATTTTGTTTTTGTTTTGGCCCGTGGCCATACTAAATTGTTCTATTCGGTTCTCTATAGAAATAGGTTGTCCATGCCTGATCTAGGGTATTGTATATTTTTATGCTTTTATTAAAGGTTTTTGTTCGTTATTCTTAGGGTTTCTTTTCCTGTGCCTTTATATTTATGAAAGTCTTTATTTTGCTGAAAATTTAGGTTTAACTTTATTTTCTTTCCTTTCCTTTGATTTTGTGAATTAGTACCACATAAATTGAATAGTTTTTACAGAAACGAGGCATCAATATTTGGCACAAATGACCGATATTCTCCATGGCCTACATATTATTTCCGCAAATTATTATTTTTGTGCACTACTTTATCCATATTTTGTATGATAAAGTAAAAATCATTAGTGTCTGTAGTCGGTAAAATAATTTGGTGTTACATTTTTCGAAAACTACATGTTATATAAACATCAAACAAATTAAAATTAACAATGCAAAATAAAATAATTTATGACACAGACACACACACACACACAGTACAGTGCGTTGTCGGTTATCCGGTTATCATGAGACTAGAGGCCAGGATGACTATATTAGTAAAATTTCAATGTGGGACAAGCGGTGATAAATAATAATTTGCGCATATATTATATACAACGTGTTTATTTAAGTATGCAATATATGGAGTTTTTTTACATTCGTGTTATTCTTTACTTTAATTTGCAAATATTTATTTGGATCCAATTATGTGGATTATATCTAAATATTAATAATAAAAACATTATAGTAAATTTAATAAATCACTTCATAGGAGTGTTGTTTCTATACAAAAATGCCTTGTATAAAAATCTCTAATTACGCAGATTATAATTTTAATTTTTATTTCACAATTTGATTTTCGTATCCTCCAAATGACCATAAAGCTTCTCAGAATAAACTATATTTTTTTAACCAACCCCGTAAAAGCAGTCAAGTGGATTTAGGTCGGTTGCGTGAGCAGGCCATGGAAATAATGAATCTTCCAATCAATTTTTTATGAAATTCTTTATTTTATACTCTACCACTGCACGAGCACTATGTACAGGTGCTCCGCTCTGCCTAAACCAGAGTGAATTTCTTGTAGTTTATGGTAAATGATTTGATTTTCTAGTTTCGTGGTTAAGATTAATTTTTTTTCAGAATTTAAGATTTGATTTGATTTGAAAACTGGATATTAATTAGTTGGGTCAAAATTCCAACCAATATATAGAGTGAAATCAATCTTTATTAAGCTATCGGCCCTTTCCTCCACCAACATATATTTTTTGCGGATGTTGATTTTACAGATTTTAGAAAAAATTAGATTTTTTGTTGCCTACCAACAACATCAATCGATCAAACGTTTGATTACAAAATTCTCCTTAGTATCGAATTTCCATTTATTCCACCAAATTGTTCCACTGTTACGACATAGACTCATAAAAAGTATGAGTGCATATTCATATTAATTCTTATAGCCCCTATTCTCATAAATACAATAGATTAGAGAAAAAGTAATAATTCAACAAATTGTTAATATGTGCGGTTCTAGATAGCACGTTGGGACTATTTAGATAAATACCGCCACACTTCTTATCAAACCAGTTAGTGGGAGGCATGAAATGCTCAACTCTATCGCCTACAATTCAGTGACAGGAGTCCACTACTAACTAACAAACGGGTAAGCTATTCGCAATTGCGAATCCGAAATTTGTGCTGATTTAAAATTCCCGGCTAGTTCAGAGGGGCGACATGCGCCCCGACGCCTTGCATTATATATCGAACCGCACGGCGTTATAATTCCAGATGGTTTATCCGAACCACCCACTTAACATGTATACCATAAAATACTTTAATATACTCGCTATATTTTTATTAAAAATGAGGTGACACTGGCCGTTGCCGACAATCCAGCGCGACAAGTGTAATTTAAGGTAATTCAATTTAATTTTGTTTATATGGACATGTGTAGGGATAATAGAAGTGTTTACACGGTTTATTTATGTTATAGTCTTTTAGAGAAATCTTAGATACAATTATACTCAATTTATTATGGGAATTAATTTACCATACCTGTGTGTCTATAGAATTCCAAATATGTTTTAAGATATTTACCTACGTACATATAACATATATTTGAAATTTATTTATTATAATACAGGGTTGTTGTATTTTAAAGTATATAATTGTAGTTCTGCAGTATATACAAATCTTTATTATTAGCAGTTACATGAGATACACATGTATATTAATATTTGGTTCCTTAATATTAATTATTATATAATATAATTATTGAAAACGCCTATCAACCCGAGGCTTGCTGCCTTTCTTTCGCAATAATATATTCAATAACTTTATTTTATATAACTTTATAGTAATAACGTTACTAAGTATAGAAAATAAACACGTAGTGTATTTAAATTAGTTAATAATCATATCAAACTAAACTAAATTAAATAAAACTAGGCATAAACCCACATAAATTAAAAAATAAGCAATACATTTTAGAACATAGATTCACCATTATATTGTTTATTATAAAATAAAAAAATAATAAGAATTAAATAGTAAGTGAATGTCCTTATTTTGCGATTATAAATTATGCAAAAATGTACACTGATTTCTTCACTCCTATTTCTGGTGGGTATAAAGCCACCATCAGTATTTTATATTATTATCTTATATATTTTATATCATATAATTTATATTCATACATGAAGTAAACTTTATATAACCAATATTTAATAAATACTTAAATTTATTTAGATTTATTATCAAATTTAATTTAATCTTGCACTAATATCATATGAAGTATGGATAAGGTATTGTAATAATATTTGAATTTTTATATAAATCTCTTTCACATTTTCGTACCAAATTTTGATTTTGTTAGAAATCCTTCGGGGGAAAGTCCGTGTTTACTAACTGAGATTTTCCGTTTTTGATGTGATGTAAAACAGATTTATTATTTAAATTTACACCTTAGTAAAATACTCTGTTGCAGTTTACATTTATTATGATACGATTTTATTATGTGATATGAATTGTTAAATACCATAAAATAAAACCTTGTTGTTTAATTCTTATCTTATATTAATATTTAGAATAGATAAGTTTTAATATACAGTTAAAGAGAAAAAATTGCTGATTAATTAATCATTTACCTTGCGGCTCTGGAGCCAAATTACATATAATTAATTCATGTATTGTTTTGTGTACTTGAAAGTAAAAATATTTGAATAGGTAAGTGTTTTCAAGAGCTTTTATTACTGACAATATAAAACAAACACTTGTTTTATATTTTATTGTACTAATAAGAAGGCCTGTAATAAAAAAAATCGACGGGCTTATTTATAACCGAATACAAATGTATGAAATAATAACAATAAGCATAAATATTATACAATATATCACGAATTATGGTTCTTGATCTTACACGGCTCTAGTATAATAGAAAGAAGTCATCAGGTGACCATGTAAACATTAGGAATAACATACGTTTTCAAATCTAATATTTTGCTCTAAACTATTTATTACAAGGCATTTAAGGGACCAGATGTTGCCTATTGGTGCGAACCATATTGTGTAGTTCCATAATTATAATTACGAACATAAATGTTGCGTACTGGTAAATAAAGCTATCATGAGTGGACGCAGATACTATATATGTGTTTTTCGATGGTGTCAACATGAAATGATAAAATCAATTCATAAATCAATATATTTTTTGAGTGTTTTGTGGGAGGAGAGAAATGAATCATAATAATGTACTTGAAAAGATTAAAGGGATGACCGTTATATGGAACGATTACCAATATGTGACATTAGTAACAAGATGGATTGGCACTCACATAATGAATTATTACGGTATTTTTATCTTTAAAAATATTATAGACATTCGCATGTTACTATTTTAGGAATAAGCAATGCATCCGTATGATAATAAAATGAAGATAATATTTTGAAGCAGACCGACCTGTCGTTTATGACTTTTGTGGTGTCAGCAGTGTCAGTGCATGTCGTGACATTTTTTTATTACTGTTTTGTTCGTCAATAGTTTTTCCTATTACCGCGATATTAGGCTCCTTGCGTCTATTGTTAACTTAGAAGTTTCCTCTGCATTGCTAGAAGAAGAAGAATTAGGGCGCATGATATTACGTTTGATAATGTTTTGAGAGGAAAAGTAAACACATCACACGGGCTTAGATAAGTTGGCGAGATAATTGATTCATCCGCTTTAACTCGCTCGGGCCTCCGATGTTGGGAAGCAGCCAGGCCAGGGCTGCTCATATTCTGGTGGCTCAAGTATTGTTCCAAGATATTTGATTTCCCTTATGTCTGGGCGATCCTGACCGAGTAGTGAGATCGTAGTAGCTTCTCGGAAGCCTGCCCTCCGTGTGGTGAGCAGGACGGCCTTAGTTTTGCCCACCGCGATTTTAAGTCGGTACTAGCCTTCCATTCCGCTACTTTCTGCTACCCTGATTTTAGTGATTGTTTCGTCCAAGTCCCTTGCGATGGCTACTAGCGCCAGATCATAAGGATAGACGATGGTGGTAACGTCTTTGGGCAGCTCCAGCCGGAGTGCGTCATCGTAGGCTACGTTCTACGTTCAGGGCCCAGATCCTTGCGTAACCTCGAATTTCGACAGCCCTTCATAGCCCTCGTGCGTGCCCTCTCTTTCACTAAGATTGTCCTATACTATCCGTACCAGGGCCTTCGGTATACTCCTTCGTCGCAGTGTAGCTATGGTGGCTACCCACGGGATTGAGTTGAACGCATTTTTTACATCCAGAGTGCAGGGCCTACGTTTTCCCCATGTTCCTATGTTCCACTCTGATACGAGATTCCGGACTGCTATGACGTCCGCATTTGAACGGCCTTCGGTGTAATACGGTGCGTTATCAGTCGCTCCGCGGTCTTAGGCACCCCGCCTAGTAAGCATAGGGGGCGGTAGGCTCTTGGGTTATTAACCTGCTTCCCTGGCTTTGGGATGATAGTTTTGTCGTTTTTTTTTTCGGAAACTTTCCTTCACACAAGCAAATGGTTACTAGAGTTGTTATGTCCTTAGCAAATGAGGGTGTAGCTGATCTCACGACCTCATTGGGTATACCGTCAGGCCCAAGGGCCTTTCAGTTTGGGGACTTGGTCAGTAGTTGCAGTAATACCTCTTCCTTCCAGCTGGGGGTGGTCTGTGGAGGCGTGTCCCGGGATTCTTTTATTTCCAGGTGTGCGACGTTACTGTTGGTGTCTATAGGCTGGAAACCACCGCTCCCACCTCTCCACGTACTGAGGATTCCAATCTTGGCAGGCGAGTTTCGAACCGCCGCATTACCAGCTTGTCGGAGAGATCCCACGGGTCATTGTCCTTCCTACAGAGCTGTTTCCAGCAAGCTTCCTGGTTTCGTTTGGTCGCACGCTTAAAGTCTCTTCTCCGTTCCCAGTATCTGTCCTGGAGTTCCTGCGTCAGCACTCCAGACGCTCTTACTCACAACACCCGCCTGCTCTCCTGTTAGCCACCTTTCGGCACCACTATTATACGATTATTTTCCTTTTATTGGTAGTCTTACTAATCAATGTCTCTTGACAAGCTTTTTGTAGTCGTATTCATCCCCATCTGATCTTGGTTGATTTGTGATAGTCTCGGTTCGTTGTCTAATTGAGCCATCAGTGCCTCATTGTTTTGATTACCTATCTCCTTGGCTGGAGTTTGTGCATGTGCGTGGGGCTGGCGCAGAGTAGTTCTTCTGCTTTGTTTGATGCCGAACTCAATATAATTGGGATCGCGCAATATTTTTTCTTCAACAAGGACCCTATAGCCCCGTACACATTCTATCAAATTTGTCGATCCTAGCGTGATATTCGATGTTGATTTCCTTCTGCTGAAGGTCGGCGCGTTTTTCGTGTTACACACTGCTAATCCGAGAGTGGATGCGAGGTCCAGTAGTAACTCTCTCCTCGCGTCGGTGACCGGTGCTCTTCGCATTGAAGTCTCCTGTCACCACGACCTGACTAGATTGATCGCATGGATCTTTCTAGTATTTCCAGCCAATGTGTGCAGTGTGTTCGATTGCAGTTCGGTGACGATAGCAGGCGTACAGTCTAACGCCTGCTACTGTGGCCCTTGAGATCCCACCCGGGTGATCCATACGACGTAATGTGGTTGTGGTGTTCGCCCACGATGTTATTGGCTACTTCACTTTTTGGTCTTTTATCACCCAGGATGAATCAAGCTTGCTATAAGGCTCGCTCAGTAATATCGCACGAGTTCCGCGATTTCTCGCCGACGGCCTATGTTCGTCTGTTGTTGCTGGTTATCTCCCACACCCCTAGTGTGCTTGTCCTCTCGTCCCGGACCTTGCGTTTAATTGGACCTCCTGCCGCATACTTTGCAGAGGGTGCAGTAGGGCGTCTTTCTCTCTTGCATAGCCTCGCTTGATGGCCCTCCTCCTAACACCTCAGACATAGATTTCTTCGATCTGCCACTGTGCTTAAGTTAGCCCGGTGCCCGTCTATCCAGCATCGGCTGCTGATACTTGATACTTGATACTGGTTGCTCGCCATTGAACCTAGGTCTATCCTCAGTCTTGTTGCCGTTAGTGCCTCCACTCCTCTTCCAGTTGTGACTATTATTGTCTTTGTGTTGTTCTTGGCGGGCCTGGGTTCACCCACTCTGTATAGTTATTGGTGTGTTATGATATCCTTAATTGCTGATTCTACTTCTACTTTGGTCGTGACTATATCTAACCCCCTTTTATGAAGAGTGACACCCGGTTCACTCTGGTTTCGGCTTCTTGCGTTCTCTCGGCTCTATCCCCACACAATGCGTCTACTTGCGTGCCGCTTCCTCTATCTCTTTACCTCCGACTAAGAGTAGCCGTTTTCCGCCTTCTCCATGCTGGTTACATTGTTTCCACCGCTATCAGTTTCCCTAAAGCTTATAACCAGGCATACATTTGGCCGTCCATTGGTTTTACTACAATTGGTTCCCCTTGTCGCCTCTCTAGCTGTCTGGTAATCTACGTCGTGGTCTCCGTATTCCGTGCTCTCTTCATGTCTACCTGCACCTCCTCCAGGTCCTTAATTGACACCTGGCTGGGGAAGCGAACTTGTATTCCAGGATCTTTTTGGCGTTTATCGTGGGTAGTCTTATCGCCTCTACTAGTATCGCCTTTTCTTCATTTGTTTCTACTGGTCTCTCTCATCTTGTCTTTAGTAGAGGTTGTACACACTATATAGTGTTTTAGTCGTTCTCTCTTTTCGGTAGGGCCTAGGTGGTTTCTCACCTCGGTGGTGCGGCATATCGTGGCCTCTCCGCCCTCCTCGAGGTTTAGGCCTATTGCTTCGGGAATCACTCGTCCTGTTTTTTTTTTCTGCCACTGGTCACCGCCCTGCACTCAGTGTCGATGAGCCTCACTACCTCCATGTCCGGGGTCGGTCTAACATCCTTTGCTACCACAACTTTTGTGAAGGTTCCTTCAAGCTAATATGCTGCCATTATCGTGGCTGCTTTTTTGTATTTTGCTTCTTTATCGAACGAGTCCCTTATCCTCGCAGCTTTTTCCTCTTTAGAATCTGGCTTCTTTGGTTCAGGTGGTTGTATTTGGCTAGTCTGTCCGTGTAGCTGCATTGCCTTAATCTATTTCCTCATTATATCAATTTCCGCGTATTTCAGCCTACTGTCTATTCTTAAGGCTGCCACTATCTGTTTTAGGTTCTGGTTTCAATATTTTGGCGGATTTTTATAGGGGTTCCCATTGTCCCCAGCTAGCTTTGCCTCTTCCGGGATGTTCCGAGTTATTCCCGCCGTGTCAGTTAACTTTCTCTTCGTTGCTTGGTAGTTCTCGTTATGTGTCTGTCTTTTCCGTCTCAGCCATGATCCATTCCAATGGGGATTCCCTGCGGTTGTTGCGGGATTGTTCTGGTTTGTTTCTGCTTCTTCGACCTGAGAGTCGTTGGGGTTCTAGGTGTGGCGGAGCTCCTTTTGTAAGGGCTTTCGGTGTTCCTTTCTTATATTCTGGTCCTATATTTGCTTCTGACTACACATACAATAACAAAAAGGACAGAAGGACCCGAAGGTCGAGAGCCAGTCACCATTAAACATAGTTACAGTTACAAAGTTACTAATCTAACATTCACAGTAAGTACTACAATCTACTTCAACAAAATCCTGAAGCAGCTAAGAGGGAGGTTCTGGACTGTTCAGATTCCTCCGGAGAGGGCGGAGAGTGGAGACGAAGATGTTTGACTAATGATTTTTACGAAATATTTCAAATTCTCATTTAATATTAATTAATTAACCAGCTTAGTGGCCGAGGGGCTATAGGTGCCATCTCGTACTGAGCGTTGGGGAGCGTGAGTTCTAACCCCATCGGGCCAATTTCGCCAATCATAGTTTTCAGAGGTTTTCTGTAAATACCTGGTGATTAAACTCCTCTGAGATTCTCCGTTTACCGGCGAAAAAGCCTCACGGCTGATAACCCTATGAAGATGAATTTTTAAAATTAGTTAATGATGACAGAAGGACCCGTATGTCGATAGCCAGTTACAAATCGCAACGAATACAGCAACTACTACTACTACTATTAATTAATTCGGAAAGTGGTGGGTCGAAATTACTTGGTGTGATGGTACTGGGTACAGTAGTGCTAAACAATAAATGTAAATTATACATTTCTACACATATCATGCCGACTATTTCCAGAAAATGTCCATGTGTATCCGAATAACTAGTATTACCAGTTACTAATTGCAAGACGTACCGTAACTACTACTACTTATGTGTATGAGAGATATTGAAAAAATATTTGCCGAGACCGACTCTGGAATTTTGTATTTTTAGTTTGTTATTATTATAGGATGACGCGGAAATGCTTTGTCCAGAATCAGACTAAAACTGACTATATCCGCAAAGCGAAATGGTATTTCTGTATTCATATACTGGACAATTTTATTAGAGACTAATGTCCATATTCACCAACGTCACCACACGACAGAAATTGCCAAACATGGCATATATATATATATATATATATATATATATATATATATATATATATATATATATATATATGTATATATATATAAATAATAGAGAAAATATTTCAATAAATATTTTACTTTTTTAAATTATGCGTTGCAAATTCCGCGCAATCCCCACTTATCGTTTCGCGCTTGGAATCTCCCGCCTTCGACTGGTTGTCAGAGTGAATGGAACACTTATGCCGCTATCTATTATTCTCGCAGTCATTGCGTAATATTTTGGAGACCTAATTTTGTTAATGTTTTCTTATTCACACCATTGATATCAGCGCTACTTATGTTCACGCCAATATAGGTTCAAAACGCAGCTAGCTGATTTCTAATAGTATTGCAAACTTTAACAATTGCGTTGATGTTTTTAAATATGAAGTTTCCACCAAAACCAAATGAAGAGTTTGTCGACGAGCTATTTTGTCGCGGGCTATTGCATCGGGGCCTGCTGCTTCTGTCTGGGTACCACGATTCTGTTCACTTGCAGAGAGATGGATAGAATATTACCCGATTTTCAAATTTAGTTTACTTATGAAACTAAAGGTGGGTTTATACTCATCTATGCTCACAAAATAAGAATATTCACTTACAATTTAGTTCTTAGTACTAATTTTAACACAATAAACAATCTTATAGGAAATAATCCTCTGGAATTAACTCCTTATTTACTATTGAAGCTATTACTTATCAGCATAAAAGCAGCCCTATAGGTTTTTTTGAAAAATATGTTTTTAACCGAAACAAGTGTATATAGCAGATTTGATATAAACACTTACTTTTGTTTATCATTTACTAAGTAAATGAATATATAGAAATACTAGTTTCAAATAACGGTTATAAAATACTGATTTGATATTTATATTCCAGACCTATCACTCGGAAGAAATACGCGCTCCGTGAGATCTGTTTTAAATATGTGTATAACGTATGAACACAAATACTAGATTAGTATTAGGTCCTGGTAGAATAATATGGTAATTTTATATTAGAAATTTACCATATCGTCGGTATAAAGTTAATTTGAAATTTTCTCATTTTGAGAAAACTGGATTTAACGAAAGTTGGCTAGAAAATTTTCAATTATACTTCTTCTTTTCATATACTGTGTGTCATGAAGCGCTTAGCAGGAATGCACATTTGAGTTTTATTTATATGCGTATAAAATCTTACATTCCCACGGGAATGAACAGTAGTTGAAGAAAACCAGTTAAAGTAAGCTTGATTGATGGAAAATGGCAGCTTTTGCCTATGACTAAAATTTAGTCATCAAATATTAAACAAATAATAATTGGGTATAATAATCTAAACACTAAACAACGTGAAAAAACAAAAAAAAGGTCTCTCAAAATATCCCTGTCTCTTAAGACCTCAAATATTGCTCAATCCAGCCACTGCACCCAGGTCTCTGTCGGTTGTTACTCCTCCCCCTACTTCTTTATCATCCGGGTTAGGGACCTTCTATGGCAAAGTTAAAATTAATTTATAGGTGTGCAAATACAAAAATGAACATATATTCAATATTATACACACATGCCAGTTTATCAACAGATACGTAAGCAATATTATTACTCGTTTTAATTTGCCGGTAAGAAAACAATGAAAACCTTAATAGTACGATTTAAAAGTCGTTTATGTTAATAGTATATTAAAATTAGTCCTGTGTATTTATGAAATGATGCGAAAGTTTTTTTCATATTGCAACATAATTTTTATACGAACTATACTGTAATTAATAACGGCAGATTTAGAGTGGAAACGGTTAATGTTTTAAAATAAGGTATTGGAAAATTCGGTAAGTCTAGTTCCTTATAAATAAAAGTAATCTATGCTATGAATATTCAAATGTTATATAGTGCATGATGATATACCTAATCAATTGTCCTTTTTACGGAAACAAAAAATAGTAAAGTTGTTAATTAGTTTCCACTAGAGTATTAACCTATTCTCTATATTTCCTCTTTTTTTTTGGGTAATTTAATAATAAATTATCAATAAAAAGATAAAATATAGGGATATTAACCTAGTGTAGAAACTAATTTACAACTTTACTAATTTTTGTTTCTGTAAAAAGGACAATTGATTAGGTATATCGTCATGCACTATTATATTTTCTATTTTATTTTGGTATTTTAATAATAAATTAATATTAAACCAAACATGCTGATGTCGAGCAGTGGTTAGCCCGAACGCGCGGCCCGGGTAGTCGGTTTGTCGTTGGGATACAAATAATAACACTTTAGAAACTCAGACAGTTCATGAGTTCAGGGAAACTCCCTGAGTTTTCTGAAGTAGTCCGTACTAACATTCACAAATACACTAGGACTACTACTACTATTACTATTAAACCAACATACAAAAATAACCATTGTAACTTTTATAACTGAATATTCTCTGAACAGATAGAGTGTTAATATTTGTCTTATTATCATCAATTTCGATTATTTACAACTTCTCTACTTGCCTAGATCGATATCAATTTGAATAGTTTTAATCAATTTAGTACAACGAAAAACGTACTTTTAACTTACGAATATATTGTTACATATGTCATACCATTTTTATCTATTGTTTCTGTATCTTCCAGTTCTGTTACTTTTATTATTCTACTTCTTATCTATCCTAAATATTTTCTTTTTTTTTTGTTTTAACGATATTTTCCATGTAGTTTAGTCCCTGTCCGTCTTCGTATCGAGTATAATCTCCATCTTCTTATTTGCCCGTCATGGTCTTTCAAATTTAATTTAAAGTAGGTGCTATAGTGATCCCAGTCGTCCCTCATCCCTCTACACATTCAACAAATGTTCTCTTCTTCTGGTCTGGTATTTATTTATTTTCGAAACATTCATACCGTTAGTAAAACATTATAACCTATATCATACCCTAAATATTCCAGATTTTCGTCAGTAAAGTTAGAGCTATGGAGTTGCAAATCTATCATCCATGAAAAATATAATAAATAATGCATAAATAATCAAACAGGGGCCATGTAAAAGTAAAACAATACTCGCGACTGCAGGCGGAGGTATCTAATTTCAACTGATCTTCTGGGAGTCTGCTGGTAGCCTGATTTTACAACTTTTATCGAAATTGATGTGCATTTGAAGAACAATCACATATGCGACATATAAAAAAGACGCTTGAAATATGTGGACCGTCTCATAGTAGATGGGTGGGTGTCTAAAAATCAGTATTCAATCAATCAATCAATCAAATTTCTTGGAACTAGCAGCTATGTGCTAAGAAACCTCTCATCATTTTGGTAATTTTTTAAGAAAATATAAGACAAAAAGATCAATAAAATAACGCTTGGAATTATACAGAATCTTCCCTCCAGTTTCTCTGCTATCACTGACCACGAGATCTGATCTATTATCTTGAAATAATTCGATGGTATAGTCTATCTCTTTAGTTTCTCTGTTACACTTGTCATCTGAATCATTCGGTACAGCTGTCTGTTGGCTTTTTTTGCCTTTCTTGTCCTTGTTGAAAGTATCATATTTCCTTTCGCATTCTTCTACTTCCTTGCTTTTTTCCATTAACCAGTTTCCCTTGGCGCGGTTAATTTTGCTTTCGATGTCTCGATTTATCCCATGGTAATTCGTCTTATCGTTGTTTTTACTTAATCGTCTTTCCGTCATAATTTCCTCTGTCGTTCACATTTGTTTTCGGTGTTATTGTTATAGGTGTTAAAATCTCTTTCCCAACCGATATTACAGCTTCCTGAATGGATTTCCATTTACTATCTACGTTGTTAATATTCCGAAGATTCTGATTGATTTTATCTCGTATTTCCTGTCGGATTTTTTCGTAATCTAGTCTGGTGATCTCAATTTCTGGAAGCTTCAGTTTAAAAAAATTAATTCTAATATTGCTACAATCGGATTGTGGTCAGAATAGATAACAGCTCCCGGATCAGATTTGATAGATTTCACCTAGTCTTTGAATCTACCTCTAATAAGAATAGTCGATTTGATTTTTTATTATTCCATTCAGTCCTCCAGACGGCGATTTCAATGTATATAGTTTGAGCTTCGGTAACTTGAAGGTATTTGTAATAACAAATTCCTCATTCCGGCAGAATTGAATGCGTTCGCCCAATCCATATTCACCTACACATGAGTGTATCTTCTTGTCCAACCTTCGCATTGAAATCTCATCAGATACTTGTTACTTCATGTTTTGTTTTTGGATGATTTGAGCATTGAACTGAGCTGTTCATAAAATCCTCTTGCAGTTGGAGCATAAACTTAAATAATGTTAATGGGGCCTTAACATTAATTATTAATTGGAGCATACACTTGAACAATGTTAAGCCCCTATTAACATTATTCAAATTTATGCTTGACTGATTGTAGAATCATAACTCGTTCTAAAATTTGTGTGAAATCGAGTACTAATTTGTCTGTGAATTTATCTAAAATGATGCCTACCCTGACGGTAACCTCAATGAACCGTCTCCAAGCGTTCCAAATGTGTATTTTCCGACGAATGCTAAAAATTCCATGAACTAATGAGGAGGTCCTATGAAGGATTCCTAACAATTGCGAAGCGAAGGAAAGCGGCGTACTTCGGCTACATTTTCAGAAACGGTGAGTTCTCGTTTCCAGAGAAGTAGCGTCTATTTGCTGTTGTACAATTCCTCGTTCCCAACCATTGAACGCTACTTATTACTTATTAACCCCCTGGACATCCGAATGGGGACTACTACTCTGGAATTAAGTTTCGTTGGGAAGTTAGCTGTTAATCATTTACTATGAATATCCTCTTGGATCTATACTACAATGGTTTCCCGATGCCTTCGGTAGTCCGGTATGTAGGCTTGAACATTTCTATCTCTACCGTCTTCGTTGTCGATTTCTCAGACCCAGGACAAGATGGAGCTCTTACTGTGTTTAGCTCTTCTACCCGAAGCTGTTGGTCAGGCAAAGAAGCTGCTTATACCGGCAGGGATTAAGTCAGGTTCGCCATGGTTCCTCTCACTTAGTTTAGCCTGCAGGTAAATGCAGTTTACCGGTGTAGCAGCTTGGAACCAAAGTTGAAGCTGGGTTCCCCGCGAGGACAAGATATCATCCACCGCTCCATGACGCTCGAAAGGGAGACAAGAGAATCTACAATAACTATAGAGGAATCACACTTACCAGTCTACCAGGAAAATACTGGCCAGTATCATGAACAAGAGAATAAGAGACATATAGACGATACTCAATGCGGATTCAGGAGATGAACACGCGCCCAGACACCGGTGTGAAGTTATCCTCTAAGATACCAGCCTCTATACCGCGCGCACAGCGGATTGTTTGCCGGTCTGTACAGACCAACTGGGGAGACCAAAATATATATATATATATATATATTCATATTTATAGGCGTTGTTGTATAATACATGTTGTAACGTAAATTATTATTTTTGACCCTGCGGCGAAAAGAAAATGACATGGATTTGAAAAAAATTGCTCAATGTTTATAACCATATGACAATGTAAAATAGAAAGTCTCTATCTATACTGATCTTCGCACAAAACATATCGAGTATCAGATGAAATACGTTCGAAAAAAAATACTTAGAATCAAAATTTTCCAATTTCCTTCGGCCATCTCGTACACTGATATGTTTTGTTCGAAGATATGATGCATTATTTTATTATCGACTCTAAAATCGGATTATCTTGATATGAACTTAAAAGTTAAAAATTAAAAAAAAATAGACAGATAGATGTGTAGGGATAGAGACTTTCCATTTTAAATTGCCATATTGTTATAAACATTGAGCAAATTTTTTCAAATCCATTTTCGCCACAGGGTCGAAAATAATAATTTACGTTACAACATATATTACACATCACCTATAAAAATTATTATATATATATATATATATATATATATATATATTATGGTCGGCAAGACAAACAAAGGATTCCTCAAAATTTGGATTTATTTTGGTCTCCCTAATTGATCAGTACAGACCCGCTGGATGGGATCTTAGAAGATAACTTCACACCGGTCCCAATACCTGATATTCTTGAAAAAGCAAATAAGTTAAACAGAAATATCCCTACATGATTCATAGACCTAGAAAAGAGACGAATAATAGAGTACAATAGAAATAACAAAAGCCATGTACACAGATAATAACAATATAATAAGAACAAACAATGAGGAGTCAGGGGAGTTCACAACAAGAATAAGGATTAAACCAGGTTGTGTCATGAGTCCGCTTCTATTTTCATGTAGTACTGGATTGAGCAATGCAAAAAGCAAAGAAAGATCTTCTACTTGTGACGCCGTCTCTATCGGAGCTTGGCGATCCAAGTTATGATGGTTACACGTGAAACAGGTGCTCAGAACATATAGACCGATGTTCTTTTATACCAAAATCTTAGGTCCTTTGTCCCTGCTGAGTTCTGACGTCTTCCTACCGACCTTTGCAGTCAATCTTGATTAGACGCAGGATCTCATAGGGTTGGCCCCTCATTATACGCCCGATGTATTGAAGCTGCGTTTTTTTATTGTTGTCATTAGTTCTTCGATTTTGTTCAGCCGCCCTTGTACATCTTCATTAGTTTCTTCTGTAGATATTCGTAGGATTCTTCTATAGCAGGGGTGGACAAACTTTAGATCACTTCGAGCGACCTGTTTCTTAAATTACAGGCCTATTAATATCGTATGTATTACGTGATCATAAGAAAAGTAGTAATTTAAAGCCCAAAATAAGTTTAAATTTAAAATTACCATAGATATTATTAATACATATTCAATAACAAGTTATTTTACTGAGAGCAAAAAATTATTTCTTCTCAGAAACTATTAGTGTATTAATATAATAGTGTACATATCAGAAAGGCGGGCGACTAGAACCTGGTTTCCTAGGAGAACGGTTGCGTAAAAGCGGCCGCTTTTGACGTAATTTTTACGTCACAAAAATAATTTTACATGTATATAAACAAATATCGTTCCCCATAAAGAGTAAGTCCTCAGCGTACCGCAAAAACGTAATGAAATACGATGAAAAATTGTGAGTTATTCAATTACAAATATGTAAAACGATTTTTGTGATATGTAAATGACGTCCAAAGCTCTCCTAGGAAACCAGGGTTTTACGTAGTCGACTGGTAAACCGCGGGCGACGCTTTGGCTACCCCTGTTCTATACAAATATATTTCGAACACGTCAATTAATTTATCTAATAATGGGCCAAGTGTCCTTCCTTAGGTGCATTAAAAATTAGGATACTTTAAAGCGTATAATTCAGTAGAGAATATTTTTCTCTTCACAATTTTAAAGAAAACATATTAAATAAACAAACAAATAATATTCAACTAGAAATTTCTAGAAAATATAGACAAACATAGCACCTAAACTTCGTGTTTTTCATTAATTAATAAAAAAAAAATGCGAATTATATTAAAAGGTATAATTAAATTACAAAAATATAAATCATTTGTTCTTTTGAAAGTGGTTTAATAGCTGGCCATAAATGGGTGAATGGCGACAGTTTACTTACACGCCAAAGGCGTGAGATGAAGATGATAAACTTAGGATACATGAAACAAACCCAGGTATCAGAAATAATGTCCGCTGGTGACATACGAAACAGAAAAATAGACAAGAGAGATTAGGAACAACAGGGAAAATCTTTAAAATGATGAAAAAGACATTCTTTGGAAGGTAAAACAAAAACGAAAACCAAAACCGAAAACCATAAACGCATAGAGAGTAAGAAAAGTAATACGAAATGCGATTTTTAAGAAGAATTGAAAACAGGAAAAGAATGGACGAAATAAAAATCGAAACGTACAGACAAATCTTATAAATGGAACAAATAAACCAGAAAATTATAGGACACCTTAGGTGATTTGGACACATATGTCTAACTTGGAAGGACAAAATAAGAGAAGAAGCGGAAAGAAATGGCAACATAGAAAGAGGTAAAAGAGCTAACACAGGACAGAAAACGATGGAGCGAAATATTCACACACATACAAATAAATATACACCCTTATACATAACGGTCAGGTTTAAATAAATTAATAAAATAAAGAGTCCATACCAACTCGCCGACCTTTTTATACTCAATTGTAGCATAAACATTGCTTTATAAAATAGAATTTGATTTCGCTGCGACTGTGAGTTATGATTTTTTCATATAGGAGAATTATGACGACATTGTACTGTGTGCAATGATTGTGTCCTTTCTTGTCCGAGCTAAGACACAAAAGCAATCAAATTAAAATAAAGTAACATCAATATTTAAAAGATGTTTATTGCGTCTGTGAAAATAAAAAAAAAATGTGAGGATATTGAGCCAATTTAGAGACACATTCACACACATACAAGATAAATATGCACCCTTATACCATTTTAAATAAAATAATAAAATAAAGAGCCCACACCAACGCGCCGACATTTTTATACACAATTGTAGTACAAACATTGCTTTATAAAATAGAACTCGATTTAGCTGCGACTATGGGTTATGATTATTTGATTTTTCATATAGGCGAATTATGACGAGATTGCACTGTGTGCAATGATTGCGTTCTTTCTTGTGAGAGCTAAGGCACAAAACAATTAAATTAAAATAAAGTAACGTCAATATTTATTGCGTCTGTGAAAATAAAAAAAATGTGAGGATATTGAGCCAATTTAGAGACAGGACCTCAAAGTTTATAAAATGTACAAATACGCGTTTGTTAGTTCAATTATTGATAAATATAAATATTATGTAAATATTTTGTCATCGAATATATTGTAAGGCATCTATTTTTATATATTAATTACATTTATTATTTATTTATTGATTTTTATAACCATAAACAGTACCATTTTATGAAAGCATGTGCAATAATTAATAATACAGTTACATGAACATAGACAATATTACTTATTAAGCAATTATTACGATACTTTTTTCATTTTGTAACGATTACAACACGTGCCTGATAACATTACAAAATAATAATGATGCCGTTAAAAAGTATAGTCATGCCAAACATACAAATAAAATATTTTAATAACTTATTCTGCTGCACAACATATAAAAAAACAAACTAATTAAATCTTGATATTCTTCAGGTCAGTCGGTTCGCAGCGAATGGATAACAACAAATGGCGTCCACCATCGTTCTTATGGGTGTTCCTGTTCGTGTGCGGCGTATTGGTTTTCATTTTCAACGTGGTCGAAATACAGACATATTCGATAAAAACGACATACCTAGACCAACCTCGTCCGAAACCAACGGTATTTACAGAAGATATGCACATGAAGGGCTTTTTAGTGCGGACGCCTGGATGTACGATACCCGAAATGAACGCCATGGACGCATCAATAAAGGATTTTATCTTCCAAGAAAATCAAGTTTTGTGTAACGATGGTGTGCCCGCATTGGTAGGATCTAATGATACATCATTATTTCTAATAGAGTCTTCGTTAATAGACTATAATATAAATGATACAGAATTACTAAATTGCTGTTACCAACCGTTTTATAGGAAAGAACCGAAAAATGGGGGAAATGATAAACTTATTGTATACCATAAAAAGTGCTTCAGTTTTAACGGTAGTGTCGATATATTAGAAGAATTTGTTAAAGTTAAATGTAGTTATAACCATACGGAAATTTATAAAGACTTCTTCAATTTTGTGCCATTAAAAAATGTATCATCCAAAGAGGAAATGTCTGATAAAAACCGATTAAATGTATTAATGATAGGAATTGATGCTGTTTCTAGACTAAATTTACACAGACAAATGCCTAAAACGATAGCATACCTTAATAAATTGAAAGCCGTAGAGATGATGGGCTATAATAAAGTTGGCGACAATACTTTTCCAAACATCATACCAGTTTTGACCGGTTTAACGGAAGATGAATTAAAAACCATATGTTGGCCTAAACAGGGTTCCTTTTTCGATAATTGTCCTTTCATTTGGAACAAATTTAAAGATGCAGGATATACAACAGCCTTTGGAGAAGATGCAGCTTGGATGGGTATATTCAACTATAACCGAAAAGGTTTCAAAAATCAACCGACTGACTACTTTTGGGATCATTTCGATTTGACAGCAGAAAAAGAAATAGGAAATATGCACCGATTAAATGTAGATCAGTGTATAGGTGCTCGTTCCGTTTATAAAGTGTTTTTGGATTACATGGCCAAATTTACAAAAGCCATGCATATTAACAAACAATCATTTTTTGCTTTCTTCTGGGGAGCCAGTTTGTCACATGATTTTCTAAATAAACCCAAATTAGGGGATTCTGATTATTACAACTTTTTAAAACATCTTGACGAGTCCGGTATTCTAAATAATACAGCTTTAATTTTGATGAGTGATCATGGAATCCGATGGGGTGACATTAGAACAACGTATCAAGGAAGAATGGAAGAACGTCTTCCATTTGTATATATTAGGCTTCCGCATGGGAGCACTTTCGAAAAATCCGCGCTAACTGCCAATTTAAGAACTAATAGAAGGCGACTGACGACACCTTTCGATTTACATGAAACGCTCAATGATTTATTAAATTTTAATAACCTAACGAATGATTATATAGTTTCAAGAAATTTAAAACAAAATTTTCAAAGAGGTTATAGTTTATTTGGAAAAATAAAAACAAACAGAACTTGTAAGGATGCACAAATATCACCTCATTGGTGTACCTGCCAAACAAGCCAAAAAATCGCAAAAGATGACCCTTTAGTTCTAGAAGCTGCAAATTTTACCGTAGATTATATAAATAACATGTTGGATGGATACGCTGATTGTATGCCACTTGAATTGGATGCGATTTTAGACTCACAGTTGCAAATTAATGGCAATTCGTTACTCGAAGCGCATTATAGTAAAGACTATACAATAACTCTAAGAACTAAACCTGGAGGTGGAATATTCGAAACGACGATCAGAAAGCACATGGACCATTTTAATGTAACCGGAACAATTAGTAGAATCAATTTATATGGCAAACAAAGTTTGTGTATTACCGACTTCCATTTAAAGCTGTATTGCTATTGTAAGCAATACGGATTTAAAACTTACAACACGTGGAAATAATAATATACCATACCTAGTCCGTAAGAAGAGCGATATTTTTTTACTGATTTCAGTAAGTGTGATGTGTACATACATACATACATAGGTACTTAATTTATTTAGTATTTTATTGTTATATTAAAATCTGTGATTTTGAGAATAGATTATGTTAAATGTTAATAAAAAAATAAAAATTGTAATATATTTGCATACGTTGTAGTTTATAAATTAAAATGTGCTTCACTTTAATTGGTTCAGAATTGAACTTCCAAAACATGGTGGTCCTGAGGTCAAAATCGTCTACAATCTTATGATGAGCATTTGGTTTGTTAATCAAAAGTTTCGCATACTTTCTCTAGCTTTTACCAAGTTATAAGTATGATAGCCTCTTGGCTGTCAACAGATCTAGGTTTCGATCAGTTAGATCTCATAGGTTGTTGATTCAAGTATATTCAATACAATAGCTTAGATAGTGAAAATTAAATCACAAGGTTTTAAAAGTTTAATAAAATAAATTGCGTACCAAGGTACAAATTTAAATTCGGAACTTATAATAAGTATATGTATAACTTTTCTTTTTTAACTTAATAATAAGGGCATAGTTCGATTTATAAAACATATCCACTTAATTTCTAACGAAAGAGCATAGAAGAAGAGTGTGCATTTGAATCTTGCGGTTCACGCTGTGGCTATTTGCCAAAAGCTGACGACCCACTAATTTGATAAAAACAGTTTCAATCGCATTAAGTAATTTGTTTTATAAAATTTCGTCCAAATTGCAGTACACTCCGTGCATTCCAACTTATTTTCAATCATTGATTGTTTTACTTAGCAAACATGAATGGTCATTGTATGTTTTAAATAATTAAAATATATACATTGAAAATAACATACAAACTAAACACGAACAAATAACATGTGAGCATTCATGACTATAGCCTTACAATGGTTAATAAATAAACACATTTAAAAACCTACAGGGAATAGGTGTTCCTATATAGAGGACACACACACGCACCACTCAATTCTATAAATTGACTAGTTGCGTGTAGTCATGTTTTGATAAAATAAATTAATCCAGATCGCTCATCAATTAAAATTAAAATAGTTATCTTATAATACGTATTCATTATTAATTTATAAGAACAAATTTATAAGGTAAAATGAAACTCTAACTAAACGAAAATTCTATCTTTATAGGGCTATCAGCCGAAAGCCTTTTATGCCTATAAAGGGAGAAAGTCAGATGATTGTTTTTATTGCTTATTATTAAGTAACTACATTTTTTGTTTGTTGGCTAATGACAGAGCTTGAGAGAATTAAGTTAGTCTTAATTGCAAAGGTGGAAGTTGAATGAATGAAACTTGTCACATGTCTGACAAGATATGGCATATGGCTCATTTACCTAGTTTACATTAAGGTGGTAAGCAGGGTCGGCTCAACAGGGTAAGCTAAATAATCAACTCGTCCGGGCGCCCTCGAAATTCAAAACAAGAATTGAAATTATGTTGATGTCAAGATGTTCCTAAAGAATGAGGCTATCTAGAAATAAGTCATGGTTCATATCTATTTATGCCAAATAGATGATTCGTTCATACGAAATAAAAAAGTATGGGTCGATAAAAACGAAATTTAAAGAAACAATTGAAATAATTTTGATGTTCAATTCATTATCAAATATTCCTGAAGAATAAGGCTATGAACAAATAAATTGTGGTTGATATCTATTTACGCGAACTATATTTTTGATCATGCGAAAAATTAATTAAAATTACGTTTTTATGGGTCCGCTGAAAACGAGTTTCTCATAATTGTGAAATCACATTGATATCAAAATCTTCTTATAGAATGAGAATTTTATACGAGGAGTTGGCGAGATAATTGATTATAATCATACCCCGTCGAACGCCGGGAATAGTTATATAAGTGCCTTTCGTTTATTGTTTCTTGTTCTATTTGACTCTTCCGATGCGCATAATTCTACCTCGGCCCATACAACCGGCGGCGCACGACCGCGATACTGCACGTCACGGGGCGACTAGCAATGTCAAAACATGCTAAACGAAAGCGGCTATATAATACGCATATGGACAGTTTTATACAATTATTAAAAGTTTCTAAAAATGTTATTGATTAGGGTCAGGCAGAGCCACATCATAACATGGATAAATGTTTAGGGCCTGGCTTTTTAAGGGACCCGGTCACACCTTATTTGTAAAACTATTTATATTTTACATAAAGAATAGATTATGATATGAATCAACAAATTCTTATTCTTCAGATATTTGCTATCATCATGGCTGTACAGACTTTGTTGGCAGCATCTCTGGACAGTTGGGCGTTGGAAAAGTCGAACCATTCTCGCCACGATATGCGGCGTCTGCCAATGCTCCTCTTTCCTGTTATCTTCCCTTGCATTATTCATTGAAGGAGTTTGTAGGTACTGGAGCTTTCTCTTTTTAATAGTATCTATTATTTTGCATTCTTTTTGCATTTAATTTAAGACTTCGACGTTGGTGATTTTCTCCGTCCAGGATATGCTACATATTCTGCGGTAGCAACACATATTGCAGTTTATCGATATGCCTTTTCTTTAGTGTTTGTTTCTTTTGTGATCATATTTTCTTTGGTGTTCACGCTTCAGCACAGTAGAGTAGCGTGGAGAATACGTAGCATCCTCATTTTAAGTTCTAAGTTAATATCCCGGTTAATGAATAGCTTCCTTATTTTTGTGAATCCACAAATACTCAAGCACAATTAAGAAAGATAAAAAATATCTTACATTCCGTTTCATCATTGCATTCCATTATATTCTAAACAGAGCCAATCCTGGCGGGGTCAAACACGGGCACCGCCAAATTAAGGGGGCGGCCGCGAACAATAGGACTTGAGGTCGGTTATTTCCATATCATATTCAAGAGGATAACGGAGATCTTTAGAGTGAAGGTGGTTTTATTTGGACCAATCTTATATCTAACAAAGTGAATGATAAGCTAGTAGAAGTAGCTTCCGTGTTCGTGTGGATAAAAATTATAAATTTCCGGTTGATGACACTGGTATAAATTTGAATGCTTTATATCTAAAGAAAATTATGGGAAATGGGTAACAAATTAAAAGAAATCTTGCGGCTTGTGTAATCTGTCAAACGTGTGTTTTGGTTTACGTCTAATTTAACATTTAAAAATTATGAATACTGGGTATACCGATAGCGATAAGAAACGATCACGATTGTTGCATTCGCTTCAGCTCGGCGTTTTCAATACGGGGAGCAACAGTAGTTGAAGAAAACCCCGCAATTGTGTGCGGTTGAAGGCAAATGACTTTAGCCAACTATACCCTGACGTGAATGTAGTGTAACTCGTTCTAAAAATGCTTATTTTGTACTTTATCTGGATAACTAAAAGAGATAGAGATTTGCGATGTATGGCATTCGCTTCAGCTCGGTGGTATCTATTCGGGAAGCAACAGTGATTGAGGAAACCTTGTTAGATATTGCGTGGCTGAAGGAAAATGACGTTCACCATTTATGCCCTGACCCTAATTTTGTCTGTATCTCGATAACTAACTGCGGTTTATTACATTCGCTTCAGCTCGGTGATAGACACCACCGAGCTGAAGCGAATCCAATAAACCGCAGTTACGGGAGGAACAGTAGTTGAAGAAAAAAACCTAGATTGTGCGCGGTTGAAGGAAAATTACGTTCGGCACCTATGGCCCCCTATTTGTTGCATTCGCTTCAGCCTAGTGATTTCTATTCGGGGAACAACAATGGTTGAGAAAACCCCGCTAGAAATTGCGTGGTTGGAGGAAAATGACGTTCACCACCTATGTCCTGACCCTAATTTTGTCTGTATATCGATAACTCGCTGCGGTGTGTTGCATTCGCTTCAGCTCGGTGGTTTCTTTACGCGGAGCTACAGTACTTGAGGAAAACCCCGCTAGATTGTGCGTGGTTGAAGGAAAATAACGTTTACTAACTATACGTATTTTGCACTGTATCTCGATAACGGCCTCTAGATCTAGAGATTTGCTGCGAAATAAGCAATGACGAATAAGCAGTCCCCGACCAAGTAGACCGAGTAGCTGTCGACCAACAGCTTCGGGTGGATGAGCTAACAGGGGCAAGAGCACCCTCTTACCCAAAGAATGAGGAATTGTTCTTAAAAGCCCTGGATAAACCAGTCAAGTGGTCAACTTGGAAGATGCAAATGGCAACAGATAACCGCATGAAGAATTTAACAATGGCCTCGGGTATGGGCGTTTCTTAAAAGGAGCAGGGATGCCAAGAATATACCGTTCAGAGATTATTAATATAAAATCGACTCAAAATAGGCACGTTGAGAAGCCTATACGAACCCGGAAAACTCAGAACACCATAAAAGATATGATAAGACTAACAATCTTAGTACAGGGTATCCGCTAGAAAGTAGAGATATCACTATAATAATGGGGGAGTTCATTGCTACGGTCGGTCAAGGAAGAGATGACAAAAACGTTGGTGATTTCAGACTTGGAGAGAAACAATAGAAGTCAACGGTTTGTGCACTTTTGCAAAGAGAATAATCTGTGTATTATGAACACATTCTTTAAAATTCCAAAAAGACGGCTATATACTTGGCTCCTTCAGACAATCAGAAAAAATCGTCAGGAACCAGATCGATAATCAAAGAAAGATATGGAAACATGGTCAAAGCAATGCCACAAGCACACTTCCGGGTGCCGACGTACCCACAGATCACAATCTATTAATGGGAGAGATTAGACTTTGAAAAGAAAAAAAAACAACATCGACCATCTGAGAGAATAGACAGTACCTATAGGCCAATAGTCAAATGATAGGAAATACTCTAGAAAGTAAATTTGAAACATCAGAAAATCAGCTAAACAGTAATTCGGACAGCATCATCAGGCAGTTAACAGTCGAGATCCTAAACTTAATGGACGAAAGGCGAATGTATTAAAACCATCACTCTGTCAATAAATAAATAAGAAGAAAAATTCGCTCGGCAAAGGAAGCGTGGTTTGAAGACAAATGCACCAAAATAGATGTTCGGTTTTCGGAACAACTTGGGAACCATGGAAGCGCTGTTCGGAATACAAGTCTTAATACAAAGAAGAAGAGATATTGGACAGCCAGTCTATATCTGTTTCATGAATTTCGAGAAAGCCTTTGAAGGTGAGGCGCGATAAGCTAATTAAGATTTTACAGCGAGAACGTATACTTGTACTGGCAACAAGGGAATATTAAGATCAACCAAAACACCTATGATATTGTAAAAATAAGTCGCAGCGTGGGGCAGGGATGTATCCTACCAAACCTACCATCTAACCTGTATTTTCCTCCAGAGATTGATGGTATCAAGGTGAACAATAATCTGATGTATGCCGGTGATACCGTAATTATATAGCATATAGCACCTGCGAAGAATTACAACATATGGTCTGAAAACTTAACACGAAAAAAAAACAAGTATATGATAGTAAGGAAAGTGCCTCGGAAAGAACCGGCAATTACGGCATATGGTACACAACTTAAGAAAACAGAGAACATCACATACCTGGGTTTTAATATAAACAGTAACTGGTTAAAGAACGACCTATGCGGTAGATACATTATTCTGAAACTAAATATACGCTTTGTAAGATGCTACGTATTCTCAGTACTATTGTACGGTGGCGAGAGCTGGGGGTCTATTCTGTACCTATCGCAGGATAACGCATAAGCTGGGTAAACAGAGTGAGGAATAATACTGGCTAAGGAGAAAAAGTCAATAAAGACGCGGAATCTGGAATCGTTTGCCCATGTGATGCGACATCCAGAACGATAATAGCCGGAAGAAGAGCTCCAACAGTTCATAATACAATTTTATTTTACCATTTTAGATGACATCTACAGTTCCATTAACGAAGGGTTTGCGTCATTAAAGGAATGCGAAGGACTATTTGGCTTTTTGATTTGGTTTAAAGGATTAGATCAGGAAGCCGTGATGAAAACATATCTCGATCTGATTACCAAATCATATGAAAATGATCCATTCCCAGACATATTCCCTGAAATATGTAATTTCAATTTTTATAAATAAATTTTGATGTCGATTTGATAATTTTTTTGTTATCAGGGTTATTTTTACCAGTTTCCGTTGCAACTGGTGAGAGAAGATGTTTCTCAAAGCCTAAAATAGTTAAAAATTATCCCCGATGAACGATAACTCTGGAAAAAGTAGCCATACTTTTCACTTGATCTTGAAATATCAGAGACCTTGCATGTATCAAATATGATAGATACATTTACGTCTCTGAAACCAGAAGAGTTGTTTTTTAAATTAATATATTCTTATATGCGTGTATTCATCTTATTGTCTTTGTTAATTAATTATTAACTAATAATAATAATAAATTATAAATCTACTATAAATACTAGGTACTTCTTTTATTTGCAATGGCCTGTATATGAATTTTTTCCTGAAAATTTAGTTATTTATTAATTGAATAGGGCTGCGAAAAGTAGATTCGCAAGTGGGCCGCATACCCAGCACCGGCTCTGATTCTAAATATACTGGCCGCTATAAATAAATGACCACCCAGTAAACATGAGGTATTTTAATGAAATTTTCAGAAAACGTGAATTTATTCGTATTAAGAAACGATGCAAATTTCAGCCAGATACAATTGTATAAATATGTCGTACAGAAAACTGCAAATTGCGTCTTTCTCCAGGACGTCTTGTAACTAATCTGCGATCATCACGAGCCCATAAAGAAACTCGAGATTCGTCACTAAAGATGACTTGCTTCCATTGCACATTCCAATGCAACCTCTCGTTACACCATTGCCGCTGTGCAGTATGATGGCGTGGAGTTAGAGGTAAACAAAGCAATGATCGGTATGATCTGAGCCCAAAAGATCGAATTCTTCGAAACGTCGATCGTAAGATTTGATGATGAATTAATCCTCTCTATCTATCACCAATTTCCCTTGTTGATGAAAAACGATCTAAGAGCCAAAGACCACGATCTCCACTATCAGTGGTGCGTCTAGGACGTCCGGAACGCGAACGTCGTCATTCCTCATTATTTTCTGATCATCTTTATACCGATTATACTGCCACGTTCAAACTCGGTTAACTAATGGTCATTTGCAGAATGTCGTACAGGAGGAATTATTTCAACTTTAATGTGTTTACTTATTAAGCTTACAAATATGTTTTACCGTGACAAGTAACTAATGTCAAATGAGAATAGAGTTTTTGTTTCATTGTAGATGTTAATTTGATTAATCTTTATTGTATCTTTTCGTCGTTTCTTAATACGAATAACACGGTTTCTGAAATTTTCATCAAAATACGACGTTTACTGGGTGTTTATTAATTTAAGGCGGCGAGTCTATTAAAATGATCCGCAAATAACAAAACACGTGTGTTCAAGAGTAATTGTATGCAATATATATTGCAGTATAGGATAAAGGTCGTTAGACAAGACAATTTCTTAAGGTCGTTTTAGTCAAGACAATTTCTTGACTCATAAGTTAGTCAAGATGCGAGACAATCTAAATTGTCTCGTATCATACAGCGAATTATTTAAAATATTGAATTGGGTGGTAGATTGAATGGAAAAATATAACGCGTTATATTCGTCAAGGACAAATTGTATGGGATATATGACTTGAACAACTTATGAGCTAAGAAATTGTCTTGTCTAAAACGACCTTTAGCTCAAAAGAAATAAATTCATATATCCTCCTCCCACACAATTTGTCCTTGACAAATAGAACGCATTATATTTTTCCATTCGATCTACCATCCAATTCAATATTTAAAATTTAGATTGTCTCGCATCTTGACTAACTTTTGTGTCAAGAAATTGTCTTGTCTAAAACGACCTTAAGAGCTACAATTTATACTTATAGTACCTGCAACGATTTTTGAAAATTCATATAAACATATTATTCATGGGTCGTAACCATACCTTCCTTTAAATAAACTGTTTTCTCGGTTATGCTGGCAAAACGACAACAATGTTCTTACTGAAATATTAAGTAAAAACAAAACATGAACACAGACGGCGAATTTGGCCATTCCAAATAATTAGCGATCCTGCTCGCACTTGAAGCGTGCATAACATTGTACTGGATTCGTCAAGAAACTTAAACAACTTGAATTCAAGATTGTTCCAGCAAGTTTCAGCTCTAACAATTGTGAATGTAACTGTGTAAATCTGAAAAAGTTTCGAACAAAAAAATAATAGGTCCGGCCCTATTTTATTAGTATAATTTTCACCTATACACTAATAAAATAAGTTTTATCCTAATCATGCGCAGTGCGTGATTGGTCATGGTAGAAGTTGCAATTAGCATATGTCAGTATGCCTTCACTCCTATTCTGATTTATTTGTTTGAAACTTCTAAAATGTGTTCCATTTTCTTGACAAATGTAGTACGATATAATTTATGCTTGAGGATGATTAAGATTTCAAATCCACTTGGGATGTTATTAATATTGATTAATGTTATTTCATTCTTATTTATATACATATAGACGATAATCTCTCCCTATCTATATATCGGATTTGTAGCGTCTGACAACACTGACCGATTACCGTATAGCTCCCTAGTATGCTACTGCGGGATAGAGCCAAATTTTCACGTCGTTTGTAAATAGCAGGGCACCGACGGAACCAATGGTTTAAAGTCCCTTCCGAAGCACATCGAGATTTTAAGTCGGGTCTGTTGCGTTATAAGTCCGGCGTTTTACCGCTCGGCTATGCGCTCCACAAATATATTAAATTAAAAACATTAAGATCATATTTTATCATTTTATTCTACAATCACAATTACTTATGTTTCATTAAACTCTATTGTTGGATCTGAAAACACGTGGATTTCACTATCATAAATATCTTCAGCAACCGCCTCATCATTTGGTACATACGTGGGAAATGGTAAAGGCTTTGTAGGTTTCCTGAGTGGCAACAGTGTATCATAAATTGTAACAACGGAATTAGTTTCGCCAGCAATAGCCTGCCCAGATACAAACAATACATTGTATTTTGTATTAATTCTCCATATTTTTAGACCTCTCAGTATCCTATGCCTATTACCCATCCAACCAGGCATTCTTGTACCAGGCCACACTCTACCTTTCTCACCACCACCGCCAATATTGCCACCACGTCTATGTGTTTTAGTCACACCATGTGAAGCCCCCATACCACTAAATCCGTGCCGTTTCATTACACCTTGAAAACCTCGATCAATCCTGTAATAAAAGATTGATAAATACACAAACAACTTTAATTTGATGTCAAAATGGCGTCAAAAACGGTCACTTCTATTGGTACCGCTTCCTAGAACACTAGCGCTTTACCCCTACTAAACTACAATACTTACGTTACACCCTTAACATCCACAAAATTACCAACTTGGAAGTGCAATGCGTTTAATGGCGTGCCTGGAGGAAGAGCAGCTTCTGGACTGATGAAGAAACGAGACAAGATCTTCTTAGGTACAACACCGCTGTTTTTAAACAGACCACAGTATTCTTTTGTTAACGTTGATGGATCTCCTGCTTCAGCGCCCAATAACAGACACGCTTTTTTGTCCATCACACGAACTAGATTGGGTCTTGCAGGTTTGTATTCATCTGGGCTGTAGTACTTTATGACGTGGTTGTCTAAGACCTGAAATTAAAATAAATCACATATTTAGAAACAATGTCTGTTTATTATACCCTACCCTATTAAGATTAGACTTCTACTTGCGATTTATAGTCGCGAGATTGTTCAGTTGCAAAAATACAACTCATTCTTACAAATACATGCGACTAAACAACTGCACCAATTCAAAAATTGCAACTAGTTCTATTTGCACATGCACCCACTAGCAATAAAACTATAGCCAGTGGGTGCATGCCCAGGTTCATGTACCACGTTACAGTTCTGTGTTAGTCCCGTTCTGGTGTCTATGTAAAACACTGCAAATAATGAAATTGAATCTTCAAAGTTCATAGAAATCTTCGAATAAGTTGTCCCTTCAATAATCTCTGAATTGTCTTGGATCCTAAACACTATAGGGGAATAACGGTAATGAGTGCGAGTTATAAACTCGTTATGTCCATGGGGTAGAATAGGTTGGAAGAGGAAGTGGACAGAAAAGGGCTGCTGCCCAAAAGCCAGGGTGGGTTTAGAAAGGGTAGAGGGACAAGCGAGGAGATTATGGCGGAGGAAGTACTGGAATGTGAAGGGAGAATGTATGCGGTGTTTGTGGACCTGAAAGCGGCTTACGACTCATTTTCGAGGGGCAAGCTTGTGGAACGTATGGAAAGGTGAGGGATGGAAAAGAAGGCAGTGGAATGGGTGAGCAGGTGTACAAAAAGACGTGAGCAAGATGTGAACGGTGAAGTCTCGGAGAAGTATGAGTGAATGTGAGTGTGAGACAGCGATGCCCGTTATGTCCTCTCCTAGGAAGGTGTGGACCATGGCAATTAGTGATGGGGCGAATCAAGAACTTTTGAAAATCGAGAACATTCGGGAATCGAGAACTTGGAATCGAGGACTGAGAAACGGAAGAACAGTTTTCAAATGTATCGAGAAGTCGAGACACGCGCACCGAGGCCTGCAAACCAATAACCAAGACGGATGCACAAATAAGTTGACAGTATTACTAATCGTGTAAGGTGTAGTAATGATGGAATGAAGAGAATACTAATGTTTATCCAGATAATTTATAATCCAAAGCATCAATACTTCAAAATCTCAGACCATTCCCACACAGTATATTCATATATTAATGATACTGCACTAGTCAATGACTTGAAGCCTGGTACAATACAGAAGAAAAAAACTGATAATAAGGAATCATGAGGTACGATTCTTAAATATTGATTGAGAATTGAAGCTAATACAGTACCAGATATGACAATATTCCTGATCATGTAACGTGCCCTCAAGTATTTATAACCCATGTACTTCTAAATCTTATTATTACAACAACTTTACCATATGTATTGGTAAAGTTGTTGTAATAATAAGATTTAATGGTGAAAAGTTCTCGGTTCTCATAATTATATACCCATAACTACTTCCAGCTCTTGGAATATGGTTTGCAAATGTCAGATTGGTTCTCAGTACTCAATTCCTTAGAAAACTATTTTCTCTTCTTGTTTTTCAGTACTCAATTCCAAGTTCTCGCTTCTCACTCAAGCTCTAGAGAACTTTTAAGAATTGAGAACAGCTGATCTTGGTTCTTCAAATCCCCCATCAATAATGACAATGCTCAGGGTTATTCTAGTTTGAAGGTAGATTTAGGAAACATGCTGCAGGTATATATTTTCATAGTGATTAAATTCTCATACCATCAGATCTATATCTGTGATACCATTTCAAAAGAAACTGTCAAGGGAAAGGAATAATACTGGTTTTCACTTCAGGATGATCACCACAAAATAATCAAGTCCCAAATGGAAACTACTGTGATAAAAAAACTGTTAAAAAAGTTCTAGCTTACCTGTAATAAAGTAGTAGATATTTTAGTGCCATCTTTTAACCACATTGGGTAAATTCCAATTTTCCTTGCAATCACACCTGTTCTTTTGAAAGCTGGACTCCATTCTACTGAACAACTTGTTAACTCTGCTGCTAGAGGGGATTCTTCCTGTAATCTGAGTTTGTCTTGAACCACTTCTTTTATAAATTCCTTATTTTCTGGTGTCATGTTATCATCTTGAGTCTATAAATAAAACAAATAGTTTTATTGTCAGCATATAATGGGCTAGAACAGGGCTCAGCAAACTGTGGCTCTACTGATACACATATCTAGATGTAATGTGTAGCTCTTTAGAAATACAATCCAGATATCGCTATTTATGATATCACACTGTTCGAATTTTTTGTTTTATATTTGGAGGGATACATCTAACTTTTCCTCTCCAAAATGTTCCACCCCCAGCATAGAAGTGAAGAGATGGAAATATGAAACTTTACAAACAAATCATGTGAATTAATAAATCAACCAAAATATATGTTCACCCAATAAGTTTGATTTGAATGGATGACAACTATCTCATACATAGTGACTATCAGCAATTATATTAATATAATAGGAGTAGTAATTAAACAATAAAATATCAAAGCTAAATCAATTCATACATTTATATTTTCACAAGATTTTTTTGAAAACTACATCCACATATTAATTGAATCATGAATTACTTACAACACGGTGTTTTCGTGTGAGCCAAACCGGATTCCGCAGTCTAGGCTTAGGGTTGAGTACATGTCGTTCCCTAATTTGCGAATTGCTAGCTGAAATCCTAAGAAGATTGAGGTTATGAATCGTCACTCACGTTTAATTAATTTAACTTACGTTAAAGCTAATAGTTTGTCTTCGAGGCCTCTAATACACGTTTTAGTTACAACATTAGTTAACATAAAAGCCATTTTCAAATAGTATATTGTTGTATTACATCGGAATCGAACCGGAGCAACTTCTTGAAGTTGGCAAAATAACCAACAATTTGATACAATGTCAGCTTGTGTTGTGTTTAGTAGTTTCAAATAAATAAAACCGTAAAAATATAATTATCTTTGTATTAAAATTCGTATAGATATTAAATATAAAACTAAATAATCAACAATTTGTAACTAAATTTGCAAAATTTCTTTTAATAGGTTGGTCATGAAAATGGTTAGTTTGGGGCTAAGATATTTGTTTACATTTTAATTGTCTACAATAGTTCAATTATAGTATCTTATTATGAAAGTACAGTTCTGTTTGTGTTTACGTGATTTTACAAATATCTAGAATTAGGGGTTTGATTGAACTAATAAGGTAAAATTGTATCATATGTAAATTACTTGTTAGAATCTAATATTTTGTGTAATTTATTTTAGTAAACAATGGCCCCAAAACGAAAAAAAGCAGCTCAGGTGATAACAACTAGAAAAACGCGGTCTCAGGCAAAAAATAAAACTAAAATTAAAATTGAAGAGCCAAATGAAGAAACTAGAACAGAGGATGATGCTGAAAGTAACACACAAATATTGGAGTTGAGGAACCCTAAAAAGTTTGGAAAGTTTCGGTGTTTACATGAAAATACTGAGGAAGCTGCTGATGTAATAATTCCCGTTCAAACAATTAATGAAGAACCTTCAAGTGTGATTGAAACGAATACAACAGAAGATGAATGTGAGGTAGATGAGAGTAGTACAATTTTAGAAGAGAATACACTTGAAATTACAACAAATAAGGATGAAACAGATAGCATGGAGTATGAGGATGTTAAACCTGATGCATCTGTAGAATTAACTGAAAAATTGACCAATCTTGAAGTGTCGGAAGATGCGAGTACTGTGGAAGATACTATTGTTACTGATTCTATTGTTGGAGCTGATATGATTGTTGAATGTGTTAGCGAAGAAATTGTTATTCCAACATGTGATGAACAGGAGGGGATTATATTAGAACCTGGGGTGGATTTTGTGCTAATGAAGACAGAGTGTGAAGAGAATACATTGGATGGTAAGTTATTTAATATAATCATTACAATTTTGTGTTAACACAGCTAAGTTAGGTGCATTCTCATATAAAATAAAAAATAAGACAAATCAGTAGAAATAGGGATTACTTAATTTATTTCGCTTATTCTTCTTGGACTTATAAGTTAACACAGCTTAGATAGGTGTATAGTCATATAAAATATTAAATAAGACAAAAGAAATCAGTATAATTATTTCATTTATTTTGAATATTCTTCTTACATTTTTATGTAATTGGCTGTATTTGGGTATATGCTCATATAAAATAAGAAATAAAGACAAAGTAATGCAACTTTCACTATAGAGAATAATATATAATAAGATTGAAATATAGATCTATAGATTACTAAGACATGAATTCATGCTTATAAAGAAATAAGACTGTAGAAATCAGTAGAAATAGGGATTACTTAATTTGTTTTGCTTATTCTTCTTACAATTTTAAGTTAACACAACTAAGATGGGTTCATGTCCATCCTTAATATAAAAGTGAAGACATGTTTTGTAGCTGACTGACCTGTCTTATAAGTTTTTGTGCTTTTAAATTTTCAATCAAGAATATTTATGACCATTTATGCTCACAAAATAAGAATGGATGCTAAACATTTAGTTTTTTATTACTTATTTTGTCATAATAAATAATGTAATGTAAAATATCCCACTAAATTTAATTTCTTATTTTATTTCAGCATAAACCTTATCTCACTAATAATTACAATATAGCAAAAGCACATTATTTGTCATATTGTTATTTACACATAAACAATGTATAAAGTAAGGTCACATATTCTGCAGTAGTATAGTAGGCACTATTTAAGAATTAAGAATGTCACTAAATATATATGAAAGTAAGTTTTATTATTTAAATGATATTAAATTTTATTTTAATAGGAACTGACAGTGGTGTCTTGAATTTTGAGCTACTGTGTTTCTGTGAGTTTAATGTTCTATGTTCTTGTTTATATGTTTATTGTTTCATGTCTTTTATGTCTAAATTCTTATATATATATATATATATATATATATATATATATATATATATATATATATTGTACATTACATTGTGTACAACAATTTTCTTATTGAAAAAAAATAATCAAATAATGAAGTATATTTGAAGCATGTTGCGAACTTTATAATTATAAAGTTATCACTACTAGATTAATCAGGAATGCATGTTGATGTTTCTCAAATGATTTTGATAAATCTTTTATTTTGAATTCAAAAATATAGAAATATAGAAAGCATTATATTTGAATTTGTTTCATAAAGAATTATATGAAAATTTTATAATGTATTTATTATGTGTAATTATTTACTGATGCTATGAACTTAATTTAGTAATTGCTAAATTAAATTGATAGAGTTGCTTGTTCTCTCCGCTTTGCTATGGATACATAGCATTTCGTTTTCTATCATTTTCACAACTGTTTCCTTCTTTTATATTCATTTAGGTCACTAAGCTACTAACCATAAAAGACTATCACTATCAAAGAATTCACATTCAACAATCAACAGGGATGTTCTAATGTTGTCAGCCCAGTCTCAACTGCTCTCTTCTGAAAAGGAAGGAAAATCACTACACCAATTTCTTGGTGTAGTTTTTTTGTTGCTTTTCAGAAGAGAGCATTTGATACTGGGCTGAAGACAATAGAACTACCCTGTGGAATGTTTGTTAGTGATAGTCTATCACAGTTAGTAGCATAGTGAACTTTGTGAATATTACAAAAAAAGAAACTAGCACATACTAGTGTAAATCAGTTCTTGAAAATTCAATCTCTTCTATTTTAGGGAACTCTATATTTTTGTATTCTTCACTTATTAGAATGTTGTTACAATATTTTTATTTGTGTTATTTACCTACTTATTTCAAAATTATAATAACATATGCATTTGATGTGCTTGCTTGTATTCTCTGTGTAGTTAATACTCTCTCTACTTATTTAAATTACAAATAGTAATTCTTGTCTCTTCATTTTGTCTTCAAGAATATTGAAAAATACTTAATTTTCACCTTTGTGAGTGTTCTGCTTGCTTGTTAATCTTGACATACTTTTTTGTATTCTTTGTATAGCTAACACTCTCAGCATATGAGTAGATAGTAATTCTTATCTCCTCATTATGTTTTTAAATCTATTGCAAAATGTACTATACTTAGAAAATCTTGCATATTATCATTTCAAATACAATTCTCACTTTGCAATTCAATATAAAGCCCTATGATATGCTCTTAATACAAATCAATAATTTCTAAACACCCTCCCATTCCCTAAGATCCACTCTGTCCACCTCATACCATACATACTATCCTCCAATGTTCCCATTTATCCTGCCCTTCCACACACAGTCCACACTTTCTTTCCTCATTCATCGAGTACCTGTTTACCTTGTCCTTACTTCCACACCTAAATCTCGCAATCATTCTTTGGGTACCTTCCTGATCTTATTTCTGGCTTTCAATCCCACTTCTCTTGCATTCAAAAGTCTCATTCTTATGCCTTTCTCCCTTTCTGGCATACTATAACTTTTTTGTTACCCACATTCAGCTCCGCACGTGTTCTCGCCATACATACCACATCATCCTCACATGGCAGTGACCACACTTTTATTTTCTCCTTCCTAATTACCAATCCCCCCACCTGCCCCGTTCTGAACATCTCCTCCATGCCTTATATATACAAGTTGAACAGATCCGAACTCGTAGGACATCCTTGCCGCAGCCCCAATGTGATCATAAATACCATTGGCACCTCCGCTGTCACCCTTTCCCTGAAGCTGGTAGTTTGGTACATGCGCTGTATGTTTGTCACTACACTTGGCTATTGCCCAAGGGGTATTCCCCTTTTTTCCTGAACAGGTCCATGAGAATTTCTCAGTTCACACTATCATAGGTGTCTTTAGCTCTACAAACAGCGGATATACCTTTTCCGCTGCGGGCCTGATTCCTTGGTCCATCATACAGTTCCAAGTTACAATGTATTCCGTCGTTCCTCGTCCCTTTCGTTACATTCCCATCTCTTCCTCCAGCAAGCCTCTTACCACTTATACTACACATATTATATAGCTGAAATTTACCAGTGTAATTGTTGGTGTTACTCGACTCCCTACTTGCAGATAGGCACCGTCTCTCCCATTCTCCAGCTCTTTGGCTACTTCGTTCTCCGCGTCCAGATACCTTCCATTTCCTTTACTTCATGCCTCTTCTCAAGTTCACTCATTTACCACTGCATAATCCTCCCCTGTATCCTGCAATACAATGTACGCTGGCGTTGATCTCTCCACCCCCTCTGAACGCTTCAGATTTTATTGCTGGACCTTCTCCATCTTCCCGCCTTCCCATTGAGTGTACCTCCTCCCACATCATGTCCTTTAGCTTTCTCTCATGTATTAGCATTGTCGGTTAAATCTAAATCACTGCAGCCCCTTCCTCTACCACTACTTTCACCGGCCCATGGTCCGACTCATCTCATCGTGGATAATAATATGAAAACTGTCTCTTGTATATACAATTCCATTTTGCTTCTAATTGTGCTCAATTTATATTAAATGTTATAGTATTATTCATTGTGCTTTTAAATTATATCCTACTTTTGAATTAAATGCTTCTTAAAATTAAAATAATTATAGTCTATATAATCAAGCAACTTTTTGTTTTTAGATGATAGCAACAAAGAAGAAATAATGAGCTTATCAACTACAACTGTGATGGAGGTTGAAGAATCTAAATCAGGGTCTTCAAAGGAAGAATCCAAATCAGAGTCTGCAAAGGATGAGTCTGATACAGTGTCTGAAAAATCTGCCTCAAAACCACCAGATGAAAAAGTCCTTATTCCAAGTAGGAAAAGCAAACGAATATCCTTGAAGAAAAATTGGCAACCTATAATAAAACCAAAATTAGTAAAAACTAAGAAAAATCCTCAATCCACCAACCAGTTGAAGCCCAAAAAGAAATTCACCAAGAAGAAGCCAACAGAAACTGTAGAAACTGATGAAAGCTCTACTACAACCACCACTACAACCACAAACGATACCAGTGAACAAAGCTCAGACAAAACATCCGACGAAGAAAAGACTGCGACTGTGGACATACCTGTAGTACCCGAGTTGCCACAATCCCTTCCAAAACAAAAACCATTAAAAAAGAAACTAATTAGCAAAAACTTAAAACCGAAGAAAAAGTCTATCAACCAAATCACCCTTAAAATCAAACCGAAATCGAAAAAAATGCTGAAAAAGAAAATCATAAAAAAAGAAGATGAATCAAGCGACGAAAACAGCATCAGACGTTCAAACCGCATCAAAACAATTAGCAGCCAAAAGAAAACATCAAAAGGCAAAGGCTTGGTTAAAAAGGAATTTAAGGATGACAATTCGGACAACAGCAATTCAGCCACAACAGATGATAAATCATCATCGCGAGAATCCCCACCATTTGCAGTACCCAGTAATAGCGGTGAAATCGAATCATCAGTTACTAAACCAGTTAAAGTAAAATCGCGATGGCGACGTTCTAGTGAGTTGGAGATGAATAACACGCAGACAAAAACATCCCCACCAAGCACAGATACGGCTCCAGCTGTTACAATACCAACTATAGCTGAAAAGCGGAAGGTAGCTGATGAAGAAGTTGAGAGGAGATTGAGACAATTCGTTCATTTGAAGGAGAACCAATATTTAACGGAGAGAATTAGTTGTAAAGAAGCTAAGAAAATGACGTGTGATTGTTTTCTTACGCATGAGGAAACTGAACGTGGTGAATTGGGATGTGGGGAGGATTGTTTAAATCGACTTTTAATGATTGAGTGGTAAATATTTAAATTAGTTTCTTTTGTTTGTTTGTATTAAATGATTTGCAGGATGTATTGTAGAGCAATATTTAAATTGTTGGGTATATGCTGTGAATTAATTGCCAATATAAACTTTAATTTTTACTATCCGAATACATCACTGATGTAAAGGAAGATATTGTTTTACCGAAAACGTCTTCACGTTTTTAACTATGATTTTCGAAATATGTGATATCTTTTTGGGAAAAAAGCTACACTATAACTATAATTTGTAGCCGTTCAAAATTCTAATTGAGGACAACTTTCAGTTGTAATTCATATAATGAATTAGTTATTAGTTATATTTCAAATTAAATAATACTATTTTTGATGCCCGTATTTAGAACCAAGAAAATGTTGATGCAATTTTATGAATCTCGGCGAAAAAACATTTTATGGATATATAGATCCAAATTTATGTATATTATACTATATATTATACGCCATTCCATTGTGTAATGTTCACTACAATCTCAATTATAAGTATAGGCGTGGTCCCAGCCTTAACATAAATATTGGAAATGGTTTTTATGAAGGATAAATAAAACGATTTTTTACTTTGTTTTTTTATCACACTTCAGTTACACTTTGCAACTAGTTTCGGCTAAGCTCTAGCCATTTTCGAGCTCCTCCGATGACTCATAAAATGAATTATCACAAAGTAGATGCCTTAACAATCCAATATCGGTTTTTATGAAGTTATTTGAACATTTTTATTGTACATCAGCTCGCTGGATCCATGTATATCTGCGCTTACTTTTTCTCTCTGTTAATAATCTAAAATGTCTTTATTGAATTTAAACATCTTTGCTACACGACTAAGGGCGCCTCTGAGACATTAAAAGTCCGTACTTTTGGAGTTTATATAAGACAACTATTTGTAATATTTTTTGATAAATGCATAAATGAAATAATTTTCACAAACTTTGATTACCGGTCTGTATGTACAAAATTATATTCTGGACACATTATTTTAGCGGTAACTTATGCACAGTCGGCGATAGATGTACAAATAAACGTTTCCAAAAGGGACAGTCGGCTTCATGTGAAGCTTTCCGCACCGACAAGAAGGGTCTTGGAATTAGAGCTTCCGCAAATATACCCTAGTAAGTTTTAATTGATGTAGTTTGGCCTTATTTATTTAATATTTCCGTTCTTTTTTAGTGGAGAGTTTATTTTGGAATATGTTGGTGAGGTGCTGGATCCAGATGAATTCGAAGTGCGTGCCACAGAGTATTCCAAAGATAAAAATCGGCATTACTATTTCATGTCGTTACGAGCGGACGCTGTGATAGATGCCACCCAAAAAGGTTTTTTATTTGCAGGTCGATTAGATTTCGGTGATTAAATGTATTATTTCAGGCAATATATCAAGATTCATTAATCATTCGTGTGATCCTAATGCGGAAACTCAAAAGTGGACTGTTAATGGCGAATTGAGGATTGGGTTTTTCAGTAAGCGGACTATTTTAGCAGGCGAGGAAATTACTTTCGACTATCAATTTCAGAGATATGGGTGAGTACCAGTCTTTCCATTACATTATCTCAAATTTTCTATATGTTCTGTGTGTTCTACCTGTGTAAATATAAACAAAAATAGCTTCCAACAAAAAAAAGTAATGAAATTAGCACTAAAAGGTTACTATTTAAATTTTACCATACAACCTTACATATTGCTGAATGTTGAAAAAACTACAGGTAATCACCAGGAAATTACCACTAATCAGGTTGCTTTTTAAATTTTACCATTCAGTCTTACATCTTGTTGAATGTTAAGTCTACAGGTAATTACCACTAATTACGTTACTTTTTACATTTTACCATCCAACCTTGTTAGGCATGTCTTTTGTCATTAGAAGCAAGGCTGGATTAAGTTAATTTTCCCTCCTTTGCATATTTCTCTTCATTTTATTTCCTAATTCATCCCAGTTAATTTATCTCTCTTCTAGCTAGTTATTCTATGTCTTCCTTAAGTTCTGTTGGACAATACATACATTTATTTATTTAATTGCATTCTTTTAGTTGTTTGTCAAAATCTCTTCTTTTAATTCCCAAACAGGCATATGTCCTCTGCCGTAAGCTGTTGAATGATGAAAAACTGATACCATCAATACTTTTACATGAATACCATCCGGACTTGTTTGGCATATTTCTTCTGCCATTAGCTGTGAGTCTTGGTTTAGTTAAATTTCTATATTTCGATTCATTTTATTTCCAAATGTTTCCCAGTGAAATTGTCACCCTTCTATCCCCTCCATTCATGCCTTCCTTTGTCGTTCTGTTTTATGTTTAATAGTTGTAATAAGATACATATCTTCTGCAGTGAGATGTTGATTGAAACTAAAGACAATCAATCAATTAGCTAAAAGATATATATCATGGATGTTGTATGAGGCACATTAGATCCGTGAAGGGCCGCAGTGCACACATCCTAGGGGCGGGGGCTGTACTCACCGTAAATTAAAAAAAAACCTCCCTAACTATCTTATATATTTTTACTTTCCACCACCTTCTCCAATCTATTCTTCACCATTGTCAATGTAAGTTTATCCCCCACACTAATCAGCACATGCTTCACTGTCAGATCCACTTGTATCATCCTATATGGACTAGAACCATAATTACCACTCGCCTCTCAGCCGGTATCATACCTTCTCCATATTATATTGATACTATGCGTCCTTCTTATACTGATAACCTTTTCCATGACCTGCCCTTATAGATGACTACCGCCTTTGCTCCCGTCAGTTGACTAAGGGCGGTTTCCAACTCTCCCATCGAGAAATCTTCTCCTTATTCTTTATACATCGCACAACTGTATTTCCATTCCCACTCATGTAGTCTAATATTCATCAGCTAATTACCTTCCCCATCTTTCCTTCTTTTATATATATATATATATATATATATATATATATATATATATATTCCCCTAGTTGTTGTGCTACTCTTTGTAACTGTTCTAGTTTTCTTTGCTCGTATAACTTTTGAAATTCTCGAACAAATACAATAAGTACATATTCCTAGCTACCTTGACTGGCCAATTGAAGCCTCTCCCTACTCTCACTATTCACGACCTTGTTCTATGACACCTCTGTGACTCATCCATGTATTTACCCCCTTCCATATTATTCAACGAGTGCCTTATCGCCCTTATGTTTTGGTTGAAGTTGCCACCATTATACACCTTTTTTCCATTATTACTTTTGTCTCCGCTCAGAATCTTCTGAACTGCTACCACTGCCATCATTATTCCATTTTGTGCTCTGCCCTTCTGGACGTCGTTCACCCACTCATAGCCTATCAGCATACTATTTCGTAGATTATTTTCTCGTCTTGTACTGCATATATCCATTAATGGACGTTTGCTACGAGATGCAACAGGTCATCTCTTCCCGATCCCTCGATGTATGGATCACTGCTTGGTGATTTCGCAGCCAAGATATTTTCTTCGTTCCCAGCCCTCTGTTTCCTTCATTTTTGACCTCGATTATAAGTTTCTTCCTTTATTTGTCTCCGCTAAGATTCTTCTGATCTGCTACCACTGCCATCATTATTCCATTTTGTGCTCTGCCCTTCGAGAAGTCGTTCAGCCACTCATAGCCTATCAGCATACAATTTCGTAGATTGATTACCCTTGTGGTATCCAAGTTTCTATAATACCCATAGCTACCTTATCCCTTATACAATTCTTCACTCATTCCCACACGCCTGCCCATAACCTTCTCGGCTACTCTGGCCCAAACACCTATTGTAATCACCTCCGGCTACACACACGTCAATCTCCAATATTCCTTCGTTACTTCTACCTCGTATCTGTCTCTCTTCCATAGTTCTTTCTCTTAGTTTCTTCTGCACATTTCTCTCCATTATTATAAGATCATTATTGATGTACACTTTTTCTGTGCTCTTTAAGTTCGTTTTCATGTCCATTAGCCTTATTTTTTCCTCTTCGTCTTGTACTGCATATATCCATGAATGGACGTATGCTACGAGATGCAACAGGTCATCTCGTCCCGATCTCTCGATGTATGGATCAATGCTTGGTGATTTCGCAGCCAAGATATTTTCTTCCTTCCTAGCCCTCTGTTTCCTTCATTTTTGACCTCGATTATAAGTTTCTTCCATTATTTGTCTCCGCTAAGATTCTTCTGATCTGCTACCACTGCCATCATTAATCCATTTTGTGCTCTGCCCTTCGGGAAGTCGTTCACCCACTCATAGCCTATCAGCTTACTATTTCGTAGATTTATTATCCTTCTGGTATCTAAGTTTCTATAATACCCATAGCTACCTTATCCCTTATACAATTCTTCACTAAGTCCCACACGCCTGCCCATAACCTTCTCGGCTACCCTAGCCCAAACCCCTATTGTAAGCATCTCCGGCTTCACATACGTCAATCTCCAATATTCCTTCGCTACTTCTACCTCTATCTCACTCTCTTCCATAGTTCTTTCTTTTAGTTTCATCTGTACATTTCCCTCAATTATTATGAGATCATTATTGATCTACACTTTTTCTGTGCTCTTTATGTTCGTTCTCATGTCCATTAGCCTTATTTTTCCTCTTCGTCTTGTACTGCATATATCCATTAATGGACGTTTGCTACGAGATGCAACAGGTTATCTCGTCCCGATCCCTCGATATGGATCACTGCTTGGTGATTTCGCAGCCAAGACATTTTTTTCCTTCCCAGCCCTCTCTTTCTTTCATTTTTGACCTAGATTATATGTTGGCTAAGCTAGTACTTTTGGTCGCGCATCACGTGACCCAGACATGCTGTCTTCTGTCTCTTTATTTTAATTATAGCTCGAACTGTATTTATCCGTTGTAGCACTTCCTAGTTGGTCTTTCTTGCTGCCCAAGGGATCTTTAGAACTCTCCGATAAAGCCACATCTCCATAGCTTCTACTTTGTTCATCTATTTTGCTTTTAGGGACCATCCTTCCATGCCGCAAAGAAGGACTGACCAATTATATTTTTTCATTGACGAGTCTTAATCTAAGATTAAAGTTAAAGTCATTACTGATAAAAACTTTCCTAGTCCGACTTGAGCGATCTAGTTCCAGTATACATTTTTATGCCCCGTAAATCTGATCAACGTCTATTTTTTTAAAGAATTTCAACAAGTTTGGAGTGCTGTACTTTATCAAAAGTTTTTTCGTAGTCTATGAAGCATAGCAAGACATTTTTCATTTGATCATGACAATTTTGGACTAGAACTTGAATTGCAATATTACTTCTCTTGTGCCCATCCCCTGCCCAAGTCCAACTATCTGGCACTTATTGTAGGCTCACATTTTCTATACAGATTAGGTTGCGACTTCTAAGACTGATAAGGCGGTGTTATTCACACCTTTCTGCGTTTCTCTTTTTGGGTATAGAACTAAATGTTGATGAGAGCCATCCAAACTATGTCTCACTTATTGTAGACTTATATTTTCTCTACATCCTTTAATGTAGGCTCTTAAGGAAGAGTTATAGGTTGTGACTTCTAAGACTGATAAGTCGGTGTTCTTCACACCTTTCTGCGTTTCTATTTTTGGGTATAGGGATAAATGCTGATGAGAGCCATTTTGTATGAAAGAAACCAGTGCCATAGATGACATTTGATTGAATCGCGTAACAGGCCCCACAATCAAGAAAGACAAGATAAGAAAAGCCATTCAAACGGCAAAAACTCATAAAGCAGTTTGGCTGGCATTTCATCTGGATCTACTGTTTTATGAATTCTTGCCGTTTGAATAGCTTTTGTTATCTTGTTTTTGCTCTTGTCATACATGGTGTTCATCTTTTGTCTAAAAAGAGGTTCTTAATGTTTTTTCATTTTTTATTCTCTTTTCTTGATATCCCATTGTTACTCAAATTGTTTATCTTTATGTTTTCTATCATCACTGATGTTTTAAAATTTATTTTAGAAAAGAGGCACAAAAATGTTACTGTGAAGCAGCAACGTGCAGAGGGTGGTTAGGAGAGGAACCAGAAGATGAATATGAAGAGGAGGATGAGGATGATGATGAGGAGGAAGAGGAAGAAGTTGAACCTAAATCGGCATTGGTGCAGATGCTACCAACAGCACCAGAAATTGTACCCTCAGAAGTGGGAATCATGGAAAACTTGGAAGAGAAAGAAAAAACATTAGAAGCAGATGTTAAAGTTGATTTAGTTCCAGTAGAGAAATCGCCGAAGAAAGAAAAGAAACTTAAAGTACCCAAACGAAAAACTAGGAAGGATATGTTTGAAGATTTAGATGTAAGTATCTTATTTGGAACTGTCCTAAGGTTTCAAGACAATCTCACACTACTGTTTTTGGGGATAAATGCTATAAATTCGGGACCAAAAACCGAGTTGTGAAATATTCGGGACTGTCCCGGGAAATTCCTTACTATTACACGAGTCAGTATTAATATATTAATTTAACAATTCCTTCATTTGCAGTTGGATGATGAAATTGAAACACTACAAGCAACCGGTTTGAAAAATCAAGCACATACACTGAAATTAAGCAGATTAATGGTGAGGGCCAAGGAAATAGCTCAGAGAACAAAATTGTTGAAATTGCTGAAAAAGGGAGAATTACCATGCAGAAGACTATTTTTGGATTATCATGGATTGCGACTTATCCATGGATGGATGACTGATACTCAACATCTAATACGAAAGGATAATAAAAACGAATTTCTCAGGTAATATATATTTTTCATGTTATAAGCTTTGTGTATAATAATTTTATTACACACTGACATAGTGCAGTGGTTGTTTAACTAGCGAACGGCCCGGTAGTTCGTAATATTTATCGTTGCAATTAACGACACGACAAGTCGGGGACGATTTTCTGAAGTAGCTATAGTCCTAACACTCACGTGTATGGGTGCACGGCAGAAGGACCCGAAGGTCTACAGCCAGATTTAATTGTACTACTACTAATATTATTACAGGTTGGAAATTTTGCAAACTTTGGTAATGCTGCCGATACCAAATAAAACCATGCTACAGGACAGTAAAGTTTTACCGACAGTTGAGAAATGGGCTATTTCCGAAAAACCGATGGAGTCTCCAACGGAATCCGAGAGCAATTCACCTAAATTAGAATCGGAGGTAATTCCACCTGTTGTTGAAACCAAACCCAAAGAAGTTGAACCGCCAGCAGATAAAGAAATTAAAGAAGAATTGGAGGATGAGTTTGAAATTAGAAGATCTGTCGGAATGGATGTCGTTTATAAACCTGCATACAAAGAGAGTAATAGCAAAAATATTATTGAAGAACTCTCCAACATATTTGAGGATGATATGGATATTTCACCGCAAGCAACATTCGAAGACAAAGATCCTAATTCAGAAATAAAGGAAGTTACAAGAGTGGCTCTGCCTCCAAAACAAAATGAGTATGATATTGTGGAGGAAATTTTAGCATTGGCTTCAAAATTACTACAGGAATGGGCTAGTCTTAAGGAAGTTTTCAGGATACCTAAAAAAGAGCGTATAGAGCAAATGAAGGAGCACGAAAGAGAAGCTGATAAACGATACAAGTCTTTAAATTTAGAGCAAGATGATAAGAGAAGAGAAAATCGTTATAGAACGCCCGTACAAAGGGGGCGGATTGATGATAGGGGACGTAAAATAATTTGTAAAGGTGATGACAGAAATGTGGGATTGTATGCGGCACGTGCAAGTAAACATGAACGACGTAAAATATTTGCGATGCAATTTGAACAGGCTGAAGAGGAGAGACGAAGGAAGCAACAAGAGCTGTGGAGACAGCATGTGAAGAACTGTATGATGATGGGTACTGATCCTAGGTTTACAGCGCCTTTTGATCCTAGTAGAGGATATCATTGTATTTGGAATCCTCAAATTGGACAGTGGCAAAACTATCCGATACCTAGTGATGATATGATGTTTAATCAAAATATTCCTCCTCCACCACATATGGCTAATACTAGTTTTCCTTATATTAACCCTCCTGCGTTGCCAACACAACCTACTATGCCGTTACAACATAGTATGCTACCACAACATCCAATGACACCTCAACATCCCATGACCCCTCAACATCCAATGACACCTCAACATACAATGCCACCTCAACATACAATGCCACCCCAACATCCAATGACACCCCAACATCCAATGACACCTCAACATCCAATGACACCTCAACATCCAATGACACCCCAGCATCCAATGACACCTCAACATACAATGCCACCACAACATGCAATGCCACCACAGCATACAATGCCACCACAACATGCAATGCCACCGCAGCATAATATGTTGGCTCAACATAATATGCCTCAAACTAGTTTGCCATCCCTTGTTCCGTCCCATCCACCACCAAGTATCCCACCTCCAACACTTAACTTGCAGGGAAGCCTTCATTCACATAACATGCCCCATCCAACTCAAAATATTTCACCGCACACAATGGCTCCGCCACTTTTGGGAAATCATAATATTCCTCCACCAACAAATACAATACTATCTCGTCCTACCATACAACCGAATATGGCTTCCCAAAGTGTTAACATGCCTCAAGCATTGGTACCCCCTAACATCCCACCTCCTAATATGACACCAGCAAGTATGGGTACAATGCCTCCGATGCCGAATATTCCACCCGGACCAAGTTTGCCCTATCAAGAAAAACAGGAAGATCCATCTCAGGTAATATTAAAAGTTACTAAATATGAAACTAGCCCTAGATGTTCAACCTATGAGCATTTGCAACAGCAAAGTCAGTGTCCTATAGATGACTCGTATTGAAATTGCTATATAACTTACAAGTGAACTGACAGGTGTTTTCCCTCGCATTTGTACATTATTTCGATTTTATATTTAGACGACTTAGGATTTCAATGTTACTACGATTATCGAGAATTATAGATAACTGCCATTTGTAAGCATTATCTTAATACATTAATATACTTTAAGTCGTCTATCGCCCATGTACCATAGCATCTGGGAAACGAGGCTTGGTATTACCGCTTTTAATATTGCAGTAATATGGTGTCATTTGTAAGCCACTAAAACCGCTTTCGTTTACCGTTCGTTAACTCTTCCGGGCTGTTCTAAGCCAGCTAAGAGCAGCTCAGAACAGCTCCCGAACGAAAACACCTTAAGTAGTTGCTGTCGTATTCAAACTGACATAAGGTTTAACATCTAGGGTGTGATTAATTAATGTTACTACAAAGTTCATAGAGATCATTGTTTTATAGGTAAGATTCTTGGGACCTATACCGCCTCCAGTTAAATTACCTCCCAAGTGGAAATGTGCGAAAGATAAATATGGTCGACCATACTATTATCACGTGAAACTTCGAAAATCGCAATGGGAACCTCCTGAATTTCCAAAACCAGAACCTGAAGAAGAAGGTATGTTAAAATTAAAAGAGAACAGTATCAAACATATAAACAAACAAAATAGTAAATAAACACAAATATTATTCATGCAAAATATCAATTTAATATTAAATTTGGAAAACTAATTTGCTTTATATTTGATCATATCAGTATTGTAATCGTGTAATGAAATTTTAGCAGAAATACACTAATAATTTTAAGGCGTTTTCAGAAAATGTTCATCTGTCAGTCGTCTATGAACATTTGGTGCCACGTTTTCGGAAAAACTTGTATTTTTTAAAACCAAATTTTCCATGTGGTTATTATCTTCCGTAATTTAGTTTTGATTCGAATATGTATGTTCACCAACCGTAGAAGTTGTTACATATCGCACTAGTATTTCTAAAGTGACACAACTCAAAATCATGTGTTTTTGAGTTGTGCCTATATGAGAATAGGGAAAATATTCCTCTATCAATAATCAAAAGTGTATTAACCTAGTTTCAGAGCTGGCCGCCCGAACGTACTTGTGTCGCTCTTACTGTCCCAAATCTACTTCCCCTACTTTTTGGGTTGTCACTTTAGAAATACTAGTGTGATATGATAAAGTAATTAGCACTGACCAGAAACACTGTTTTTTGAAACAATTTTTTAACTTTTTTCAGAATCTGATTCAACGTCCAGTTCCGATACGAGCAGTTTAAGTTCTGATTCAAGCTCTGAAGATAGTGACAGTGAGGATATTGATGATGCAAGACTGATGCTTGAAATTAGAAAGAAATTCAAGAAAACAGAGCCCCAAAATAAAATGGACCTGTTGAAAAAAGATGGGAGCAAACTGTTACCTCTAAATTTAAACTTATCATTTGGTGACAATAGAATGCTATCAGATGCGAATGATAGTGTTCTGCATGATTCAAGTATAGTTAGTAATACTAGTTTGGTTGATGATAGTCTGTTGGATGACAGTATGGATGTTGATGAGACAAAAGAAGGTGTTTCTTCTTTAGATAAACGGCTTATTGAAGAATTAGGGATAAGTAAGAGTAGTGAACCACCTGTGAAGAAGAGAAGAGTTGGACTAGTTCAGGAAATTCTTATTAGTGTAAGTATAATTTAGTGCATTATTAATATAACTGAAAAGTTTCTAATGATCCAATAAAGTTTGTCTCATGAATTCCAACTTGAATCAATATAAACTGATTCGTCTCTTGGCAAATATTTCGTGGCAAAAAACATCTATCTTTATTTAGCTTTTCCGAGAAGCTCAGAGGAATTTTATGACTCGGTCTATCTCTTCCTGTGTTCACGCAAAATCTAAAACATTGTGTGAAAAATGTTATTTTCGTGCATCTTTACGGTTCTTCGGCCGTAACTTTGTATTTAATTTTAGAACCATGATTAAAATTGCAAAGATATGGAGAATGTCAGGTCCGACAAACGGCCCTTTGGATGTTTTCCGCTATCTCTTACCGTTTTCCCGGAAACTGGCAAAAAAATATTGTGAAAAATGTGATTTCGAACCTTTTCACGGTTTTTCGCCCGTAACTTTTTATAGATAGATGGATGATTCATATTGCAAAGTCATAGAGAATGTCAAGCCCGACAAACAGTCCGTGGGATGTTTTCCGCTATGTCTTAACTGTCTTCCCAGAAAATGACCAAAATATTATGAAAAATGTTATTTCGAGCCTTTTCGCGGTTTTTCAGCCGTAACTTTTTTCTTTTTATAGCTAGAAGGATAATTCAGTTTGCAAAGTTATAGAGACTTTCAAGCCCGACAAAGAGCCCCGTAACATTTTTTAATGCCGAAAAATGGCAAAAATATTGGGAAAACTGTGATTTTTTCGGCCAACACTTTTTTTTAAGCTAGAAGAATGCAAATTGCAAATTTATTATTATTTAATACTGTAGATCAAGACGGGTTTTCTCTCGCTGGCCAGCAGCAATGTGTAGCAAATTGAATAATAGTGTAGTTTCACATTAAATGGCAGTTTTATACATGGCTTAATGGAAAAAGTATTCATATTTTCTCAAAAAAGGTACTTCTTCTACCTAGCTTAGTAGCCTAGTGATAAGGGTCCGATCGTGGGCGAATTTTCACAGTTTAAAATAAATAGCGGGAGATTAAATTTTTTTTTATTAATTATACCTCATACTTTGTAATATACAAGTTTGTAGTTCATTCAAAATCATTTAAAAATAAAAACATTTATTGTTTTCAGCTTAGAATTCAATGCTGATATTTCTGTCCACCAGATATGAATCATCCTTTATATAAAATATGCTAATTAAAATCCTAAATATTTAGTCTACACTGTGACTAAATTGCTACATTGTTAAAATTATTACATTTTTAGCCAAGAACTGAAGAAGATAGAATGCAATTTAGAGAAGATTTGAAGAAATATCGACAAAATAAGGAAAAATTGAGGAAACAAAAGGAAATAATAATGATGCAAACTAAAAAGCATCTAAAGGTAGCTCCAAGTCCGACTCCTAGCAGTAGCAGCACCAGTAATATTACTGCGGAAACAACTCCTAAAAGTGCCAAATTAAAGAAAAAGATTTCCATTAAAACGAAATTAAAAGAAATTGAAACCAATAGTGAAGTCGGTAAGAAGATTAAAGAGGCTTTCCGTTCAAGCATGGCTAGTGTCATGGTGGGAATTTTAAATCCGTATAGAAAGTCGGATTGTGCCGATGGTAGAATTACGAATACAGAGGATTTCAAGCATCTGGCTCGAAAGGTAATAATATAATAAATCGAAAACATTTTCTTCAAAGTTTATCACTTTAATCCGTATTTACATTCTATTAAAATCGCAGACTGATATAACATTCTTGCTCTAAAAATTGCAGCCTAGGTCCACATTAATATATCTAGAACTAATCTAAAATCATTTAAATATGTGCTAACTGGCCACTATTGGTTACACACCTGCAAATTATTGGACTGGTCATTATGTAGTATGCAATGAAGAAACAGTGGAGCGCATGTCCGAATGATAAAACGCCGGACTTGCAAACAGCAGGACCCGAGTTCAAATCTTGGTATCGCGTTTGCATGCATCCTAGTTGGAACATCTGCGCTCCACGGTGCACTTTAAGCCGTTGGTCCCGTTGGTAACATAGCACTTTGCCCTGTTACTTACTCACAAAAACGACGTAAAAATCAGGCCAATGAAGAGTAGCTTACTAGGAAGCGATATGGGCAGCCAAAACCCACCTGGGCTTGTGTAGTGCTTAAGGTTACAATGAAAAAACTGAAGAGCATTGTATATGCCTCTGTTCTACTCTAGTTGTTATGCAGCAAGTACTAAGAGAATGTGAAGCTAAAATTGACTACAGCTTGTGTAAGAATTATATGCCTGCTCAATCAATAATATAGGATTATATTGGTGGCTGATTGAGTGGCCTTGAAGGAAGGTTTCACAATGAATGGGTCCATCTTATGGCCTTAAGTGGCTATGCTAACCTTCAGTCAACTATCCAAAACTATCTGCAACTAATATACCCACTTTATTTTTTAGCTAACCCACTTTGTGATGTTAAAAGAGCTGAAGCATTGCCAACAAATAGAAGATCTTACGTGTACCGAGAGTGTGAAATCAAAGGCGAAAGAATTTGTAAGGAAATACATGTCCAAGTTTGGCGAAACTTACCAGAGGCCCGCGGACGACATAGATTATTGATGGAACGATTTTATTGGGTCAGAGTCGTATTTGTGATATAATGGTTTTTATATCTTCGATAATTGTGTTCAGCTATTTTTTTATTATTATGTATGGTACAAATGTAATTTTCAAAACAAGTGACAGGTTAGAAACATTTAAATTCATAATGGTATTTTTTAAATTTTATGATCCAAATAATTATTATATTGTGAGTTTGTAATTAGAAAAAGTAATTATACTTTGTTTTAATTCACTAGATAATGATAATAAAAGACTTCTATTGTGTATATTGATTGTTATTATTAGATCTGTTATTGAAAATGGTTTAGCTCTCAGAGGCCATGAATTTAGGGTTAATTTATTTTTACTTTCCGAATACATCACTGATGTAAACGAAAGTATTGTTTTACATAAAACTTCTTCACGTTTTCTAACTAAAATTGTCGAAATGTACGTACAGTTATCTTCATTTGTTGTCCACCTTGGGCATACGAAGTTTGCGTGTTCTGCATCATCGCGCTCCCCTTCGCAGGTCGCACGGCCTTCCTGTTGTTTTTACCTCTACCCACGCTTTTTGAATTCAAACCTGAAACCGCGGGTTTTCGAATGCGCATGTATGTCAACCGCCATTTACAAAAATAAATCAGAATTTTGTGCTTCTAGTGGCAACCATGACTGTCAAATTGACAACTTTTTAAAAGTTTAAAAAGTGACAGTTACGTATCAACAAATATTTATAACTTTTTTGTTAAAACGGTCTAACAGCAACAGCAGTCGGATTTGCTTTTATATATGATCCCGTACAAGTGACAAAAGATGGCCTTATCTGCACCAAGTACCCCACGCCCGATATACGCTACGCCAAGGAGGTTAGGGCGCCCGTTGCCGCCACCCCAAACACCTGAATGTTTTAACAAAGTAACTTTGGAAACACCCATATCAGCAGCGAAACGACGTAGCTCCCGTGACAAGTTCGATCAAGAGAGGAACCTCACTGTTGCTGTACGTGTCAGGCCTATGAATGCTAGAGAATTAGCATGTGTGAGTACAACAGATGTTGTAGATGTTGAAGACCAGGAGCTTATTATAAAATCTAATGTGCCAGGCAATCAGACTAATTTGTACCATGTCTTTCAATATGACCATGTGTTTCGAACTTGTAAGGATAGTGAGGATGATATTGATGACCAAGAAGATATTTTTGAGGTGATGGGAATGCCACTTTTAGACAGTGCTTTCAGGGGGTATAATGCTTGTTTATTTGCATATGGTCAAACAGGTTCTGGTAAAAGTTATAGTATGATGGGGCCTAATGTTGGTGATGTTATTAATATTGATGAAAATGCTGGTGTTACTCCACGTTTCTGCAGAGAACTGTTTCAACGAATATCTGAGTTACCATTAGGCTCTTCAGCTAGTATAGAAGTGAGTTACTTTGAGATTTATAATGAGAAAATTCATGATCTATTAGCTGTAAATACTAGTAATCATAAAACACCTTTAAAAGTACGTGAACATCCTGTTTGGGGACCATATGTTGTTGATTTAAGCATGCATAATGTTAAAACATACAAGGAATTACGCAGTTGGCTGCTCTTGGGTAACAAGAATAGAGCAACAGCTGCTACTGCAATGAATGAGAAGTCCTCAAGATCACACAGTATTTTTGCAATAGAAGTTTGTTTATTGGAAGGTTCCAAAGAAGGTGAATCTTCAAGAAGAAGCAAAATCAGTCTAGTTGATTTGGCTGGAAGTGAAAGACTCTCAAATTCTATGAATAATGAGGAACGTATTCGGCAGGGTGTTAGTATTAATAAGTCATTGCTGACTTTGGGTAAAGTTATTTCTGCTTTGGCTGAGCAGAAAAGTGGTGGACAGTTTGTTCCATATAGGGATTCAGTTTTGACATGGCTACTAAGGGTGAGTTAAAAAGCAATTGTCTTGACTTTTTTAGATTAATTTATTTGTAGAATTATGTTTACCATTTTGGGCATCAATAAGTTACTAGTAGTCACTATATGTCACTAGCAGCTCCTTGAGGTATGAGTGAACATAGAACAGTGTGCTATATTGCTACATGTCCACTAGTACTCTAGTTACTATTGCTGTCCTATTAGATAGTACCCATATTTATTATGTCTAGGATCTTCATAATGTAAAGCCCAATCTTGCAAATAGTTAATCTGTGGTTAGTGTTTACTCTTTTCCCTACTGTTACATTGATCCACACCTGCATCAGTGTTTTCCCCCATTTACCTGGCAGTCTTCCCTAGAATGTGGGTAGTGGTTGTTCAGAGGGCCAACCTTGCTCCTTTTGTTTTACATCAAAGTCTTTCAATCTCCACACTTCAAGTCTGTACTACAATATAGGCTTTACAGACACATCCCAGAACTTAATAATTAATTATCATCCTGCCACTTCTCCCATTTTCTATTAGCTAACACCCAAGCCATTCTTGTCTTTGCTTACACTTACTCCAATGGCTTCCTAAACTGACCTCTGCATCTGCATTCATACCAATAACCTTAATACAGATAAAAATCAACTCTCTCAATCATTACTCCCTTCCATTTCAACTTTTCTGCTCTACCAACCCTATCCTTATTTCCACATTCACTACTAAACTCGTCTTATCAAGATACCTTCCCATTTTGTCTAATATCTTTTTGCACTACATCATCTGCATGTTAACTTCCACACCTTGGTTTATTTATATTTATTTGTACAAAACTTTTTATGGGAAATAAACTTATTATTATTATTAAAATATCTTCATGGTAAGAAAAGTTGTTGTTTAAAATATCTTCTACTTAATTCTTTTACTGTCCACAATTATTTAAAATGAATTGGCATTGATTTTTAATAAAAATATTTACTTTATAGGAAAGTCTTGGAGGAAATTCGCTAACATCAATGTTAGCTACAATAACACCAGCATCGAGTAACTTGGAAGAAACATTAGCAACATTGCGATATGCATGCCAAGCAAGATCTATAGTAAACAGAGCTCGGATCAATGAAAATCCACATGATAAACTAATCCGTGAATTAAGAGCAGAGGTCGAACGATTGCGAGCCTTACGAAAGGACTACGAACGTAACTCAATGGGTTCATTAATAAACATAAGCGATTCTTTACAAAATGAACAGGAGTTGGAGGATTTACGTTTAAAACTACTGACAACGGAAGACAGGCTATGTGAAGCACAGAAAAGCTGGGAGCAACGGTTCATAGAAACTAAAGAGCAGCAAATGAAAGAATTAGCAGCAGCTGAGAAGAGAAAAGAGGAACTGGAATCTCACATACGAGTTATGAAAAGTTCAGAAAAAGATGTGAATCTCTCACCTTATAGATCAAATTTCTTGGATGAACTTGAAGGTATGTTATTAGACTCAAATAACACAAAAGGAAAGGAAAATAAATTAAGCAAACCTGAAATTATTTCTTCAATGAATCAAATGTATGATGTGATGAACAATTTACGAACCACTGTAGAGGATGGTGATGAGAAACTGAAACTAATGTTTGCTAGAATTAATAAACTTTTGCAGGCATTTGAATCAGCCCTTGTTAAAAGTGTAAGTGATAGCACAACTGAGAAAAAGTCAGTTAATTTTAAATTATAGTTGTAGTATTTTTCTGTAAGTGTTATTTATTTTGTATGCTTGCCTATATTTTTAAGGTGTGTATAATATTTTATACATGTAATTGTTTGGCTTTTCACAACGTAAAAACAGGCAATAGTCAATAAAAGTGGTTTACAATTATTTTTATGAAAGTAATGACAATGTAAATAAAGATCATTCGCTGCTATTGTTGTGTTGCTTATTATGTTTTTCCTTCTCAGATGTTAAAGCTAAATATACCCATCTGAAATATATAATGATAAATTCTATACATATATGGTCAATAATACTCTCATTGCTAGTACTGTCAGTATTTGCATCAATATTTATCAACCAATCAATTATCTGGATTAACACAGTATTCTGTTGAATCCATCAATACTACACCTTACACAATCAGAACAATATTTATGGGGATATCCACCCTACCCAGGTCTTTCTGTTTTTACGTTAGTCTGCTTAATTTTACCCAACATAATTTAGGACAAAATTACCTTATTTTTGTTTTCATGTTACGTCATACTCATCGAATAGACGTCCTACATTTCTTTTAAAGAATTAATTTTTAAACTCGTTAAGTCAATATTTACTGTTTATTGGCCAATATTTTACGTTAGTCAGTACTTAGCTTTATCCAAAATAATTTAGGATAACATTATAATGTCTATTTGCCACAATTCGACTTTTTTTCATTATTTTTCAGTCATTATTGTATGAAAAAATTATAATTTCATAATAGATGCAAGAAGTTACTTTTGTAGAACTTTTATTTAAATAACTTTTGCTAGAAAAAAAGAATCAAATATTTAAATTATATTTAATAGACAGTTACAAATTGTAACTAAAACAGCAACTAATGGTTTTAAAACTAGACATTATTTAAATGATTCAAAAAAGTATGCCAGATATTTTAGAGTATAAAATAATTTTTGAGATATCTTTTAAATCTTATTTTTTTAAGTTGTGTGAGGTATTTTAGGATATACAAAAACAAATTTGAAATAGCCTTTTTATTAACTTTAATCAAAGTAATCCTCTATATCTACATTAGGATCTAGTAAATCATCTTTATACATGGACAAATCAATTTGGTTTAAAATTAAATTCTCACAGGTTTCCTCCAAATCAGTATCTCCAATTAAAACAGCTCCTTGCAACTTGTGATCCTGCAGCACAAACTTTATATACTCAACACCTTTTGTCATTCGAAACAAAATCTCATAGTTTTGATCCAGCTTCTGCCCATTATAAAGCCCTAATAAAACAACTTTATAACCAAACAGGGTTGTTGTGTGTGTAAACAATTCGAAACAGAAGTCTTGCAAGATTGGTTCTTCATTTAGAGCAGTTGACATACATTTTGCAGCATAACATCCCATTTGTCTAGCTTGTGTCCATAGTTTCATAGGGAACCAGTGTTTTGCATGATCCCAGTTGGCAGTACAAATATCACCAGCAGCATAAATGTTAGGTATTGAACTTTGCATGTATTCATTAACTTTAATACCCTTATCATCAGATAACACGAATGCAGTGGTTGATTTAAAATCTGTTTTTGCCTCAACACCAGTTGCAGAAACTATAAAATCACACCTAATACTCTCACCAGTTGATGTAAGCACCTCTACAGGATATTCCTCACCTTCATGAATTAAAACATTTAAAATTTCACATTGGTAGTGCACACTAACACAGTCTGGTATATCAAGTGAACCTTCAATATGTAACGTTTTATACCAGTCAGGACCTAAAGCAGCTCCTGATTTGTATACTTTTTTACTTTCAATTTCATACCTCATTCGTTTACTTGGAAGCACCTCAACTGTTTCATTTGTTTTTATAAGTTTATCTTTCAAAAACTCAGCTGCACCTGGATCTACAAATGTAGCTGTTATGTGCTTATCCTTTATAATCCAATCAATTTTTGTTTTTTGAACCTTATAAACAACTTCAGAAGCAATCCCACCATTTCCAACAACAACCAATTTCTTTGATTCTTTTAATTTATTTATAAAACTCTCAACAGAATCAGTATCCCTAATTCCAATAACATATGGATTTTGTTTAGCTTGTGGAATAAGTTTTGGTTGTGCTCCCATACACAAGCATAAATATTTATATTTTATAACACACTCATTAGTTCTGATACAACATTGTTCATCCAAAACCTCTTTAATAGTATCATGAATAACAACAATATTTTCATGTTTATCACTGAGTGCATTAATAGGTTTCTCTTCAATATTAAAATTTGTTAAAGTTTGTGTGATTGCATGTAAATTTGTTACTGTTTTAATAAGTGATGATTCACTGATCAATATAATTGTTTCAGTTGGTTGATAAAAGGCTAATGTTTCTGCACAGGTAACACCTGCTATACCACCGCCAACCACAACAAATGTTGCCTCCATTATTGTTCTTTACTATATTCAGTATAATCGTACTTTCTAAAAGGCACATCAAAAGTAATTAGCCCTAAGTCTCTAGCTCTAGTGATAGCTACAACCAATTCCTGATGTTTTTTTTGGCATAAACCTGTTTTTGAGTAACTTAAAATACTGCCTGTGTGTGGACAAATAAACTGTTTCAATAAATCCACATTGGTCTCACTTAGAATCAAATATTCATCCCTGCAAATTGGACATGGGTTACCTGTTGAAATTTGACCTTGTCTGATGCAAGTTCTTCGAGTTTTTCTTGGCGCAAACAGTCCTTTGAAGTTTCTTCTGTAAAGCACCCACACTGCGTCAGAACCGTAGGTGTCTTTATATCCTTTACTCTTCAAGTACCTTATACTGGTTTCCACTGGGATTATTTGGGTTCTATCACTTGATATTCCATGCAGAGTGTAGAGTTTTTCTGGGGGTTTTAGGTGGCCGCAAAGGGGCGCCGCTACGTGAATTGTTCGATTGAATACTTGTCTTGTTATGACGTTTTTAATTGCATTTAGTGGAAACATTATTTTAGAGAACGTTTTGTTATAACCTCAATTTTCGATTTATAATTAGCAGCACTGCCAATTATTAAAAAAAAAATTAATAGATAATAATTGGTTATTCACAAAACAACTCAAATGAGTGGGAAGGAATTGCGGAATTGGTAAACGGAATTTTTAAAGGAAGTATTGATTATTATTCATCTGTAATTTCCAGGAAATTTAATGCCTTAGAAGTTGAGGTTGGTATCATGTTATATTTTTTTGGACGAACATCTGTTTTAAAAGAATCATTCTGGCCAATCGGTAATCCCTGGGTATTAGAGCGATTACAACTTTAATCCCCAGGGTTAAATGAATGCTGCAATATTTATGTTTTTATTTTATATTATATTATTTATGGAGAAAAATTCATAATGACCTCACTGCTTTTGAATACAAGCTTCTGTTCGGCGCATTAACGATAGTCGCATATAAGAATTAAGATGTCTCCAAAGGTAAATAGTCCAAAAGGTTAAGATACGAAACATCTTGTTGGTCATGGTACAGGACCTTCTATTACAATCCATCGTTAAAGATGGCTGTAATTGAGAAATATTTCTTTGAAAGTAAATCATAAAGTTTAGATGTCCCATCGATCATAAACCAAGGTTTGGAGGAAAATTTAAGAACTCATTCGTACCCTCGTCTGGAGAGAATCTTGGCGGCGTGTGGAATACGTAATTCGTTATCACATTGCCACCACCATCTTTCCAACTATCGTGGATCCCTTCAGATCGAACACAATTGGGGAAGACCCCCATTCGTGGAGACTTTTTCATGAACGAATTGGATCTTTGCCAGAACTCGAGGAAGGATTCATGCACTGGCCATCGCCCAATTGTCTTGTTCCAGTGCGCAAGAAAGATTTTTGAGATCATGGTAAATTGCAATTGGAATGGACTTCTTCCGGAATCTCAGAATGGTTTCCGTAAGGGTAGATCCACTTTGGGTAGTGTTATTTCTATGTATATGCTTAGTTCATAATGCATTTGCCAAACAGTTAATGGGGGCCATGAGGATTCTGACAAGGAACAGGAAGGTTTATCCCGGGATGACAACGGTGGCCAACACCAAAAGCAGGGTACCCCAAAATGGCCTCTAAAGTTACTATAAATCAACCTGAATAGATGCTGGACGCTACCATTCCCGTAGATGCATACGACTTTGTGATCGCTAGCGAGTTAAACCAAAAACTACAAACGGGATGGACCAGCAGCCAGGACTGGCTAGTGGGAATAGGGTAGGGTAGGCCAAAAAAGCCCTACGGTATGAGATCCTCGTCTATAAAAGGCATAAAGGGGATGAAGTGAAGAGAAGATTGCCCTCAGAAGACCAGACCCGCCCTGCCGAAAACGGAAGCCCATTAAGCCAACATAATAGACAGAACCTCGTTGCCTGTGCCTGCATGGTGCACCGGGAGCTCAATCTTGCCAACGAGGTCCCAAGGCCGTTCTCTGTGGAAGAGCTCACTACTGCTAGCCGTTGGTTACGGTGCAACAGAGACCCCGGATCCGATGGAGTGACCTCTGAAATGATTAGAATAACAGCAGAGAAATTTCTTGTAGCTACGCTCCAGGCCATGAATGAGCCACTGGTTAAAGGGGGTTTCCCTACTAGTTGGAAACTGCCTAAATTGGACCTATGGACAACCGATCGTCCTTCAGGCCGCTTTGGATGCCTGACAACTTGGGAATGCTGCTAGAGTATTTGGTGCTTTGAAGGATAACTGCAAATCCGGAAGGTCAGGTATGCCGATACCTGAGAATCAGCATGGATTTCGGTGAAAAGATTCACCATTGTGGATATTGCCAAAATCATCGATACTGCACAGAAAGCTCGCGAGGTTTGTTATGTCCGCAAAACTGGAAAGTCGTTGCTTGGGCTTGATCTCGTTTAGAATAGAGATATTGGCATGGTGTGCAGTCCAGTGTATTCGAAGCATTCTTCTCGAGCACCTCATTTCAAATACGTCTACCCGATGGCGGTCAGCCGGTACACGTCTCTGCCGCATAGCCAAATTCAGAAAAGACGAGCGCATGAACTAGGTTTATCTTCGTGTTGGGCATTATGTTCTTGTTCTTCCATATTGACATTAGTTGGGCAGTTTTTCCAAGTTGTATTCGGTGGCGTATTTTGGATTCGCAGCATCCTTTGTTGTTTGATAATGACTCCCAGGTATAAAAAGTGGTCAACAACATCGTATTTACCAACGGTAGTAAGGATATGTTGGCAGTTATTATTAGCGCTGTCAAGTAGTAGGTAAAGGTGCGCCCCCTAAAAAAAAATACTCCTAAATGCCAGGGTGTTTGCCCTAATGTGCGATGATCTGGGAAGATAAAAGTACTAGTAAATGGGGAAGACATAGTTAACACAAGAAGACAATGAGCAGATCATATGATTAGGACTCCTTTTGTGAGAACAATCCTCTTTTTGACTATATTGTCCTCCCGTCCTCCCTTAATTTGTCCTCCTTTTTCTCTTCAAATATTTTGAACCACCCCTATTTATGGCCACGTTTTCGGAAATCAGCCCCACTGTGCGTCGTCGGGGTAAGGGAAATAAATCTGTATTATTATTATATGCTTAATTTTTTGAGTAGTTTTCGGTACTACAGCGTTTTAGTAGTAGAACAATTAGAGTTTTAGAATAATTAGTGATAAAAAAGTAGTTCACAATTTCATATGAACCATGCCGGTTAGTTAGGCAATCAAATTAACACGATTGGTAGGCTTGATTAAAACAATTTAATTGCCGTTTTAGAATCATTGTAACTTGTGATAAAGAGTTTATATCTTCATATACATAGGTTATTAATAATCTTAGTAAAATCATCCCTTAAATACAATACAAATGTTGTTTGCTGAACCGGAAATCACTTGTAACAGTTGGCAACATTAACTACTCAAAAATAATAACGATCAAACGTAAGACTAAAAGTCACTAGATTAATTTCACGTATATCTTTTAAAATAATAGATTATTGTTAGTAGAGATTCTGTAAACATCAATATAATACTTATATAATATAACATTTTGATAGAAGCGCTTGCGGATATGCTTTAATCATACTAGTAATTTATAAATTTAGTGTATTATTTGTTCCCCATATTGGTAACACTGCGATCGGGAGGGGATCCGACATGCAACGGGACAAAGTTGGCCATTCCATATCCGTAATTACATGGTAGAAGTTCAGACGTTTCTCTGGTGCATATTTCAATCAGACATTAAAAATATAAACTCAATATATCAAATTTATATAAAATACATATCAGGCGCAAACGTAAACATTTGGCTTTCATAGCAGCAGTTAAAATTCTCGATGTACAACCAATCTGTTCAGAATAATTCTCGATAATCGTAACAACAATGGAGGTCAGGGCGTTGGTTTGCGCACGGCATATGGTTCAATCTTTGCGTAAAATCGCGTTGCGGCGAGGGCTATTTACCGCTTGAGCCATCACTAAATCCGTAATCCTTAACGATAACGTGGTTTCTGCGTTTATATCTTCCTGGTGCAGCTGTTTTGGAATAGTAACGTGAATCATGGTAAGGACAGAAACGACACTATGTATTGAATAAAGCTAAATACATGTGTTTTTATTAATTTTCTTTAGAATATAATTACGAAGTACTATAAGGGGGGCCAAAGGTTGTAGCGAAATTTATTTTTGTATAAGCTACGTAGATACTACGCCATCTTGAATTCTATTATTGATTAGTCACATCACACAAGAAATAGGATATTGTTGAGGGCCTTGAGCACGTTTTATTATAACGTTAACGTGAGATTTGTGGTTAAATTACATGATAATTACTAATAGTTTATGGGCCATACTTACATGGCTTGTTTGCTATAAGAATTAAGTATTTGTTCAAAATTAAAATAATGAATGTATTTAATTGGCATGTTTCAACTGCTAGTGATCCTTAATAGTAGTAAATTCTTTATTGGTATAATACAGTTGATAATAGTCCTATAGACTATACAAGTAAATTACATTGTTTAATAATTAAGCAACATATAATTCAATTATTGTTTCTTTTAGTTAATTTTATCATTTTATAACTTTTTAGTTAATTAAATCAGTTTATAGTCTAGTTTAGTGTGAAGCATGCAACATTATTTCATGCTACAAAGTAACCTAAAAAATACATTCATATAGCTGTGAATTTTGTATGTGGAAAACAAAAATCTTAAATCTGCTTCCATTTGCAGTTTAACTGTTTTCTGGATAATATTTGCGTAATTTGCAAGGTTATAACGCGCCATAACCTTAATTGTTTTATTTTCACACTAGTGAATAAAGAAAAAAAACGACAAACACGTGCAAATAACGCTAACGAGTTTAGTATTTAGTTTCTAAATACAAGTTTTCATTTATATATGTATGCAAACTTGTCAGTATATATTAAATATATTTGTTTTTATACTATTATTTTCAAATATATGTACCATAACACATGGCAGAAGGACCTAAAGGTTGGGGGGCTGAAACAAATACAGTAAATACATTGTTTTCAAATTAATTTTTATTTCAAATATTTGTTATATAATGAAATGAAAGTAGCTTTGAAATATACATATGTATATATTAACTTTCACTTTTAGATTGTGGTGGGGAAGAGTTCATTGCACCTGCTTTGTTGCTCAATAGACTAATAACACTTGTTGAGTTTATATTGTATTATAAGATATTTTGTTAAAATTTGGTGATAGTTTTGGCCTAACTTTTTAAATAAAGATCTATAGGGCATTAATTAATTTATCTTAGTGGCAGTTTATTTGTTCACAACCTGGCAATGTTTTGTCATCTACGCAGCAACACTACACATCTACTATTTTATTCGAGGTTAATCAGTTAATCTCAAATACCATTTTAGATCTGTGCTGTTGCTGCTCAGGTGATGATTTATTCATTCTAATCATTGGGGGCATTAGTTGAAGTCCAACAACTTCTCATTTTTAATATTTTAACTTAACACATAATATTAGAACTATATGACAAATATAAGCAACATACTGGGTATGTTTATATTTGAGATATTGATATTGACCAAGTGCATATATCCCACTGAATTTACTGTTCTTTTTTGGTTTGTTCATTTGTCATATTTACTGTTTTTTTCTTTGTTTATTGTAGATAAATTTACATTTTGTGTGCATACTTGAGGTGATGGAAGAGGAAGTAAAAGGCAGCATATTATTTTTAATGGATATGAGAGAAAACCATCCTTTTAGGCGATCAGTTTTATTTTTAAATATGTGACCTCCACATTTTATGTTATTCTTGATAATTTATAACACTATTACAATTAGGCATACTCTTTAAATGAAATTTAATATAATGGGCTTATTGTAAATTTGCAATGAGTAGGAACCCTTTTAGAAAGGTCCAGGTTTTTATATTCTATATCAAGAAGAAACTGAAATGCAAAAACTATTTGAAGGATTTTAATAAAAGAAAGACTGTATTCAGTATAAATTGTTCTAATATTTTAATTTAACAACACAAAATTGTTTATTTTCAATATTAATAATATCACTTTATAATTAAAATTTAGTAATTTAAAAAAATTCTTGTTATTAGATTATGAGTAAATTTAATGTTTAATGCCCATTTTTAACTTGTTTGCATTAAACACATTGCTTAGTCTTTAATTATTATGCACATGATTTACTTATTTAGCTGGTCTGACCATAGTGATTCATTTGGATCTGTTCAGATACCCAGGGATGGGGTGAAACTCCAAGGCTGAAGAACTTTAGGAAGTGGCTTGGCTAAACTAGAAACCAACTATTTAGATTAAGTCTCAAAAATTAAAGTCACCTTAATGATTGCCAACCTTCAGAATATAGATGGCACCTAAAAAAGAAGATACAGCATAAACAAACCTATATGACTGGTTGATTTCAAATATTATATAAACAATATGAATTTAATTTAATTGAAGTAATCTGAATAGATCTAATATAACCACATCATAAGGTTCATATATTATAACCCCCAGTATTCAACAGAATAGTGAATAATAGAAGGACATTTGAGTTTTAGGTTGGTGTTTGTTAGAACTATTTGTCTTTGGGATACAATTAATGACATTTAAAAACACTTGGCGACAATAGTCTAAAGTAAAAAGTTATCAAAGTCAAATACATCTACACTAATAAATGGTAGATAGTTGGTTAGAAATTTTAATCTTTATACAAGATTATAGTTGCATAATTAAAATGCATGGTGGAATAAATTTATCAGCCATCAGCTTCCACTGGTTTTTTTTTTTTACTATACCAGGGGTGGGAACACATGGGGCCAAAGAGAGCCAAAATCCAGTTTTTTATATTCTATAAGGAGCCTCACATATATTCACAAATAAAAAAAAATGTAATTTCATATTTTCATATTGCACTGAGATGACAAATGTTGTAACTTCCAAAAACAGTTTTTGAGATAAATACATTTTAAAGATTGCAATGGTTGCAGTAATTTTACCATTGAGTTTAATGTTATTTATTTTTTTATATAAATTTGGCTTGTTTGAAATGCAAAAAAGGAAGTTAACACATTTGTCATTTCACAGTGCAATATAGAAGAACATATAAACTCATGCAAAACATATTATTATTTCAAAATTTTAGTGATAAAATAAAAAGGATAAAAATAAAATTTTATTGGGAGCTGCACTTGACAGAAAGAATAGCTGCATTTGCCCACTGTTGGACTACACTGTAATAATATGAAACATATCCCAACAGAATGTGCTGAATTTGAAAAAACATTAAAGATCAGTCTTGGTTTTAGTGGCACTATTTTCAATATGATTAATAAGGAGATTGGTTAAATTTTGATTTAATATTAGTTACTAAAAACTCCTCTGAGCTTCTCCCTTGACCGGCGGAAAAGCCTCACGGATAATAGTCCTATAAAGATTTTTTTAAATTAATTACGTAATTAATTCGGAATGTCGTGTGGTACCAGATATTTTAAAATTAAGATTATTTCATTCCTAAAACTGAACTGGTCTAATTTTTCATTTTCTTCTTTCAGCCGAGAATTGATCCCCATCAGCTTCTCACCTGCCTGCAGGTGCTGCTATCACCACAAGGAGGCATCCTGTCAAAAGATGAGGTGCAACGTCTTGCCAAGTAAGTTAACTAAATATAATTATGTTATTACTTCATTCAACTAAAATTACATTAAAATTTAATACAACTAGATTTTAATTTTTAGTCATATAAAATAAAATGATATCAAGGTAGTCATTGCAAAATGAAAACCATGCCAATATAAATAAACAAACATAAATTGGAGTGATTGAGATCATAAATGTTGGTTTCTCTTTCAGCTTGATGACAAAGTTCTCAAAAAAATTGGTTAGCAAATGTATATATCTGTTGATATTAAAAAGCACCGAAAAGGAATTGCTAGGGTCCTTTATGGCTGAAGGTGGTTGGAGCTTGGTCTATATATGGCTCCAAGATGCAAACACAAATAAGAACTGGGAGCTAGTCACAGAGGTGCTGCAGTTGTTACTCATTTGTCCAGTGGATGTGGAGCGCTTGAAAATGAATAACATGCCAAAACTAATTAAAAGTTTTACCAAACGAGATGATCTACCTGGTAAGTTTGTCATATTCATATGTCTTGTATAGCATATCTAATAAAATCCCTAATTTAGGTATCCAACAAATCTCAACAACATTAGTTGATGACTGGCTAAAATTAGTGAAAGATGTAACAAAAGCTGAGAAAGCAACTCGCCTAACTGAAGAAGTAATTGTACTAACAGAGGTGACAAACTGTAAGACTGAACCACATTCAGAGTCCATGCAAGTGGATGAACCTGTTGAACTTGAGAATACATCAGAATCAGAGAATTTGCGATTTAAAGTTGCTTTGAAGGATGGCAAGCAAGTGATTACAAAAGTTGAGTCTTCAAATGATGAAAGCTGTAGTTCGAATGTTGCCTCAAATAGTCCCACTTCTGAAACGCCAACTGTTAGTGAAACTGACAGTAAAGATGATAAGAAGAAAGATAGATTGAGTGGGGATAGGAGCCGTCATAAGAGTGGATCAAGTTCATCAAAAAGTAGCAGCAGCAGTAGAAGTAGTCGAGATAAAAGTAGAGATGATAAACACAATCGTAGTACTAGTAGTAGTAGTAAAAGTAAAGATAGGGATCGTAAGGATAGGCATAGAAGTAATGGTTCTTCTAAACATAGAAGCAGTAGTAGCAGCAAAAGCAGTAAAGATAAAGAAAAGAATGACTCTAAAGATAAACAAGCTGATAAAGATAAAGATACTCTTTCAAAACTACAGCCACAGACTTTGGAAAAGATTGGTAGAATTCCTAAAAAATCTGATAATGATAAATCAAAGATTGGAAAGAAGGATGAAGTAAAGAAACCTTCATTTTCTGTTGAAGTCCGGAAAAATAATGAAGAGAAACCAAAGACTGTTAAAATTTTTAACTCTAAAATGCGTTCTACGGGATTATTGGAGGAACCAAAACCGCCGCCGCCTAGGACTGCAACCAAGAAGCCTGCCCCAACTCTACCCACAGTACTGCCAACCAAAAGACCATCACCAATTAGGGACATCATTCCACCGCCAGAAAAGAAGTCGCGACTGCTAGATATACCTGAACGACCTGGGGCTATAAAACTCATTCCACCTAAACCCAAACGTAAGTTTCTACATAACTCGTGCTTACTTGTGTTTTTTATTTTACAGGTTGGAACATATCTGGGCAAGACATTCGGCAGCATGGACTACTTGCAGACTGGTGTCTTCACACTCCCCTAAATCTCATGTGTTTACCTTCACTGTTTGTGTGTATTTTGAGTTTAATTAACATTTATTTAAATCGGGTATATATACATAGTACAAAAAAATGCGACGAGCGTCTGATGTGTGAAAACAGAAGATCCTCTGGGGAAAAAGGCCGTCTTCTCCAACAAAGTGACGTATATATAATATCTTTAATTACATTCATACCTTCAAGTTACTAGATATTTAAGATTTACAGGTCTACTATTTTTTAAATTAATTGGCACCGTGGTAAGTGTTAAAGGTGTATACAGACTTGTAGCCAAAATAAAAAGCACAATAAAAATTAATTATTTCATAACTATTTGTGTACATAGGAATTTGGGCCCTAAATCCTTTTCGTCTTTTATAACACAAGGTGCCCCTCATACAAATAATGAACAGTAGTAGGAAACATGTAGAAAATAAAAACACAATAGTTTGGCGCTATAATAATACAAATCTCCGATTTTACAAATTAATGATATTTAGAGATTCAGTAAATGCAAAAGAGCGATACGGACGCATGTTAATTCACTGTCCTATATTACATATGGGGGGCGCTTTGTTTTTACACGAGTGTAATCACAAGTGCAGCAAAGCAATCGTAGGAGGCATTAAAGTGAAATAGTGCGTGCGCGTGGTTTTATGGCTATGTCGCGCATGTGCTCGATATGTGTGCACGCGGTAGTACAGTACACGTGCAGCTGCGGTATCGTGTGATGACACAACAGCGATGTTGCACGATTCAAACTTCAAATTTTATCAGCAAATTTATATTTACAAACACAGCATATTTAAAATATTTGTTACGATTAGCGTATTACGTATACCATTCAAATTGATTTATTTGCAATAATTTGCAATTTACAACGCTATAATGCAATTATGAAAGTGAAAATGTAAAGATTGCAATTATAAACAAACAATGTTGGTGATGCGACTTTTTGATAATACAAAATCAATATGCTATTTATAGCGTTATATAAATGAATTTTTATTCAAAACAAAACCCGCGCATATATTTCAATTAATGCGCTATCATTAATTTATATTTATGCGTTTTGTTTTGAATATACATTTATAAATAAATGTATCCATGTTATGAACTATATATTCATTTATATGTTTTATAATAAATTTGTTTTGTGGTAGTTCGATTATTAGTAATTAAAATGGCCGCACACGTTTTCAGTTAAAGAAAGTTGGCCATATTAGACAAATTATTTTTATATTTAAACATACTGCACATAATAATATAAATGAAAGTACTATGTATATTTACCTTAAAAGACAAAATTCTTAATTTATTTTGCAGCAATACATATAAGAATTTCAGATTGGAACGAGCGTTCGAGTTTTCCGTACAATATTTTTTTTTTATAAATTAAGTTAGGGAAAATACACATATGCGACATTCACTTATCGCATCTATTTTTTAATTACAGCACCAGTTTTACAAGAGAGCGATATCTTTATGGACGCTCTAACCGCATCTGCTACGACCAAAAAGGAGCCTAAAAAACGAAAACGTAGGCCGAGCACGTCGAAGGAATCATCGCCTCCTTCATCGCCGGCTAATACTACACCCACATCGCCCATAATGAAAAGCATCACGGCAAACTTCTATCAAGATACTTTGGAAACATCCAAGGATGACGACGCGGAGAAGGATAAAGAAAACCAGGAGAACTCTGAAGAAAACTCTGAGGTTTCATCAACACCGGCTGAGCCTGATGAAGATGGTCCGGAACCAACGAAAACGGATGAGAATGGTCTGAAAGGGGTCCTACTGCACTCGAAGCGGAAAAGGCCGAAACGGTCAATCAGGTGGCGTCCCGACTCCGAGTTAGTGGAAATCCAATATTTCGAGCTAGACGAAACGGAACGAGTGAACGTCATGAAACCCTTCATGGATATGGCTCGAATGGAAATGTCCAGTGAACGAGAAGCAATGCGGTCACGCAAACTACCGAATGAGGACACAATGGACACACAAATGCCTTACAGAACTTTAATGCAATTAGACTTGCCGCCACCACAAGCCGAAATCGGATCAAAAAGTTTTGAAAAAGATATACAATTTGCTCGGGAAAAACGTGTTTTGCAGGCAATTTACTTTAATAACCGCATTCCAGACAGTGCCGCAGAGCCGGATCCAGAATCCTACACCTTGAGCAACCCCGTCATCATCCCACTCGACGATCCCGACAACCCCGAACAAGAAGCACCCCTACAACCTTGGCCAGAACCAAAAGGATCGCCACCACACATACCCAACGTTCCCCAAATGTTCCCCAACATACCCGGTCCTCCATTCATGGCCATGAATGGTCCCATGAACGGTCCCCCGAACGGTTTCCCACCGAACGGCATGCCACCATTCCAACCCCCGTTCATGCCACCCAACATGATGCGACCACCCGGCCCTGACTGGGGCCCGATGCCCAACGGAATGCCACCCCCAAACATGCCGCCACCAGATATGATGAACCAGGGACCTCCCATGTTCGAAAACTTTGGACCACCAGACAACTTCCCCCCACCACCTTTCAACCCTCCGCCCAACAATAACATGCCCATGTTCCCCCCCAATAACTTCAACAACAACATGCGCGGCCGAGGCGGCGGCTTCCGCCGTGGCAACAACGGTCCGTGGGTTCGCATGGCGGGGCCTGGCCCGAATCCACCGGGGGCGTGGAACGCGCGCGGTGGCGGCGGCGGCATGAACCGTGGTGGGGGCCGCCTGTGTATTAATATCAAAAAACACGGCTATTGCAGAAACCGCGATAATTGCCCGTTTGTGCACTGATAAGCCATATAAACTTTATATAAAAAGCAATTGTGATATGTGAGCGGTAATTTAATTGAACATTGGTTACTGTGCAATAAGTAAATCGTAAGACTTTTTGGTGCGCTGTTCCAAACGATTGATGTGTTCAAGTGAGACTTTATAAATAATAATAATTAGTATTACTAAATATTATTATGCTAGACTTCAAGGCAGTGGTGTGATCATATACTTTGATAAGGATGTAATTAATAACGATACAATCAAAATACGATCTAGTGTATACTCAACGATTGAAGTGAACAAATGTACATATTAAACCGCGTTTTAACATTTGAGGTATGAGTTTTATAATATAGTATGTATATTTGTTGCAACATTTAAATGTTTATTATGTAAATATGAAAATTTGTATATACTTTTGTTTTTATACATAATATAAATTTGATTTTTCATGTAATTTTTACGTAATTTACGAATACATTTTTGATTACTCTTCAATCATGCAAGTAATCAAGAATATTAATATAATCGATAGAAACGATTATTTTAATAAAACGATTTATTATTAAATTAAATTGCATTATTTTTTACCACCTTTACGATTACATTAAATTAATTTAGCGATAAATTGCACTTTTATTATGGTGTTTGAGTTAACCCGTTTGTCCGGAAATTGGTGTTGTATGATCAATTTTAACACGCGCGGTTATGTAATGACACATATTAAAAAATAGGGCATGCATGCCCTTCACACACGTTAGATGAAATTGAAGGACTTTATTATGACTATTTGCCTCCGGACATACATAAAATATTTTAAATCTTGTAGGTTTGTGAGTCCATTAGTGTGTTACATTGCATTTCGATTGCAAATAAATATGAATTAAAATATTACTTAATTAAATCTAAACTACAATACACCTGAATTGCATTTATTAAGGTAATCGAATATTGAGCATTACAACATGTATATAAATGAAATATTATGTTCGTCACGTTAAATCTACGCGCGTGCAGTTGACACGTGCTCACACTTATCGTTCCAACGTTTCACAGATACAACGCTTTCCAAATTAATAACAAGAGGTATGTGTTTACTTTATAGTACTACATTTGATTTATTATTGGGTGTTATTTTTCACACAAACATAACAAAGTGATGATTACTAAATATAGACTGAAACAACAAGAGCATTGAAACTTTAAATATAGACACATTATTTCGAAATCTTGGCCTTGTTAAAGGTCTCGTGAAAAATAATGAGCCAGTTCTGCGTACTAACTAAAAATTTAAATAAAACAATAATACATCTACAATTATCTTTATAAGAAATGCTGTTTCATTTACGGGGAATTGCAATTATACTGCGAACACAGCGATTAACTTGAAAGCTTGCAAATTTATATTTTAAACCATTGCACACAGACATATTTTATTTGTTTGTTGATATGTTGTTTACTCAAGTAGTTCAATCATTATCGAGGTTGTTACAGATTAGATTAAAAAAACTGGAGGCTTATTATATATAATATCGTATGTATTATACTCTTATCAAATACTTTATGTGGTTGACCATAATATTTAAAATCAATACAGGTGATGAATTTATTATGAAGCTATCAGTGACAATAATATTGTTAAAATAAATACAATATCAATGTTATTTGCGTAGAAAGTGATCAGATTCTGATTTCATTTAATAATATTCGTCATATTTGTATCCGCATGACTATTGAATTTTTCTACGAAAATAAATATTATAAATGGATGCATGTTTCCTTTGAGTGTTTAGTGCAACCAGGCAATTGTAATGTATATTTAAATAACTACGCTTGCATTTCTTTGTAGCGGATCTAAACAGAGGCCTATACAATTTATATCTGCTTAGATCCTCTTTTCGTATACTTCATATAGTTATATAGTATAGACAATTCAAGAACGAATTAAGCTTGTATGAAGTATGAAAGTATGAAATTTGGGTTAAAAAGTAATTATACAAGATGTTCTACTACATCCTTAAATGCATATTCAGGACCCTAATTATGATAAGATCCTTCTGCATATATAAAAAAATAAAAGTGCTCCCGTGAGGAAAAAATAAAAATTAACGAAATCACTAAAGGTGGGTTTATGGTGACATAAAATAATAATAAAAGGAGTTAATAGCAGAGGATTTTTTCCCATAATATTGTATATTGTGACAAAATAAGTACTAAGAACTAAATTCTAAGTGAATATTCTTATTTTGTGAGCATAAATAATCCAAATATAATCCTTATTTGCCCTGATTCGTTATATTTTGTTAATGTTTGTCAGTATAAACCCACCTTAAATAACTATAAATAAATCTCTTTCTTAATCGTTTCCTCTTTGGAGTTGTCGAGGTTGATTTGTTTCGAGTTTTCCCTATCCACTTTGTTGTTTCTTGCCATGTTTTTCCTTTATTTTTGAACATTTTTGTAATTGCGCCCTTACAAGTTTCCTGTGGCCTTTCTCTTGCTTCCTACGCCTGTTTTACTTGCCTTGCATTGCTCATCCTATTAATATGTCCCGACCATCGCAGTTGACCCTCTTCTATTTTCTTTTGTACCGATGCCTTTCCATAATCTCTTTCATTTTGTATTCTACCTTTCGTCTTTTTCAACCCTTCTTAAACATTTATTTTATGCTGCTTGTAGTCTTGGTTTCTGTCTAACATTACCCAAGATTTGCACCCATAAGTTAGTATCGGCGTGTAACTCGATCTAAAGATTGTCATTTTTGTTTTCTTTGATATTTCTTTCTTGTTTATAAAGTTTCTGTAGGTATGTAGGTACTGTATAATTTGGCAGCTGATTTCATTCTATTGTTAATGTCACTGTCGTATCTTCCGGTTCTATCTAATATTGCGTCTATATATTTAAAGCTGTCTACTTGCTCTATGTTTACCCCATTCACTTGAATCTTTATCGGTTTCTCTTCCTTTCGTAACAACATTACTTTTGTCTTTTCTTTTATTTATTTTCGTTTGGCCATTTATAATTACTGCCACTTGCTAGTCTTTGGGAATTCTCTTTTGTTTCTATCACATTCTGCATATCTCCAGAAGTAATTTCTGTTCTTCTTGGCCCATATGCTTTAGTTATTCCGGTGTTTTGTTACACACGCTGCTGTTGAGTCTCCCAATATAACTGGCTGGTCTCTTCTATGGTTAGTTCTAGGTCTTCTCTGAAAGCATCCTTGCTTCCCTTAGTGTTGTCTTTTGGCCCATAAACTATTACTAACGTGACTTCATTTTCTAGTTCCACGGTCATTAGTATTTCACTATAGCATTTTCATTTGTTTACTTTTTTCGCCCTCTCTTCTGATAATATTAACCCTACTACAGCTCTGGCATTTTTCACATCCTTTAGCTCACTATTCTCTAAAGTATGTCTATCTTCAAGAATTACATTCTCCTCTACTTTCATTTTTGTTTCTGTAACTGCCAATATTCGTAAATTTATCTTCTCCATTTCCTTAACCAGTTCTAATTTCTTCCAATCCACTTATTCCTCTTATTTTCATTTTTGGTTACGTTTCGTTACGAGTATTCTTTACTGTTTTTATTACTTGCGTACATACGTTGTTTAATCCCGGGTATTACCTTCTGGTGTTGAAATCTCCCAGAATGATTATGAATTCATGCTTCCCTGTATTGTCTAATGCTATCTGTAGGTTGTTATAGAATTCCTAACTAACATATTTTTAAATTTTTTAAATACAGAACATTTTAATGTTGACAGTTCTTATCTGTTTTAATCTTCAGTACTATTATTCTTCCTGCAACATGTTATATCATGGATTTGGTTTCTTGTGGATCATCATTCCGACACCTTTGCTCGTGGTTATTGTTGACCCCACTGTAAATGAGTAAAACCTCTCCCAGGACAGCCTATCCTTTAGCCTTATTGTGGGTTTCCTGAAGTGCACATATCGACAGTGTAGCGCAAGAAGGACCAATCTGCTTTTTTAATAAAAGTTCCAAGCTGATTTAAAGGACTTAATAAACCAAACTAAAAGGGTCAATCTACAAGGGCCAATCTGCGGCTCCCTCTCAATTTTTATTTCACAATAGTTAAAAGTTACTTGTTAATATTAAGTCCTTTAAATCAGTTTGGTCCGTTTGTTAAAAAAGCAAATTGGCCCTTCTTGCGCTATAGAGTCGATATGTTGATTGTGTTCTCGCTTAGTTGATTTTCCAATTCTTGATCTCGTTTATTTAGTGTCTTTATGTTCTATGTGGCCACTCCTATGGCAGGTCGCTGGCCCTACCCTAGATCCCTGCCTTTATCTGCGCTTGGGACCGGCAACATGATCACTGGACTACTCGATCCACCCAGCAACCATGCAGACGGAGTTTAATTTAATTATAAAACAATTATTCGAACAAATATAAATAAATTAATCAGTAGAAGCGTCCATATAGCTGCGAATTTAATTTTTGTATGCAAAAAGACAATAATAATATTGTAATTTTTATATATAATAATATTCTCTTATGTAGTATGTAATAACAATTTGAAGGCAAAATCATCAATTCAAAGCGTACTCTCACTTATATACGCACAGTGTGATATCTAGTAGTTTCTCAATCCATAATTCGTAGATATTATCGTTAATTGATATATTTTCACCAACAATATTTGGTCTATATACATAGGTGCGCGCCCAGGGTGTGTACTTAATATCTGTAGCCTATTTTTAATTCAGAATATAAATTTAAAAACTTGTACAAAATGAGTTTTCAATTGAAATGATAACATTGAATGTTCTAATTAGAACATAAACATTCTATTTATATATTTCACTGATAGGATACAAATAGAAACGTATGATTATAAATAGGAGATATAGAAAAATAGCAGTAAATAGACAGCAAATATAAACATGAACTATACTAACATCAAATCGAAGCGCAGTTGATGTTTACTTCTTCTTTCACATGTTCAATAGTTGTTGAGTCTTTTAGTAAATTCATGTCTAGACGTTTAAGTATCTGCTGTTTATTAGTTGTTCTCTTGAGTCCCTGTTTAACCCTTTCTAATAGTAGGTTATGAACTGAGGCGATGTCAGCTCCTGGGTATGTTTTTGTGGATGTTAATGAGGTATTATGAAGTCAATTTGGCTCCTTATGTTCCTTTTGCATGGAGCTTGCCATGTATACAGCCTTAGGGACGGTAGATGGAAGAATGTATTCATGGCTGCAAATCTATTCTCTTTGCAGAATTGCTTCAATTGTCGCCTCTTTCATTTCGGCGGACTACACTGAATTTTCTAGTAGGCGACTTTAACGCAAAAAATAGTAAGCCACAAAGGGTTATCCATATAATATTAATATTTATTTTATCTCTGTGGTTTAGTTTTGCATTAGTATTCAGATCAGTTAAAAAATGATGCCCATATTCACCAACATCCCATAAACTTTATAGGTCCCACAAGCTATTGAATGGATAAATTTAAAATGTCATTGTGACAGAATATGCCAAAACAAATGTCCAAAACGCTTGTGATTGGAGCTTTGATGACACCTTTTGTTTATTTTTTCAGTGTTTTCAATAGAGCGAATCTAAACTAACTACATTCCCTAGATAATTTATTTATTGTTGTTATAACAACGAATACTTATGGGTGCAATAGCTATTGATAGATTTATAGAACGTTGGTGAATACCGGGGTTAATCAGTTAAAATCTTCTCATATTTTCGATATCAAAAATCATGTAAAAAATTTAAGGACCGGGAACCGAACCCGTACCTCGAATCGACTATTTTTCTGAGCCTGAACCTCAACTTGCACCCATACTATTTATAAATAGTTGAACCTCAACTGGAACTGAACCCACATTTATTGGCGTCGAGGACGGGTTCGCAAAAAAATTCTATATGAGGCCCAACTTCCTGCGAGTGATATTATTTGGGGCTGCTGTCATTATGCAAGGCCAACATTAATTAGAAAATTTGTTTAAGGTTTCGAAGTTATTCGATGTTTTTTAGAGTTATTAAGTGGACGGGATACCTAAAATTAATGTTTTGTATGCATAAATAATATTTATTCCTGCTGCTAAGTTTAATGCTATATTCGATTGTATCTATGTCTATTTAACTTTATTTGCCCTTATTTGCTCCCGTTTTATTTCGGCAGACTACACTGAATTTACCAATCACATGGCCGTCCGTTACTTCTCTAGTGCCTTCTTAAGATATTCGTAGAAAATCTCCGTTTCATCCTCTATACTTTGTCGCTGCTTTGCAATTTCTATGCTCCCATTCTTAGTTGTGTTTTGAATAGGTTAGTTGTTTCTCTGCTTGTCTTTATTCGTATCTTTCAGAATCGCCCTTACCGGAGATCCGATTGGTTGGAGGACTTAATATTTCATCTTATAATTCTCTATTTGAATGATAGAAAAATAGAACTAGGTATATTCGATTCCCTCTTAAATCTATCCAGCGTCGGTTTATAATTGTTGTTACAATTTCTCATATTCAACTGTAAATAAGTGAAACTAATCCTATATTCTTCGTTGAAAACGGTGGTATTGCAGAAAGTGACTCATTTCAAGAAGCATGGAATAAAGTAAAGAAGAATATAAACCAAGCTGCAATAAAAGCAGCGGGGAATAGAACCATAAATCAGACACCAACAAGATTAAGAAGACTCAAGCCATGATTCACAGAAGAAGTCAAAGGCTTAGCACAGAACCCGCACTATTAAACGAAAACATTGGGATGAATTCAGCAGGGGAATGGAAAATGATATGTATGCTACACAGAATCAAGAATCTGTAAGCTCCCCAGGGGACTAAGAAACGAAATTAACGAACAAGTACAAATATACAGTGTAAGCATGGACAAGTTAAAACCCTTATTCACAGAACTCTATTTACATGAATATAAAGAACTACAGAATGTGACAACAATAATAGGCAGAACCAGCCCGCACCAAAAAAAGTAAGAACTGAAGACGTAGACTTAAATACGACAACCCCGTCCTAATGAAATAATAACGGATTACTGAAATATGGAACAGAGCCACAATCAAGGCAGTTGGCAGAGCTATACAACATAGTTCTGACAGTAATACGAACACCACAGGACTGGAATGACATCGTAAGCATAACAATATAGAAAAAAGCAAGGAAGGACGATCCAAAAAACTACAGATGCATCTTCCTGCTGGACACATCAATGAAAGCATTAACAAAACATCATATCTGAGAAAACCAACATACGAGAAGAACTACAGGGCTTTCAAAAAAATCTGTCAAGCACAGACGCCATATACGTAGTACGAACAATTACACAGAAATCGCTGGAATTTAACAAAATAACCTATATCGGTTTCGTGGACCTAAAGAAGGCGTTCGATAGAGTTTGGATTTCCCCGGGTGACTACAGATCGTGAGGAATGTCGTTAAAGACTTTTGGCCACAAGAGACAGCTTTTTAACAACTCGGTCTATTGCATTGGACTGGATGGAAGGCGCAGGACGCAGAATGTCAATGTCATCTGTTTATGCTAACAACTTATGGACTGAATTCGTCAATTTGTGTGTCTTTCTCTTACTCCACTTCACCGTACCTTTAGACTAGAATGAAGCAACGAAAGAGCAAATTGGTTTTAGGCATGGCATTAAATTGTGTTTAGTGGTGAGTCTTGATTTTGTTTATGGGCTCACGGCGTTAGTAGGAGAGTTAGACGTATACGTGAAGAACGCAATAATTCAACTTTTGTTTTTTGAACACCACACAGTCCTCACACAAGGAATTATGATATGGGGTGCAATATGTTATGTTAGGAGAGCACCCTTTGTCTTCATCGATGTCCACTTGCATTGCCAAAGTGCTAGCAGAGCAGAGTTGTCTCCCATCGAGCATGTTTTGTATATGATCGGTAGAGCACGCCCACCAAACGATATGCAGCATCTTCGGCTGCCGATTCAGGAAGCTTGGATTGATATACTGCAGGAAAAATTGATTATTTCACTGACAGTATGCCCGCCGTTTAAATGAGTGCATAGCAAATCGTGGTGGAGCAACTAATTATTGAAAATCCTTTTTTTTATTTTTGTTCTTTGGTTTTCAAATTCAAATTTTAATCATTAATTGGCTCACAATAAGCATTTTGTGACAATATTATTGTTGATCAACAACTTCTGTGTGTTGCGTTTTTATGAAAGTGAGTATATATGAGACCTGAGTTGCTCTATGAAACCTTAGGATCTTTCTCATCGCTCTGTTTTGTATTTTTATAACGGACTGTTGATACTATTTTAGTCGATAGTTATCAGGCTATCGATAGTTGCTAGTCAATTTGTATTGAGACCAGTATTTTATGAGCGTTTATATAAATAACTGAAGAATATTAGATAATAAACATATCAAGATTTTGTAGTCGTTGCAAAAGGAAGAAACATATGTGCCTGCTGCACATTAATTTATCATATTTATCATAATAATTAAAAGAAAGCAATTTTTTTATAAGAATAACGATATTTTAGCTGTTCAATTACCATTGTTTTTATAATTTTCACGCCATTGTTTAAACTCTGGATATATTCCTTATATTTAATTCTGAATTATTTTTATATCTCTACATTGTAACAAAAAAAATTACCTGAATTGAATGTATATTTTTGAAAAATAGTCATAGGTAAACGGTCATTTCTGCAAAGATACATATTTTTCATTTCCATATAAATTCGTCTTAATAAGAATTTCGTACACACCTTTGTAAATACCGTGCATTTTTTTTCAAAATCTGAAATTTCGTGGTAATAATGGACTTTCCCGTACAGATTTACACCAAAAACGAATCAAGTTACGTGAGATAATAGCCAGATGCTAAATTTGCTTTTAAGTTTTTTTCCGAAAACGTGGCATCGAAATTAGTCATAGACCACGGACAGACGTCATTTTATGGAATTATCTGGAGACCTCTAAAGTGAATTTCCGCAAACATTATTTTGCGTGATTACAATACTTTTCCATATGTGGTAGGATAAATTAATAGATAGCTAATGGATATATGCTAAAGAGGTAAACATTTAAAGCGTATTTATTCAAGATATTGTCATTTTCACAACACAGTATTTGGTATAATGTTCCAGTTTATATTAATTTTTGAATCACACAAGTAGTTGAAATACGAAATTCCTCATCAGTAAACATTAGCCACACAAATAGTGTTTATGTTAATTTCTCAAAAGAAATTACTTTCATAGGAGTAATTTCGCGCAAAAGCAAGATATTTAGTTTTCATATGAAAATAATATAGAAACTATTATTTTCCGCCTTAATGTTCATCCTTTATATTCAAATTACACACCCATTACTTTCCCTAGTAAGATAATAATATCCAACACTGCAATTATTACAAACAAGTGTTCTTAAAATTGATGTCCATTGGAAAAATCGATGTTCGTAAATTCGACGTTGAGGGAATACGCATGCTCTGTCACCATCTGTCAACACAAGTCAACAACAAACCCTGCGCACGCTGTTTGCGTTATCGCGTGCAATTAAGAGGCAATTTGTTGTTGAAATAAATGTATTGACACTCTAGTGTGCTACATCAAGCTGTGCTAGTTATCATGGTATATATTATAAATCAGCAAGCAATCAGGTGACATTGTAACTGAATATTATTTTTAATGTTAATATGTCATTTATTAGGTAATTCATTTTCCCAAACGTGTATATATTGAATCACTTAAATATTGACCTTTGGTTTCTTTTAGATAGTATAATTCAAAATGCAGAAGTGGTTTTTCCTGGAGGACCCGAACAATGCAACAATCAGGAGGGGTTGTGGTGATATGGATTCAAAATCTACATCAACCACTTCATCACAGCTGGCCCCAAAGGAATGGCTATTTAGGGTACGAGCACCTGATACCCGACCTGGAGAGGTAGTATGTGTGTCTGGAAATGTGAATGAATTAGGCCATTGGATCCCTGAAAAAGCTGTGCAATTGCAGCAGGAGGGTGACACTGATATTTGGTCTGGTGTGGTGGGAATTGTACAGCGAATGAATATAGAATACAGATATTGTGTCTGTGTTATTGTTGAACTTGGTATACAAGTAATTGTTAGAAATTGGGAGTCTAATATAACTCCACGAGAATTAAATTCTGAGGGGAGTGCATCTAACTTTAATGCAGAACCAGATAGTTATGGTGATTTCCAGAATTCATTTAGAATTGATAGGGGTTGGCTAAATAAAGAAACAACTGTGCAATTAAAATTGTGTAAGAATCCAGTTACAATATGGCGACCTAAATATGCAAACCGTGAGCTTTATATTAAAGTTACACCTGTAAGTTTGCTGCAGCATAGCAATAATTTTCCCAAGAATATGTCGGAAGCTTTGGAGGAATCACTTAGTACAGATACACAGGATTTGATAGAGTTACCTAAACACTCATACACTGAAGTTGCTTGTCTGCAAGGTAATGATCCAATTTTCTATTCCCAAGAACAGTTTGGGAGAGAATATAAAGTGGATGAAATGATGATATTTCAGTGTACAGTATTGTTTCCACAAACAACAGCTTTTCTGTTGGATCTTTATGTGTATAGCTCAAGGTCTACAGATGGTGAACCACCATATCATGCAGGATTTAGTTACATTTTACCTAGTTCTTTGCATGGTTCTGAGGGCAACATGGTAGTTCCTATTACAAGTACAAAACAGAGACCATTAGGAGAATTACGAATGGAATATATAATTATCCGACCACTGCCCAATGTAAGATGTGATTTAAGTTTAACATATGCTAGACATTGGAAACAAACTAGGTTTGGATTGGATGTAGGGCATCGTGGTGCAGGTAATAGTTTTAAAGAAGATATGAAGAACTGTGCTGAAGTCAGGGAAAATACAATTGCTAGTTTGAAGACTGCTATTGATCATGGGGCTGATTTTGTGGAGTTTGATGTGCAATTGAGTAAGGATATGGTTCCTATTATTTATCATGATTTCCATGTATGTATTTCAATGAGGAGGAAGAAGGAATTGACTGAAATGGATATGCTGGAAATACCCATTAAGGATTTAACCTTTGAGCAGCTCAAATTGTTGAAGGTAAGAATAAGAAACTATTATTATGTGTTTATGCTGAAATATAATAAGAAATAATGAATAAAATAAGAAACATATTGTTTATTATTACAATATAAGTAAGTGCTTACTTACTACTAGGAACCTCTTGGATGGGGTCAAGATAGGAATTAATATGAACAATAATAATTTTAAAAATAATTATTTTGTAGTAGACAATTTTATAACATAACATAAGAATATACAGTTCTTATTTTGTGTACATATCATTGGTGTAGCACAAGAAGGGCCAATCTGTATCCCAAAATTGGTTTCTAAAACTGACACTGTGATTACTGTTATAAATAATCCATTACAGTGTCCATTTAAAATTTAATAAGTACTACCATAGACAACCCTACTACTACTACTACTAGGATTCTTAAAACAATGAATAAATCATGACTAAATTTCATTTCACTATTATTAAAAAACAATCTGTACAGCACTGCACATATTAGCCCTTTTTACACTTAATAGCACAATAAAAACATTCAGTAAGAAGGGCCAATCTGGCCCTTTGGCCCTTTTTACTTAATTCTTTACTCATCCACTCCTGAATAGAAAGGGGTAATCTGAATGGAAATAAAAATTACAATAATTTAATTATTATAATATAATTGTTCTCATGGACACCTATTGAAATCAACAACCCTTAAAAAATAATAAACCATTAAAATTAAAAATTAAATTTTTTATTAAAAATGATTGATAACACATTAAAAAAATATCCATTATCAGGAATTTCTTCTTCTTCGTCAGGCAGTTGATCTGTTATAGTATGCTATGTGGGAGGGCAAAGTACTCATCATAGTAATGAGAAGGGATACCACTGTTTATTCATAAGTTTACAAGATTCTTACTTTTTCGCGGATATTGACAGATCATTAAAGTAAAGCTTACAAGGTCCATCTGATGATGTACTCCGACATGTTCTCTTTGCTTTAAACGAACTCTTAACCTCCGTAGTTTTAACTGTAGAGTAAAATTGCGGTAGTTGCCGGTTTTGTCAACTAAAACTTTTTGAACTTTGCTTATTTTTATGCTTTCTTTCTTTACAGTCATTGGTGATCTTTTTTTCGGAAAATACCTTCCAGTTTTTCCAGTCAGTTGATTTTAATATTCAATGGAAAGGGATCATACCTTGAAGTTGTAATGATTGCCACCCATTTGCTAGGAGCTACTATAGTTTTGTCTCTTACATACCTTTCACCCACGGCATGAATAGAATCCGCAGTCACCACTGAATGTCCACCTAAGAAAAAGTTCCTGGGTATAGTCTCAATTCACTTAGCTGTTTTGATGAAATTCGAAATTAGAGACAGCATTGTATTTTTTTTTTGTTGACCGCTACATTTTTCTCTCATTGACTTGCTGAAGGTATTTCTCCATAATGCTGCAGATCTCATTGCTCTTTCTTCCCCCATCCTTTTCCACCCACATAAAGCAGAAACCAATTTGAGTATGTGTATTATAAAAGGTTAAATTGTAAATTGAATACTTTCTTCCATAGAAAAATACTATACTTTTACCAAATAGTGCAGTAAGTACTTTCTGCAAGTTGAAAGAGGCAACAATAATGTTTGAATCTTTCTTTACTCTTTCCTTGTCTAGTTTTCCATTATAGTTTTTTTTTTCTGCTTAGTGTTTTTCATATTCGGTAGTTTCATCTATAATTATCTATAGTTGGATTTTTTTTGTCCAAATAGATTAAACAAGTTGTACATTTATCCTTTTTAAGTATATGGATTCCAATATTATCTTCCGTTGTGAACATTTTTGTAAAAATAGACTGAAGCTTCGTTTAGTCCATTATTTTTGCAGTGGGTAATATACTTCCTGTAAATGTTCCGTAAATTCTCAAACTCTTGTGGAAAATACTTTTTTGTTGTGCTATTTCTACAAAAATGGGAATAGACATTTCAATATAACTCCGAATGTTGATAATGCAGTGAGGAGTTTTTTTAAGATGATTTTCCCCCTTTTATTAATTGACCAAGAACCAAGAGTTGGGGTAGTATTTGCTTCTGTATATGTCAATGACACTAGCAGATTGGCCCTTTTAACTATTGTGAAATGATGAATTTCTCAATTCATCATTTCACAATAGTTAAAAGCTGCCCTTGTAGATTGTCCTTTTTGTTTTGTTTATTAAGTCAAGTAAAAAGTTAAAAAAACAGATTGGCCCTTCTTGCACTACACCATCGATGTATGTTCTAAAATGGTCTACTATAAAATGATATTTTAAATTATTATTCATATTAATTCTACCAATATCACCTATATTCTCCCCATTTAAGAGGTAGAGGTAGGGACTATTTCTCACTTGTAGCTGTCTATTGGGAGTATAGGTATATAGCAGGGGTGGCCAACTTTTGTACATATGATTGACTTTTTATCTTCAAATGGTGTCATGATCGACTTATTGTTATTAGTGCTCTATCTATCAAGTAGTCTATTTGGTTTATAAGTTAATACATTGCAACGATCGACCAAAAATGGATTTGCGATCGACCGGTCCGTCACGATCGACTTGTTGGCCACCCCTGGTATATAGTAATATATGACTTGTGTTAGCCACAGTAGCCACTACTAATAAAATGATATAATGAGAAAGGAAATTTATTCCCACCCTGTACTAATAAAACCTATAGAGCTCTTATTTCTCATTTATTTTATGTCAGCATAAACTCACTTTGAGTGTGTAGTAAATTTGTTATGAATAGATAATTGGTTATGAATATAATACAAATCATATCAACAAGTGCTTTAGTTACATGTGGTTTATTTAATACTTGTAAATACTGATTTTGATAACAGTATCTATTTTTAGATAAAACACCTGATTATCCAATTATTTATAATGAAGGTTGAAATATTAAATATTTATTAAATAATAATTATATTGAGATTATATTAAATTGATATTACTAATGTAAAATTTTTATTTTACTTTTTTGTTGGCTATTAATGTTATTGTAAATGAAAGTTAATCATACAAATTTCGTTTATAACGATGATATATATTTCATATTTATGATTATTTAATTTAAATCAATAATGAAGAAGTTTAAGAAATAAATATATAAAAAACTTCTTTATATTTATATTTCTAGGGATATCAGTCAATGTTTTTCTGCTCTAAGCTTCTCTCCTCAAAGCAGTTTAATCATCTGGTATTTATTTTATCTAAACTGTAAAGGTGGTTTGCTTGGGTTTAAACCTGCACACTAAAATGCTAAGTATGAATAAAAATATAAATGATAAATGATGATATAATAGCACAGCAAGAAAAAACTTATCTTACCCTGTGATTTTCTCTACATCCAATGAGTGGGAATTTTACTCTTAATAACAAATGCTGCAGTAGTACTCATCAACAATTTGTTAAGCAAATACAAAAAGCTGTACTGTTATGGTTTTCCTCACAAGAGTGAGAATCTTATCACCATCTTTATTATTCTGGGGACATGTTGCACATATTTTATTTCTTATAAATTAAACCTGGTAACCAATTTTCTGCAATGCCCAATATAAATTTATTATTTGCGTCTTAATATATATTTGTTGGCATTACAACAACACATATAAAAAATTTAAATAAATAACTATATACATTCTATGTTTATCATCATCGTCATCATTCAGTTTTCTGCAACCACTGCTGGATATGGGCCTCCCTTAAGTTTCTCCATAAATCTCTATATTGTGTTGCTTGTATCCAGTTAGCCTTAAGTCGTCGGCCCGTTGTTTCGGTACATTTCGGATCTAGGCCTACATTCGAAAATTCACTTTGTCCATCTACTGTTCGTGGTTCTTGTATTTGTGCTGCCCAGTTCCATTTTACTGTGGTTATTCGCTCGATGGTGTCAGCGGTTTTTGTTCCATTGCTCATTGAGTTACTGGTATTTTATTACCATCTTTTTGGCCAGTGTTAGTGTTTCTGCGCCGTATGGGAGGATCGGCACAATGCATTAATTGTAGACATTTCTTTTGAAGCATATTGGAAGGTCGGACTTAAAGATATAGTTTCTGAAAGCTGCCCATGCTAATCCGATTCTTGGGGGAAGTTCTCAGGATTGATTATCTCGGCTAATGCCCAATCAGGACTAGCTCGCCTGCAAACCTTGCGGTGATTGAGTTTCGCGCCATTTAGGATGACTCCTAGATTATTCCAATTCATTTGTTTGCAAATGTTTTGGAGTAGAGTTGTGAACAGCTTTGGTGGCAGGGTGTAACCTTGACGAGCGCCTTTCTTACTTTACTTATCAGCCGTCATAATCCTAGTGGTGGGTTTTGGCTGACTCCACTATAGCTCGTTCTTTCGGTTTTCAGTTCGTGGCACCCAGGTCTTCCTCTACTCGACCCCGCCTTGCTTTTCGTAGTCTTCTTCTAGCACTTGTGTCAAAGCTTCTGCTTCCCTTTTTTTTGGTAATTCGATTCTTATTATATGTTCTGCCCATCTAAGACTTCTTGTTCTAATTGTCCCAATTATTGGTTCCCCAGCACATAACTCTTTCAATTCGTGATTCATCATTATTCTCCAGGTGTCTTCTTCCTTTACTGGCCCAAATATTGACCTTTGTATTTTGCGCTCGAAAACACTTAACATCTTCTCATGTTATAGTTAGAGTCCACGTTTTACATAGGCTGCTATTTTATTTAGCAATGATCTACGGAAGAGGTACTTTAGGGCATCGGCTTCTCTGCATTATTCTAGCTTTTATCTCCTCGTCTACGTTGTTATCTGCCTTTAGGATCGATCCTAGGTATTTGAATGTACTGCTTCAAAGTTATGTTCGTCTATCATTATGTCCTGTCGTAATCGCCCCCCTTGTCACCGGTCTAGGGTTAGGTACTTCATTTTATTTTCACTATTAGTCTCAACGTGGACGTTTCTATCTCCATTTCGGTAAAACTTTCCTTTACGGCTGATTTTTCTCTTCCTATTATGTCTACGTAGTCTGCAAAGGCAGTCATTTGTTTGGACGTGTTAAAAATTGTTCCCTTCCAATTTACCGATAGTTTTCTTATTATCGTTTCTAGGGATATGTAATAAAGTATTGTAGAGGCTGACCAGTCTCAATTCTGAAGCTGTTATGCTTCGTAGCTGGATTTTGCATCACATATTTGTTAAGGTGACTATTGTCAATCTTATTAGCTTTTTGGGGCTTTGGAACTCTTCCGTAGTTCTGTAGAGTGCTTTCGTCTCTACTGAGTCATACCCATGATTGTTATCTACGAAGAGTATGTGTATATTGACACTGAATTTCCATTATTTTTCCATAGTTGTCGTATTATAAAAAGCCGGTCAGTTGTTGATCTGCTCTTTCTGAATCAGCATTCTGTCTTCGTGCCGTTTTTGTGTATGGGTACTATTAATTCCATTTTCCATATGAGTGGTAGCTGTTCTTATTCCCATACTTTTGCTACTATACTATGTAGTCTACTCCAGAGTACTTCCTCTGGTCCTTTTAACTGCTCAGCCGGTATGTTATCTTCGCGAGGTGATTTGATATTGTACTTTTGGTATACTGTCTACTACTTATTCGTACGTTAGTAGAGCTACTATTGGTTCCGCTCCGTATACTATTGTTGGTTGCTTCTTGCGTAATAAATGCTCTCATTGGTCTCCTTGTTCTCGGTTGGTGCATGTATACATGCTTATTATTGTTATCTTATATTTATTTGTTTAGATTCGTAGTGTGTACATATCGCACTGTGAGATGACAAGTGTCATAACTTCCAAAATTAAATTTCAGGTTTTGATTTTTGTTCTAATGATTCTTATTTTAACGCTCCTTTGCGTTTAGAATAAACCAAATTATTATTTAAATATAATATAATATAATATATATATATATATATATATATATATATATATATATATATATCTACATATACATATTAATGTCTGCACCACCCTTCAGATGATAGATATTTTTTATCTACGTTTGTTTTAATATATTGTCCAACTTAGTAATGCTGATATTTTCGTAGATGTTGCAATTATCAGTGGTTAAATGGAAAAACTTAATTATTCCGGTAAGCTTTTTTGTACACAAGTCCTGTCCCTGTTTGCTTTGCAATTGCTTGTTTTATTAATACAGTTTTATTTTCTTAATACATTAAGTTTTTTATTGTTTGCCTGTGATTATAAAATTATTTTGTTTGAATGCACAAGATTATAGAGATACTGTTTTATTTATAGAATCACAATTACCACATTTAATTTTTATTCACTATCGGATAATTGTTACAACTCTGATTTAATTACCCCAGGTTATAAATAGAAGTGCTGTAATAAGGTATGAGGTTTCTTATAAACAGACCATGAAACTGTATCAATTTTCGATTTCACACACTATCCACATATATACACACATATACGCACATATACGTACATATGCGCACATACGCACATACACACATTAAGTAAAAAGGATGCAGGATAATAAAAAAGCATAAAAGAGAGCAAATAAATTCGAAATTTTGATTAAAATATCACAATATTAAAACTTGATTTTAATATTTATTTAAATTATTTTTTTTTAAATTAAATAATACATTTAAAAATTTATTATATTTAGGCAGAGCACTAAAGGACCATTCACAATAAGCGTGGTAGGGGTAACGTAGTGTCCCTGGTAGTGGTAAGCGAAATTTCACACATGTATAAAAATGCGGGCGTTTGCAGCAGCGCAGTAAAACTATGACAGAACATGGGTAATTATATCTACCATAATTATCGCATAGCATTACAGCCCAATACCTTACCACTACCGCGCTTATTGTGAATGGCCCATAACAACCGCGGTTAGCATAAAAAACCAAAAACCTTTTTGTCAAGTGACATCCAAAACCAACGGCAGGGTTAAACTAAAAAAAAAAACTAAATACAAGCAAAATAATTAAAATATATAACACATACCAAAAGGAAAATCCGGGATTAAATTTTCAAGAACAAAAGGAAATTCTATCACTTCTGTTCGAAATGCCGAAGGTTGTCAACATGTTGTTTGCTTATAACACTCCTCTACGTGTTTCCGAATGTGTCCTGTTTGCCATGATGCGTAGTATTTTTTTTTTGGATCGTGAAATCTTGTTGGCGTGTTATTGCCCCAAATATTTATGCCATATTTTATCAGATAATAGTAGTTTGCATAATACAGTGTTCGTAGTGTTCTTTTTTCACATACTTAGCTGATACCCTTAAGCAATGGCATGCTGGGCTTAGCCTGGATCCATATTATTGATATGGTTTGCCAGTTTAGTTCGTCAAGTATTAGGCCTAAAAATTGTGCCGTTGACTTAAATTCCAGGACTGAAGTTGCCATGCGCACGTTTTGATGCGTTGGCGATGCGTCATTATTTTGTGCTCGTCTGACGGGTTTAAAGGCCCTCATACTTGGGCCGCCGAGTTGGATTTTCAATCATTTCAAAATCAACGGAGCTGAGCAATCGTTGGCTTTACCGTGTGTGGTAAAATCTCGAGCCAAATGGCACCGGGCCATCCATTGGACTCATCGTGTGTGTGCAATCCTCGATCCAAACCCTGTCTGTCTTGATTTACTCTTGACGCTGTGACAACGTATGCACCTTCTGTATATACTTTAACAAACGTATTTGTTGCTATCTACTATACTGTCACTTAGTCTTTCATTTTAGTTTCTTGATGCACATACAAGATGTTATAGCATACAAAAGTTCAAATTCATTCATAATTTTATTAAACAATGAATTAAACAAAATTAAAGCTGGACAGAAACAATAAACACATCCTACAGACCTACAGTCGAGGAAGGGGAGGTTAGGGGTGGTTAAAGATAGGGGGCGAAAAAATAGCACATTCTAGCAAGTGCTAGGACTGTCCTCCCAAAAGGAGGATGGTTGGCAACCCTAGTACTAGCGGTCATAATTTTGTTTTGGAGGTAATTGAGAAATATAGAAGCCATGAATACCTCACAGACCGACTGGATTGGACCGATTGGCTCGATCGTAAGTGGGCCCTATTTTAGGACTCGAGCCAACTGGACTTGGACCTTATATTCCTTTTCAGATTTACCTTTTCGTTTATTTTCGGCCACGTGCATTTAGTTTTATTGTCTGATTGAACTATTCTGTTTTCATATTCAGTCTGTTTCGCGTGTTTTAATAGATTATTGTATTTGCGTATCTCATCATTATACGCTCCCTTGTATTGTTGGTCAGTCTGTGATAAAATGATGATTATGTCCAGTTGATGTTTGCATGCAATGACATCATTGTTTTTGTAGTGTATATTTCTCTTTTTTTGTTTGTTTATGAACTAATGGAAAGCATTCATTGAACAGTCGTGAAAATTGACCATAGAACGCAGCCCACTAACTTATGTCTAATACTTCTGTCCAAGTTTGGTTTGGTCTCTTAGTTTAACAAAATTTCTCCGTGAAGTCTTTTACAACAATATTATTTTTTATGTGTTTTTTTGTATACTTGTGTATACATCTTTATGCTCGTAGAATGTATTTGTGACTAACATATTATTTTCGACGCAAACGTTTATTAATCTATTATCATTGGTGTTAGTAAAAATCCACTACCATTGTTATTGCGTTGTTTTTCTCCATAAGTGACTATTACGTCTAACAAATTATTTGCTCTATTTCCTAATCGTCTATTCATATGTTTCTATTTACATTTTCTATTATTTCGGTTAGTCATCTTCGCTCGACTCATATACTGTAAGTAGAGTTGTGCTGGTTAGAAAGTATCTTAAAAGGTGAGCTACAAGTCGATATAGCTTGTATGTCAACTTTTAAGATTTTTTCTGAGTGGAATTGCCATTTTTTAATATCTTTTACGCATGATATTGTACAGCCTACACCTACACCTACAGCTGCTCTCATTTCTAAACTAACTGCACTGTATAATCAATATACGTAGCCGTTTCCAATATCTAGCGTTCCTTAACCCTTCTTCGTCCTAGTGATATGATATCCTACCGAAATATATTAACTTATATTCTACGGTTTTAGCTTATCAGCTATCATTAGTGTTATTTTATTGTATGTGTCCCCCAAAGGCACTTGTGTCTTCCAATGTGTCCTAGGGAAGTTAAAAGGTTGTACACTACTCATTTGATATATGCAAGATTTGCTAACATTTATTTTTGCAGCAGCCCTATTCTACTATATTCTAGCCGGAAACAATGTGGTCAATTACCTACTACTATGTTCTAGTTAGGTAATTGATCACATTGTTTCCGCCGCCGTTACTATTTTCAAGAACATTGGAATTGCAAGTGATTTCTTTTAGTAATTACTTTAACAATTATAAAAAGATAATTTTTTTCTATACAAAATAGAAGGTTTATATTAATACATAAAATCGTTTACAAGCGTTAGCGAACGAATATGCATCTCGTCCATAAACATCAGGAGTAAGATTCCTGACGTCACACGTTTCGAACGTATAGTCGTTTGGAATGTGTTCAATTAAAAATTCGGACAATCACGATTTAAGAGGGTATTTATGTTTATTTTTTAATAACGAATACGTAATTCAATGTATTATAATCAATAATTGACTGATTACTCTTGAGCGATAATGATGTTAAACGAGTATACCTTAGATAGGTGTGCTGTCGAAAATTGCATCCATATTTAGTATTATCACCTACGTTTGATAGATCGAAATATCCTTACTAAAATGTACAGGATAGAAAGAGAAACGTTAATTTGTGAGCTGAAATTACTGAATACTGACACTGATTAGCTAAACATAAATTATACTTAATTGTTACATAGATAATTATTATCTTTATTTGAATGCCATAATGATAATACTTCGCATGCACCTCTGTTTAACACACATTCTTACGTCAGTAACAGGAAAAAATAGTTCGTAATAATAATGATTAAAAAAAAAAGCAAAAAAATAATGTCACAAAAACAGTAGTAGTCTTTGCGACATTATTTTTTCGCTTATTTTTTTTAAATCATTATTGATAAACGTTGAATATCTCCATATTACGATATTCAAAGGGGTATCCGTCTCATCTAGTACCTACATTATTTCTTACAGTCTTAAGAACTTTTACTTTATCATACGAATATGGATAATCTATTATATATAACCTTTATTAAGCCTGTATGACATTATCTAGATTCCTATATGGTTTTATATATAAGAATTGATATATTAAACTGTATAACTATTTCTAAATGGAAAATTAACATTTACACATTTACGGTGTTATTATTGTTAGTGCATTTATTATTATTTCGCCGCTATATCATTTTCTACATGTGTGTATGATACTATGTAGTTCGTGTCGTCATCGAAAACGATATAAGAAACTATATAATGTCATACGGGCTTTAGGTATTCAATTACAGACAAAACTAAATTATAATTCGACATACATATATACATAAAATGAATAATTCATAATTTCAAAATCTACAACTATATACAAATACACTCTTAACAATGTTACATTTTACTCCATTTAGGTGCTTTATTAAACTCATTTCACTCACTCCTCTTCCATCCTCATCTCAAAAACCACGTCTAACTTTTGTTCACATCCTTCATTCTCCGTCTTCATTCAACCAATGTTCCAATGTATCTTCACTATAACCTCATATTCCAGATTTTCTGTAGTAAACATTCATCTAATCCTTAAGCTATTGTTACTGTGCTCAATATTACTTGTACTTTGTAATACTTCTACTTCCAGCAGCAGTCTTTTTTCCAAAATTTCCCTCTCTTCAGGTTCCAGGCATTTGTGTTCTTCCAGCCCATAGTTCGTTTATTATTTTAATGAGCGGCTCCGGCAACCACTTTAAGTACCCTCCCTCTCCAATCCTCGCGTTCCAGGCACCACCAATCATCACATTCGATGTTTCTTCATCTTTGAGCACTCTCTCAATTTCCTCAACAATTTTTTCCAGTACTCCATTGCTTCATATTGTAGCTATGACCCACTCCTCATGGCCTATTCTTCCTTTCATTGCTGCTACTATGTGGTCTTTCCTTATTACATTTTCCCAGTTATAACCTACCAGTATACCTCCCTTTTCGTCCCGCATTTGGCAGTCACAACAATGTCATATGCGCTTAAGACTGTTTTTATCTTTGTGCCAACTACACCCTCTAATGTATTTCATAACTGTGCCACATTTCAGAAAGACACCTTTAATATTGGCGGAGAGTTTTCATATTTCTGGACGACCCCTGCACCTCCACCCAATTCTTTCTTCTTTATTAGTTTTTTTTCAAGATTTCAAGATTAGTATACCGCATTTACCCAATCTTGATGTTCCTGTAACCCACTATTTTCCCACGGCCCTCTCATTTTTTGCGATATCCCTAAGCTTCTGCTGTAGTTCTCTCTCCTTGATTGTTAGATCATAATCGAGAAATATTAGAGCATTGCTCTGCATGACAACAGTCTTCTCTTCCATATCTCAGGTCTCGTCCTATTCTATAAATTTTTTCTTAGACGATAGATATCACCGATACTGATTTAAATTTTCAGCTTTTCCTTTATAATGGAAAAGGAATAACTGAACATGTTTTCGTCCTCATTTTAATTTTCATTCATAATAATAGTCTACGCATTTTCACATCTTTGTTTTTGCTGATCCCTTATCTTTAAATCCTTGATTTCCACATTCTTTTTTTCGACTTCCCGCCTTTCATTTTGTTGCTCTCTTGTCGGACCACTTCTATTCTCTCCGTTACCCTCATACTTTTATTCTCCTGCTTTTCCTAACTGCTTTGAGCTCGGCTAATATTTTGTCTTACCTTTTGGACATGTTCTTGTTATCCTGCAATAAGTTCCTTCATACTTCTATGTAGATTATGCCTTCTGTTGCTCTTCCCGCACAATATTTACCGATTTACCGCTCCTACCGAACGTATTATGCGGAGGATTGTCGTTCTGTCGTTGTAGTCTGGTCCTCATTGTATTTGTATTATGGGGCGGTCTATACTAGAATAGTGTAAGGAAAAATCAGCGTTTTAATACATATGTAAATAATTAAAATAATAGTAACAAATATTTGGTGTGATTTTATAGAATATTGCATACAATATGATTCTCTATATTACGTTTTTTTGTGTGTGGTCAGATCAATATTACTTGAAGCTTGAATTATACTCTTATACTCTTCTTATACTAGATTCTTATATATCCTTGAACAAGTTTCTAGTTTCAATCATTAATAAATTTAAAAATATACTGTGAATGGTCATGCTATAAGCTGAATATAACACATGCATAATGGAACTAGAAACTTGTTGAAGTGCCTTGACGAATCTAGTATTATATAATTCAAGCTTTACACTGATTTATCTGTTCCAGATTGCTTTATTTATTAAAACTAAGACATACCATCGTTTTTATCGTTTCCAAAAATATAGTTACCATTGTATTGATGAAGTGTGGGGTGTTAAGCATCACGTAACGAATGAACACAAATTTCATGATATTGCTTCAATAAATTTTAAAAATAGCAGTTGATTAGTAATCAGTTCTATAGATACGAAGCTTTGATACTTACTACGCATGCGAGTGGCCAACCTAATTATGTCCGTCATCTGTTTTTAATAGACTGCACCATGCTTTTTAGCTATTCAACTTTAAAAGCTGTACAAAATCATAGTTTCAAAAAGTAAATAAGATTTTTGGGTCCTGTAATAACCAAACTTTACCTCCTAATAAACGAGGAAATATGATAAATAAATGATGTCCACATCACTATAACATTAACGTAGCATTTGCCCCGTTACTTACACAAAACTAGACTTGAAAATCAGGCCAAAGAAACCCAGTAACAACTAGGAAGCGATCTGGGCCAATGTCCCTAGATGGAATTTATAGGACATACATGACATTAATCACCAGAAATTACAATCACAATTACAATTTATGTATATTTATAATATTGAATGTTCATAAACTAATTTGAAACTTACGGAAAACACAATTAAATATCCAGCTCCAAGTGGTTTGAAGGCGTCGTGCATCCTGTACCGAGCATTGGGGAGCTTGAGTTCTTTCACAGTTTTGCATAGGTTTTCTGTGAAGTTAAGGTAAATACCGGGTGATTAAACTCCTCTGAGCTTCGCGTTTTTCCCATGACCGGCGGAAAAGCCTCACGGCTGATAGAATAGTTAGAATAGAATTTTTACATTTTAATAACACTCTTGCCCATAGTCACCATAACTTGACTGAACGGACAACTTGAAAAAACGTAACTAAATTAATTAGATTATGTATTTATTATTGCTATAATAACGAACACGTATGGGTTCAATAGCTATTGATACATTTATGGAACGTTGGTGAATATGAGGGTTTGAGTTTAAAATGCTTAGCTTGTAGCGGGTTTTGAACAACAATTCATCCCTGCTCGATCTTAAACCAATCATATTTAACCTACATTTATCTCTAGAGATCTCTACTAGCAGATCAGTAATACTAATAAACAATAGTGACCGTTCGTGTTTTTGATAATGTATACTCGTGTCGTCTAAACTATTACATTTTCAATAATTATCATATCAATTTTGTTTTGAGGCAGTTGATGTATGTAAATTAACCAATACTAAATTGCAGGTATATCATCTCACCGAAGCTAAAACCAAGAACCCGCGATTCTTCGATGAAGACCTAGAAGAGCATCAACCCTTTCCAACTCTACAGCATGCGTTTGATGTCCTTAATCCGCACGTTGGCTTCAACATTGAAATCAAATGGACAATGCAACGTTTGGACGAGTCCTACGAATTATATCATCCTACCGATTTAAATTTGTACCTTGATACAATTCTAGAGGTGGTTCTTAAGTATGCTGGCGAACGTCGTATAATTTTTTCGTGCTTTAATCCGGACATATGTTCGATGATACGAGTGAAACAGAATAAATATCCTGTTATGTTTTTAACGCAAGGCGAGACTGCTAAGTGGCCTAAATATAAGGATCCTAGGTGTTGGGATATAAAGAATGCTGTGCAGTATGCTACTATGATTGAGATATTAGGAATTAATGTCCATACTGAAGATATTTTACGTGAACCGGCATTTGTAAGTATAATTTTTAAATTTTTATTGAATGTTTTTGGTTATTTTTGACATTTTAAATACGTACTCCTTACAACTGCTTTCACTGATTTATAAATGAACGCACAGGTGTATAACATTTTTATTAACTTGATTTTTTAAACCTTCAGTGGATATATTTTCATTAATATTTTTAGATCTCCGTGAAGTTGCCACCCCAATATTTGAATTTGTTGAAAATATTTTGTTTCATTTGTTCTCGTTTGTCCACCAACTATTTTCGCCTGTCCATGCTAACAATGGCACAAAATAAAACATGTCAAGACACGAATGAATTTATTTTCTTCAAAGTTCTAAGCTTCATACGATTGTTCACGTTTAAAATTTTCAAACAATCAAACATGAAAACTAAATAATTACTTGACTTTTCTTAAAATTCCACTCAAGAGAAATTAGCATTCCAGTTTTAACACACCCGCAAATTCTCAGTAAAAGATCCAAGAGAATCGAGAATCTTCAGGTATTTTGCTAAACATTCATCACACAGGCATTAAAGACAGTTAAAATTAATATCTAAATCATTTTCCCTTTGGTTTTCAGGTAAATATGGCACGTGAATCAAACTTAGTGATATTCTGTTGGGGCGATGAAAATGCCGATCCGGCCACTATAAAATATTTAAAAGAGATGGGCATGCACGGTGTAATTTATGACAAAATTGATCAGTATTCCAGCAAGGAAATAAAAGAGAGCATCTTCCTTGTTGAAGCGCGTGAGTCGCAAAAAGATCTCATCCGATTAGCAGCACAGACTGCGGAGGCGCCATTATCGCCGCCGCCAGTTCATCTAATCAAAGAACGTATTTTGGATGTTGATCGTGCCAGAGCGTTCATTGACGATGTTTCTGCGGCTACTTCATTGGAAAGTTTGGAAAGCGCCATGTCCGATTACCAAAAGAATGGCTCCAAGCGCTAAATATATACAGGGATGTTAATTTAAAACAAAGCAGATAATTTATACTAATACTATATATTTATTTTAATAATGAAAAATTGCTAATATTTGCGTTTTAATTGACTCTAGTAGTAAACCAAGCAAGTTTTTTATTTTGATATTTTAATGAATACACTATGTCATATTAAACAGGCACTCTTTAATTGATTATAATACTGTCAATAAAAATGTTAATTTTTCACATTCCAATTTAACATCTTTGACATAGAATGCATTAAAAAGAATTTAGATAAATTATATTTTATATACCTCATTTTAATTAAGTTGTTTTAGTTATTATTTGTAACAATTGTAGAAGATATTAATTGTATCTTAGCGGAATGATATACCAGCAAATTTAAATAATATTTCTGTTCTAGATTCATGTATTTAATTTATGATATTTTTATGAAGTTTTATCATTATTAATAATTAAAACATCGTTGTAGGTTTCGCTGATGAGATTAATATATTGATGTAAATGTTCTTGACACCGTTGAGATATTTCTTGTCCTTAGTGATTAGGTAGTTTCTCTATATCTGTTCTTAAGAGCACAATCTCTGCACTCCTGCAATAAGTGAATTATCAACTTATTTAAATGTGTTAAATCAAAAGCTTCCACTCTTAACTATAAGAATATCTTGAAAGTTTCAAATTGTCATAATTAGCCTTAAAGTATATGCCATTGTTGTTGCCTTATAAAATATTAGACAGGCCAATATAATATAAAATTTCTTATTAGAATATAGCAATAACTCAGTTAGCGTCTTAATATTGTTAGATGGTTTTGATGCTGTATCTGACTGCAATTATTTAATGAAGCTGTTCATAAAATAATTTAAAATAGTTATTTGCTTTAAATACACATAATTTCAAGCCAGTCAATATTTGCTGGCTTTGTTTACAATTAACAATAGCTGTGATGTTGTTTAATTGGCGATACAGTTTTATGACCAGTGCACATATTTTCTTGTAGCAATGTTAAGAAATATAATAGCTGAATGCCTCCAGGTATTTACAATGAGTATATTCCTGCACATTCAACTCATTACTAAAGTTATAAAAATTATAGCAACATATACACTATAGTATTAGTCACTGGTTTCAATTAGATTTGTTAGATTATACCCCAAAGATAGTATTTATTTTAATTTATTATGTAGTGTATTTCATAGATAATAGTTATTGTCATATTAGGAATTTTATTGTCACATCAAAATAAAATATTTTATACACAATCCATTTCACTTGTATAGCTGATTGATAGTTTCTTCATATGTGTGTTAACACGTGCTATTATTTGTTGCAAAAATAAGTATATTTTTGCGTAAATGTGTACCTACAATTAAATCGTGCAATTTAAAGATCAGATCTTGCTATAATTTCGTTTTTAAACAAACGGCGTAAAAATTATGCCTTATGTGTATATCTAGGGAGCTATCTGGGAATCGGACACCGCCGTGAGATGCTACAAAACCGATATATAAGTAACTTGTAACATATAACAGGGCATATTGGGTATATTCTCATAGCCGGAAGATTATGAGACTTTCTTTTTAACGTTTAACGCAGTGCCTTCAGCAAAAATATCAATCAATATTAAGTTGTGTCAAATAACACAGATCAATACTCGCATATTTGCTAATACATAATAAATCGACATTTATTCTAAATAAACAAACAGCTCTATTTTAATTAGTTTGGTTAAGTAAATTTGAAAGAATTACGAGTCAAATTTGACACCACATTGTTTCAACTGTATTGTTGAAATTGAATAATGTAATGTTTATTCCCTCTGAATACTATGATTTGGTGAAGTATTTAGAAAAAGATAGATAGAAAGTTTATATCTTTCACTTTGTTTAGTAAATTCGTTTATTCTCTGGAAAAAATATCAGATGTGGAAAGTGCACATTACATTATCATACATATATAATAGCGATTTTTTTAAAGAAATATCTTTCTTAAAGATTTTAAAATTTAAATCATTTATGCCCGTACTTTATAGGTCCCATAAGCTATTGAATGTATAAATGAAAAGTGTCATTATGACAGAAATGGTCAAAATAAAAATGACACCTTGAATAGCGCTTGTGTTTGGAGCTTTGATGACACATTTTCTTTAATGTTTCAGTATTTCCAATAGAGCGAATCTAAAGTAACTACATTCCCTAGATAATTTATTTATTCTTGCTATAACAACGAATACTTTTGGGTTCTATAAGGTCGGGCGCAGGCGCGATGTAGGCGAGGCGCAGGCGCGACGTCGCACAGGCGATTGTGATGTCCATATGCAGTGAAGGGGTGGACATTGCACCTTATGTTTACATAGACGCGACGTGGAAGAGTTATGCCTCTCGCCTCTTCGCATACCGTGTCTTAGGCGAAGAGGCAAAGACGCGGTGCCGGCTGTGCGAGAGGCACGACGCTTCAAGTCCCCTCTATATAAACATATGGTGCAATGCCCACTTAGGCGACGAGGCGTGGGCATTTGCCTCGTGCCTCTCGCCGCGCCGGCACCGCGTCTTCGCCTAAGACACGGTAGGCGAAGAGGCGAAACTCTTCCACGCCGCCTCAATGTAAACACAATGTGCAATGTCCACCCCTTCACTGCATATGGACATCACAATCGCCTGTGCGACGTCGCGCCTGCGCCTCGCCTACATCGCGCCTGCGCCCGACGCCGCTTATGTGTGAATTGGGCCTAAGACACCTTACACCCCTTATAGTGCTCTGTGCTTACACCGTCAATACAATTACTGTCAATCCTAGTACCGTCAATATTTTCTTCAATCCTCCTTTTATATTTATCAAGTAATCAATTATCCGGATAAAGATCAGTATTCTCTTCATTACATCATTAATATACCTTACACAATGACTAATAGAGGCAATATTTTAGAATAATGAACATTTTAAACATATTATAGTACAGTAATACTGTCATTATTCTAAAATATTGACAGTAAAATTGATAGATTTATAGAACGTTGGTGAATACGGGGGTTATTGTTATAACTATTCTTGATATCTTCTACATAAACCTTTTACCTGAATCAAATGTATATTTTTGTTAAATTGGCACAGGCAAATTATAATTTCTGTATGAACTGCATGATGAAATGAAAATGTCACAATTTCGTAATAATATTTGTTTGTCAAAATCGGAAATTATCACTTGCTTGGACTTTCCCCTGGCCGATTTCCACCAAACACTAATCAAGACGTAAGATAATAGCCAATGTAAAATTTGATTTGAAAATATCCAGGACACCCGTTTTCCTAGTGTTAGAGGCGGCCGGTCGGGTTTTTAGAAGTTTTTTAGGCTCAATTTTATAAATGTTTGTAAATATTTTGAACGATCAAAACAGCCTTGTATTTTAAACAATTATGCGTGCTTTAACTTTCACAATTTTTCTCAGATCTCAGAATTTAGTTTACAATTTTATATTTGTGAGTTTATGATTATTTTGAGATTATTAATTTTGATTTTCAAAGAAGAAAAATTATTTATATTTATCTCAACCATGTAGATTAGACAAATGTGGACTGATTTTAGTTTTCATAGATCATTAATTAATTAATTGTTGACTATAAATTATAGTTTACATAATGTTGGTAAAAACATCCAGGTTTTAAGCTGAAACGTTCGGGGGTTTGAAGGCCTTTGTCCTCGGTTGGTAATTTTACAAATAACAACCCTAGTTATAGGTCCATTCTCTTCCTTGTGCGTCTGCGAGGTTGTGTTTGGGATTGGTGCATAGAGGGGCAGTTACCATCGCTCTCTCACCTCCTGGAACTGTAGCTTCCAGGCCAGGCGGGCGGGCATCAATCTTCTTCATGACTAGTCTGTAGGGAAGGCCTCACGGGTCGTCCTCGACCACTCTACAGAGCTTGCGTCAGCAGTCTTCCAGACTACGTTCGATGGTCTGCCTGTACTCTTTTCGTTTCGTGCGATCCTGGAGGTGATCAGTTGGGGCACCGACTGCTCAAGCCGGCTGGGCCTTTCTTCTCGCTCTATTGACAGCTGCTCTTGCGTTCGAAACTTCCTGGCACCATAACTAGGTTGCACGCCGTCTTGTCGTTGCTAGTTTGGACAGAATTGCGATCCGGCACACCTCTTGTAGTTGTAGGCCCAGGACCTCAGCCATTTCTTCCGGGTCTTCGGTCTCGTGCGTTGCCATTTCTTCTGGGTCTTCGGTCTCGTGCGTTGCCATTTCTTCCAACACGGAATGGTTCATCTTTTCTATGACCCACCTACCTACTCTCTCGGGTGGTCATGGGCGGGCAGTTGGGCAGTTACTTTGCTAGGTTCATGCGTGTATGTGATATAGTTGTGATCACTTAGTGTTTCTTCCGTCAATATCGTCCATCTTTACACTCTTCCCATCAGTTGCGCAGATGAGATGAGGTCTATTAAGGATGCCGAGTTGCGCCTTTCTGATGTCGCCTGCCACGATGACCTGTTTTACTCGTTTCAGTCTATGTAACCATTCTGCGGTGTTCTCCGACAGTTCGTTGACCTTTGGCCACGCGATTCCCCTTGTGGGTGAAACATGGGACGTGATCCATGGTGGTTGTCCAAGACCTTGATGGCAACGTGTCCGATGGTTTCATCTAGCATTGTTTCGTGCGCTCAAGACGATCGCGTGGGCTCCCCTCTTCGCAACAGTGGCATGCAGGAGCTGGTGAGCTGCTCTGCCTCTTTCCACGTTTGGCAGTAGTATATATTCACGACGATATCATCCTTGTGTGGGTTGGTCGCCTCCCGTCCATTGCCTTACGCTTGATGTGGCACCGAGAGTCCGCCGAGGCGTGTCCATCAGCTTTACATAGCACGCAGTACGGGTCCTCCCGCATACACTGCCGCGCCTGGAGCCCCGTTTTTTCGCATTTTAGGCATATCTTCCTGCGGTCCTCCACCGTGCACGAGCTAGCCCGGTATCCGTCTAACCAGCAGTTGCCGCTTCCACTGGGTAGAACTTCCCTACGGCTGGTTTTGCACATTATGAGTTCTTATGTTTGGTAGCTGTTAGTTTCTCGACCTCTCGTTCGCTGCTTGAAATGGTTGCAACTTGCGTGGATTTTCGGGTTGGCTTCAACTCCCCCACTCTGCATGTGCCCTATGGTCAACATTTGCACGGCCACCTCCGCATGGTTGTTAAATTGTCTAGACCTCTAATATGGAGTGGCTCCTGGCCATCTAACGTGCGTCTCGGCACCTGGAGCCTTACCCACAATAACTTCACAAAGTCCGCTGCCCTTGACACGCATTCACAGGTAGCCGTTATCTGTTCTTTCAGCTCTGGCGATGTTATTTTCCCCAGGTCCGCCTCCCGTAAGCTTCTGACTAAACGTACGTTTGCCCTTCTGCAGGTTTGGCTAAGATATCTTCTTCCTGGCCTTTGGTCTGTTTGGCTTTTGTTGACATCTCGGAGGCTGCCTGTTGGGGTTGTGCTGTGGGATGTTCTTCGTCCATGTCTGTTAGTACTATTGATCCCATGAACTGGTGCTCGAATAGCTTCCTGGTATCGGTGGTGGGAACCTTTGGGACCTCCACGATCAGTGTCCTATCCACTATCTGCCTTACTCTTCCAGTTTCATAGTGTATCAAACTTTTGGCGGTGTCTTTGTCTGATAGATCGCAAGTCATGTAGTGGGACGTCTTTACTACCTTTGTTCCAAGCCCCCTGCAGTTTCTTACTTCGGTAGTCAGCCTTGCTGTTGCCACTCCTCCTTGGCTCAGGTTCAGCTACCTACCTACCAGCTCCGGTACTACTCTGCCTGTCTTCTTCCTTCTGTTTGTTGCTGGTACTCTGCCATCTGTGTCTATGAGTTTTACTATGTATTTCTTCCCAGTTGGTTTTGCCGTGCTACGGAGGCTACAACGTATGTTCCATTCCCTTTTATTGGATTCTAGGGCCTCTATCTGGTCCCGGAGTTTTGGGTCCTGTGAGGGCTGGGGGACCATAAGAGGTGTCCCCTGTTTCCTTAGTAGCCTCAAATACAACGCCCTAATTATAGCCGTATCTGCCTTGGCCTCTTGGGGAAGGTTACTGCTCTGTCCGTGAGTCGGAGTATGGCGTCTCTGACCATGACTCCTCCTCCTCCTTATCTCCCTCTTTCATCCGGCTATTTTCCCAGTGTAATCAAACTTTTCTTGGGCCCAGTTTTTCAGTAGTTTCCGCTGGTGAAGTGGCCACTTTTCCACTTTGCGTTCCCCATATTATTCTCTGAATCTTAGGCGTACTCGTCTGACTCATCGGCATATTGTATCATCATGTCAGCGCGTGTCTTCTCCGTTTCAACAGGTTGATTCTGCACGGTGTACTCCCTGTACTGTAAACGTTTTATTTTCCTGGTGAAAGCTGTCCATTTCGTTGTCATTTGGTTTAGTTTATGGGTAAACTCCAATCCCAACCAGGGTATGCGTGTGGTCGTATCGTGTTTCCGATCAGTATGTTGTTTTTGTTTGTCCCCTCCTCCATCCGTTTCCGAGTCATTCCAGTATGAGACCCAGAGTTTTTGCCATAGAGAAGAGAAGTCGCGTGACCCCTAGCCCTCGATACCTAATAGCTCGGGGTTGGAAAGAGCCAAGAGTTGGCCAAGACAGGCCGACACATCAAAGTTGTGAATTTGATTTTAGACCCTACTAGCTCAGTCACGCAAGGACTTGTGATCAACACCAGAACATCTTAGCAATAGGACGCCATACTGAATTGAAATACAAATTTCCAAATCGTACATTAAATGTAATGCAGTCATTCTGATATTGTACGATTTTATCAGGATTGCATTCAAGTGCGTTGCAGGTAAACAAAAGTCTGATCGGCTAGTTAAGAAACATATTCACAGATAGATAGATAGATTTATTAAATCCTTTGCATACATTTAGTGTCAGTATATGATATAAGAACATAACAAAACATTAGTGATAATAAACATGTAAATCTGATACAGAATACAAATTCAACAACAATTCATTGATAAAATACTACTACTACTTTCTACTAGAACTACTAGATGAAATAAATAAATAACTAAAACTAATATAATTTAAATATTGGATTGTTAAGGCGTCTACTTTGTGATAATTCATTTTAAAGGATAAATAAAACGATTTTTTACTTTGTTTTTTTATCACACTTCAGTTGCACTTTGCATCTAGTTTCGGCTAAGCTCTAGCCATTTTCGAGCTCCTCCGATGACTGTCATCGTCATCGGAGGAGCTCGAAAATGGCTAGAGCTTAGCCGAAACTAGTTGCAAAGTGTAACTGAAGTGTGATAAAAAACAAAGTAAAAAATCGTTTTATTTATCCTTTAATATAATTTAGTTAAAAAAAATAAAAAATTCGTTCACACTATAAAAAAAAACATTATTTTATATTATTATTGATTTTCGCTCGTTCATTCATTCTAGAAAAGAGATAAGAGAACGTGTAGAGGCATAAAGATTACTTGTATCCCAGAAACGATCAAATAATAGAAAAAAGAATCAGGGAGAAGATAGAATACAATACAATCGAACACACACAGGGCGAATTTAAAAGAGAAAGGAGCACGCAGGACCTAATTTTCATAATACGACAAATGTGTGAAAAAGTAATAAGGAAGAATAGACATATACATCTGCTTTATAGACCTTGAAAAGGCGTTTGACCGGATGAAAAGACATATGGAAACAACTGGTAAAAGAGGAACAGAGAAAGGAATAATAGAGATACTTAATGAAATCTACAAAGGTAACACAATTTTAGTAAGGACAAACAACGAAGAATCGTGAGGCTTCAAAACAATTAGGATTGAAATAAGGATGCATTATGAGACCATTACTATTTTCTCTAGTACTAGATGAAACGATGAAAAAATCTAAGAAAAATATGAAGTTGCTAAAAATGGGATATTGGAAAATGACATGGCAATAACGGCAGAGATGAAAGAAGATCTACAACATAACATAGATGACTACCTACCATAAAATCTATCTGACTAAAATGCTGGCAACTGACACTACAGGTGACCAACTATTTAATGTGGATTCCGAACCACTAGAGTTTATTTAAATGAGAGATTCATCTACTGCGGACTGAAGAAAGTGTTGTAGCCGTGTAACCGAGAACGTATATGTTCTTCTTCATTAGAAGGTTAGGGATTCACACGGTTGTCATTGTTCTCGACATTACCGCATTGAAAATAACTTTTGGCCAGTAGTTTTGACATTTTGTCCTGGATTTTGCCTTGGATTGTCATCTTCAAGAACTCGGAGTGTTCTTATTTAATAATAGATGGACTTTACTCTCTGTTATAGCAAGCAGGGGTTCTTCTTGCGTACTCATGCGACTCAGAACATCAGTGTTTGTGTCATTATTGAGCCATATTATTTAAAGAACGTGTGTTTTATTTGATTTTAATATTAGTTTTAAACACGATACGACGTGGATTTGTCAATATTTAAAAATGTAAAATAACTACAATATATATTTACGTTTCACAACATCGCCTTTCTCTAAGGTATGCGAAATTAGTAGTTTGTACGGTTTGATCCTAAAAATAAAACTTCTATCTTTATAGCTATCAGCTCAGAGCTTTTCCGCTGGTAAAGAGAAAAACGGTGGAAGGTGGAAGGTGATCCAACAAATTTCCCACAACAGGGTTTGAACACTCGCTCCCCAATGCTCAGTACAAGATGAATGGCGCTCTAATCTCTAGGCCACTGAGCACGATTCAGCTCAGCGGACTAGAGGTTAGAGGCACCATTTATCTCGTACTTGTATTTGTAAATTCTTCTCAAATTTGGATTTTCAAAGTGATTATTTTGGGTAATGTCTAATATATTTGATAGTAATTATTGAAGTGCATGGTTTTCTTTGCCTTTCATTTCAATATTGGCTGTTTTATCGAATCCTACGATACGCATATTTACTGATCGCTGGTCACATTTTACGACAAATGTGTACTACAATCCAATATGAATATTGGTTTCCCTTTCGACTAACGATAGTTTGTAAAATAGTCCAAAATTACCGAATCAAAATCCAGATTAACTAAGAAAAACACCACTTTAAGGTAGAAGCGAGATTGGTTTTTGTGAACATTTGTAATTTTAAAACTCATTCCCATTATATTTTAAGATTAATTGAGAAAAAAACATTTTTAGTGCTACGACACATTTTATTTTTATCATCGATAGGTTTGGTTTTATTTGGTCATACTATTCATACTTTTTAGTCGATGTTCTATTTTAAATTTAATTTATCTTGAGCTATAGATCCTAGCAATAACTATGTATTAATCATATCTAGTGTATATAATCGATAGTTCACGTAAACACTCACTAGTCTGTAGACAAACACACCACCCATAGAATATAGACCCAATATCCGAATGAAAAATGAAATCTATTAATACCGGAATCGTACCGGCGAATGTCGATGCTTTTCAGAAAATAGTTTCTAGTCGATTGATATTAATACTTTTTATTCACAGCTATAATACAATTAATTAGGTCCCTCACTATAAAATATGATATGATATTATAGAACATAATCCATATTTTAGATTTTCACTGCATTCTTTCGAACACTTATCCAGTGACCTAATTAATGCAAGCTGATCATGTATTTGATTTGAAATTTCAAGTGAATGAACGAGATTTCTTTTGTGATTCGCGTGCAGTTTTGTTGCTCATTATTAGTAATATGAGTATTAACATAACTCGGTCAATGATTAAGTTTTTTAAACCAATGCGGTATATACATAATTTAAATTAATCACGGATACATCTAAATTAATACCAGGAAAATCATAAGTGCGAAGGAAGATAGGTGTAGCACGAGTGCTAGTTGTTCAAGCGAGAGAGACTAATGTCATGGTAAACTAAAGAAACCGTGAAATATTCACGTTCCGTCACCCACCACGCGTAAAATGCAATATTTTGCTATAAATGCAGCTAATTACTCATAATCACGTTCATTTCTTCGGTGTTATCTGTAGTTGCATTTACGATGAAGACGCGCGCAGTTGTGTATACTTATGGTTTCTTCTTATTTATTTGTGGTGAAGTGGTACAAGCCGATTGGGGTTTAGATTACCCAGACATTATGGTAGTTAAAAATGTAGTGACGGATTGTTGGGATCAAGATTTAAAATTCTCGTGTATCGCGGATAAAGCTGCTGTCGCCATGGAGCGAGCTATACATTGGGATATTCCGATATTTGACGGAATCACGTTTAAAAGGGACGAAGAAAAACTGGAAAATATCACTCTCGAGCGTTCGTACAATGAAGGTAATCGATTGGCGTCGGTCATTTCACAATTCCTCAACACTCATACGCTCACCCTGGACTTGACCGAGCCGAGGGGGCTGGTGGAGTTCGGGCAATATAAGGACGGAAGAAGGAAGGTTAGCAAGCGAGAGCGACGATACGCACAGTACGCGTTGATGGTTTTGCTCGGCATACTCGGGCTCACTGCGCCAGTGATCCTGAAAACACTGGCTTTAATTGCCGGCAAAGCGTTGATATCGAGCAAAATCGCGCTCATAATGCTCGGATCTGTTGCACTGAAAAAGATTTTCCAAGCAGATAACCATTCTCCGGTCAAAGTACACACGCACACAATTCCCATTCATGAAGATGACCACGATCGATATATGAATGCCGCAGAGTACAGCTATGCGAGGAGCCTATGAAAGCGATAAAAAGAGATTTGATGTTCACTTATTTTAGTAATTTATTTATTTATTTATTTATTTATAATGTATTTGAAAGTGTTGAAGGGATGAATATGAAGTATGTGTTTAGAGAGTATGCATTATCATTCTGAATGTGGTATGTTGGCATGTTTAAGTTAATTCTGCACAATTATGTATTAATGTTAATTAAAAATACCTACTAATTATATTGTACGAGACAGTGAATATTGAACCTGATTTTAATAAGTATCTTATACTAAATTAAGTGGTAGTAGCTATTATTTGTAATGAATGAATTAATACTGTTAATTAGATTTTGCTGTAAACATACGTTATTATTAATGTTGACTGGTATGTTGTAATAATTGTAATTTTGTAAGTTTTGATACATGTACATTTCTTGCAGTTTTATGATTCTATTTGTTAATTAATCAAACTGTGCTTACGCCAATTACAAACAGCCTGTATAATTCGATATGTATAAAATTAAATTAGTGAATAAAATTGTATCTTGTTTAGGAAAATATTATAATATACACCCTGGCTTATGTTGAAATTATGCCTAATTTATTTTTCAACTTAGTTTATTTACATTTGATTCATTAATGTAACTTTCTAATCAAATGGCACATTGTCGCGTCACAGGACACCATAGATCTTTACCTTAGGCAAGACATCTTGAAGTATGGACGTTTTTTTGATAATATATTTGGCATTTCAGGTTTATAACAATTTAAAAAATTGGGGAATTTGTTGAATTTGTGAAATTTCCAGGAATATTCAATTTTAGATATAGATTCAATTTTCAAAAAGTCGCTTACTCTGGGAAACTTGGACTGACAAAAATATTTCACTCACATAAATATTTCAATGCCGGATATAAATGTTCGCCTCTTTTTTCGCCCTCGCATTGGAACATAAACGTGTACAGGTTTTTACGGCATATCATCGTAAATAAAAAATGCCCCGTCGTTATTTAAAGTTGTTGGATATGTTATCCGTGTCGCATTCGGTTGTCCTGTGACAGAGCGAGGAGCTCCCTAAGGATTATTCAGGGTCAAAACAAGTGTCAATCGATCAGACGCGTATACAGTACATTGAAATAAATGTACACTCTTCCCGAATTTATTTAGGGCATAATTTATAAAGCCGGACTTCCTATTTACTATCCCCTCTTTGGCTGGTGTCCGCACATGTGACTCATTTATTATATAAAACTTAATTTTCTTTTTATGTCTATACCCACACACCCGCCGTCTTCGTCTTTCTAATATTGGAGCATGTAATGAATTTTATAGTTATATGTAGGGCTGTATGTAGGGCTTTTCAGTTATTATTTTATTTGCAGCGGAGCTATTTGGGAAGGTCTTACTTCCTGAAACGTATTAACAGGAAGTTGAATAGTGAATTCACTTGTTACGAATGTGTTAAACGCTTCGGTTTATTGACAATATAAACTTGTGATTTGACTTACTAGACAGTAAATGGTGGGTGTCTATCTATATAGCACCAACTAAAATGAAAAACCTAATTACATGTAGTTGAATGAAAAAGAAAGATGTACGAAAAATAATACATGTTACTATGGATCGGTAAACTCCAATCGATTTTGCAGAGGTGTTGTAAAATGATTTTTCTATGCCATATTGGTAAAACATCATTAATAAACATCGATGTTTTCGATATCGATTCTTTCTTCTCCTATTATGTATTTTGAACTAAAATATACGATTTAGTATAGATGAGTGTGTGCGCAAATTCGTTACCTACTTAAAGATATTTTATTTCTGATATGAAATCAGTTTTATGTTTTTAAGGACAAAAATAAATAAGTAATCAAGAATTTGTGAACGACTAACTTAAATACAAACGATATGATAAAAATACTGACAGAATATAAGAAAATATATTACGAGGATTAAAATTATATATATTTTATTATATTAAGTATAAAAAGTGTTCTTAAAATTTTCCTAGGGTCAATAAACACGTATTACAATATGTTAAGGTTACCATTTCTTCAAATTATAGATAGTTTCTGGGTAGATCAAAAGCAAAGAGAACGTACTGCGCAGAAATTAATTAATAAAATATAATTAGTTTAATTATTTTTTAAATTGTTATGTTTAAAATGTAAAATTAAACATCAATTACATGAAAACATCGATACAGAAACAACCCTGAAAAAAAAAACAATTTGACAGCTGAGAGGTCATAATGCTCTAACATCTCACGGCATTCACCCCACTATGAGGGGCTGGATAAAACATATGCTTGGCCTAAGAACAATCCAAGTAACACTAGATGACGTAACATCAAAAAAGTTGCAGAAAGAGGCTGTCCTCAAGGTGGAGTCCTCTCACTCCTTTTATGGGACCTTGTAGTTGATAGCCTCCTCCTGGAATTAAACAACTCAGGATACTATGCCGTTGGCTATACTGACGACATAGTGATCATGATAAATGGCAGTTTTGAAGGTATACTCTGCAATCTCATTCAGAGTGCCCTAAATATTGTTGAGAATTGGTGCGATAGCCATTCGCTAACAGTAAACCCAAAAAAGACATAGCTGATACTGTTTACGAGGAAGAGGAAACTCGAGTTCATGAACATGCCAACTCTCTTTAAGGTACCTCTGACACTAACAGATAAAGTAAAATATCTAGGATTAATCATGGATAGAAAACTGAACTGGAATGAGCATATAACTTCCAAACTGGAAAAAGTCTGCATCTCATTTTGACAATGCCGCAGGGCGGTTGGTAAAACATGGGGCCTGTCTCCCAAGATCACTCATTGGATATATACCGCGATCATAAGACCAACTATAGCATATGGTGCAATAGTCTGGTGGTCGAAAACCAAACAAGTCACAACAATCTCAAAGCTATAACATATCCAGCGGATGGCGTGTCTTAACATCACCTGCGCTATGAGAACAACACCCACAGCAGCTCTGGAAGCACTGTTATGTCAACCACTCGACCTTCTTATAAGGGAGATTGCAGTAAAAACAGCATTAAGGCTATTTCACTCAACATGTTGCATGATAAAGGTAGAATCATTGGACACAGGAGTATACTGAGTGAAGCTATCTTACTAGACCCCGTCATAAAAGGCAAGTGCGACAGAATTCTACCCAAATACAGTTACGTCAAACATTTTCAGACCATCATCATACTGGATTATTTCGCACAAGGTGCCAACATAACCATGTATACTGATGGATCCAAAACTAAGACGAGAACTGGCTATGGAATATTCTTACCAGAACTCGATCTCAAGATAAGTGCACCACTTAGAAGACTCACGTCAGTCTTCCAAGCTCAATTAACAGGAATACTAAAGTTCAAATTTTAGCTGAACGGAATATTAAGGATAAACATATCCAAATACTCACCGACAGCAAAGCAGCTCTAAATGCACTAAATGCCAACATATTTGTGTCGAAAGAGCTACATTCATGTCTACACAGCCTGGAGGAGCTAGCTAAATATAACAAACTCGAACTCTGCTAGATCCAAGGACATAGTGGCATCAAGAGGAACGAAATAGCAGATGAGCTTGCCAGGAAGGGATCCTTAATCCTCTACCAACCCAAGAGGATCAAATCCTTTCTGGAGGTACTCTGAAAAAAATAATAGAGCATAGGACACATGCCCTACACAAGGTAAGATGGCGAGAAATGCCGAGCTGCAAACAATCAAAGGTAGCAATTAGGCAAGCTTGTAACTCATCTAGAACTAATCTGAAATTATTGACCAACATCGTAACTGGCCACTGCCGGCTAAACAAACACCTACACACGATGGGCCTGGTGGACAGCCTGTTATGTAGAAGGTGCAATGAAGAACTAGAAATAGCAGAGCATGTAATATGCCTCTGCCCAGCTCTAGTAAACACTAGGTATCTAATATTAGGGGAGTGCTGGCCTAGTATGGCCAGCATTGGCAACTCCTCACCCGCCAGAGTTTTGCAGCTCGCACGCAAAATTGACTGGTGGGACGAGTGAGTAGCCTTAAAGGGAGGTTTCACAATGGGCCCATTTTGAGGCCTAAGTGTCTCTAGCTATGCTACCCTTCAGCCAACTATCCAGAACTATCCAAAGTATTTATTTGGTGTTGTATATTAAAAATGATAGAATGAACAAGTAACATTGCTTATATAAGTACCGCTACAATTCCACAAAGCGCTCACTCATGCACTCAGAAATACTGTAGTATGCCTTACTAATGAGGTAGTTTTTAAGAGTACCTGCGAAACTTTTTAAATTTAACGCTTTTACTGATAGCGGCAAGATATTGTGTAGTTTTGGCCCATAGCTTGAGTTTCTTTCTTCTGTTTTGTTTATTCGGTGAAAATTTGGGATGATGAGATTTGCAGATCTGGTTGTCATGTCCAACCAGATCCATGGTTATACTTCGTGTATTCGTCAGAATTTTGTTGGACATAAACAATGGACTGGAGAATATATTCTTAGTAAGGTTGGTACCTCCAAATCTTTAAAAGCCTGGCGGCAGTCGTCACGGTGCCTTAGCCCTCTCACAATTCTTAACGCTTTGAGCTGTAGTTAAAATAAATGGTTTATAATAGCAGAGTGTCCCCAAGTTATGATAGCATACGTAAGGTGGCAGTGACAAGGAGAAATATGCGTTCTTCAATGCATAAGCGGGAAGCCCCGATGTTTTTGGTGATTTTGTTGGCAATGTAGTCTTCGTGGGTGGACCATGTGAACTTAAAGTCCACATATACCCCTAGAAATTTAGCTGAAGTCGTAATTGCGTCACTTAATGAAAAGTTTGTCTTGATGGTTTTAGACGCGTTGACAGTGAGTTTATTAGATGCGCACCAGTTTGAAACTGCCAAGACAGCAATGCTATTACAAGATTCAGCTACTATTCGAGACTTAGCTCTACTAATTACAGTCGTGTCATCCACATAAAGGATAATGTGTAAGTCAGTAGTAAGACTTGGTAGGTCATTAACTTACATGATGATTCAGCTAGTATTCGAGACTTAGCTCTACTAATTACAGTCGTGTCATCGACATACAAGATAATATGTGAGTCAGTAGTAAGACTTGGTAGATCATTAACATACAGTAAAAACATCAAGGGACCGAGAATTGATCCTTGGGGAACACCATGCTTTAACTCTACTTCATTTGATATCTGAGCACCTGGGAAATTATCTGCTTCCGATATGGTTAAGATAGGAATTGATTAACTTGCAGCTATGTGGATGAAGATTATAGAGGTATAGTTTTTGCAGCAGCAAATGATGGGGTATAGTATCAGACGCTTTGCTTAGATCCATAAATGAGGTAATAGAGCATTCCTATATATCCAGAGTAATCTTCTTCAACTAAGTCAAGAATTGCTAGCGATGTTGATTTTTCATCTCGGAAACCGAACTGTTTAGGCAAGAGAATTTTGTGATGTTCTAAGTGGGATCTGCATTGCCAGTATAGCATTTTTTCAAGAACTTTGGATAGGAAGGGTATTATGGATATTGGTCTATAGTTATTTGGGTCGGCTTTGTCTCCTTTTTTTGAGGATTAGTATAACACAAGCTCGTTGCAGACAGACACGCTGGAAAAGTGCCGGTCTCTATACACAAGTTAATTTATTTGGTGAGAGGAGAAATTAGGGGACCAATGTGTGTTTTGATAATTGTTGCAGTGATACCACATATATGTCTTTGCCTTTAGTATTTTTTATACTTTTTACAGCATTTCGAACTCGAATATGACTGACGTTCGTGAATTTGAAGTATGGCATGTGGTTCGTGGTAACACCAATAATATATGAATATTATTATATATAATATAATAATAGGCAGGTGTATTTGGTATTTTCTATAAGTTCGTAGTGATATTACTGAAGTAAGCATTGAGATAGTCTGGGTCAATGTCAACAGAAGACGTAGTAGCAGTGTTGTTTTTATTTATAAGGGACTACATATTTTATTTCCACTAGACACTAATTTGTGTTTGAAGAGTCTTGGCTCTTTGAGTGCAGATATATATATATATATATATATATATATATATATATATATATATATATATATATATTTGATCTTGCATTGCTTGTATGAATCTACCAGATCAGCGTATCTCGATTTAGCATCTCATAGTAGTGAGAGATTGTTTCTCATCAGACGTAGGTCATTGTTAAACCAGTGTACTTGCTTATAATGGGAGGCTTTTATTCGTTTCTCTGGGACTCATGCATTCCTGCAGAGTACTAATGAATAATTGAAATTTAGTTTCGATGTTTAACTCCAGTCCACTTGGGACAACAAATACTAAATTGCCGGCCTGAGTCACAGGTCTGATAACATGCTGTTGTTCATGCAGTTTATTATTAGCATAGGGTATTTCGAGACATAAATGCATTCCACAATGATCTGACAAAGAGTCCTCAATTACTTTTACTCGTCGGATAGTTTCTGGATTTAGACGTCGTCGAACAGGTTTCCCTAATTTATCCCACACATGTTAGATTGGATTTATGTCTGGTATTTATGTGGGCCAATACATTTTACAACAATCGTTTGGCATTATATTGCATAAAAATAAAATGTTGACCAACATTTGTTCTTGGAATCACTTGAGGCTGTAGAACAGGGATGGCCAAAAATGCGATCGTCAAGCCAATTTTGGTCGATCGCTCGCGATGTCTTAACTTACAAAACCAATTTGAATGTCGATTGTCAATGTGATAAATAGAGCAATAATGAGAACAAGGCGATCGTGACACTTGCAAATTGAGATCTTTGACGAGATTCTCCTGTTAATTTAGGCACTTTTGCAGGTCGTCTTGCTCTCAAACAAGCCTGTCTTTGCCTCTTGCATACGGTTTGGTCGCTAATTAACTATTACTAATGCTCTGTGGTGTGTGACAAATAATTTAATACACCAAGACCTACCAATGAACCTTGTTAAAGAAGAAGTAAAGTGCGCGAGTGCGTGATACTACATTAAAGGCTTAGAAGGATATCCAAACCTGCTAGCCATAAGTTGGATTGGACAACAGCAACACTAAGCCTGCTGACCGACATCACATACTTACAGACTTACGATACTTCTAAGCTAGTCAATATGGTTATGTGATAATAATAAAATTATGAAGTTTACTTGGAGCCTTACTGTAGACTTAAACCCCCATTTAATATTAATATATTAAACATTAGTTAAATGCCTGTAGGCAGATCGCCAATTTTAACATTGTTCTTTAATAAATAACGGTTCAATATATATTCCAAGTTTGATTCAAATCATTTAAAATTAAAAACAAAATATTGTTCTGCAAAGTGATTACTTTTATTTTTTGAGTAGTATTATAAGCAAATAATATATTTTATATATAACCCATTCCTAACTAATTTTGATATCGTTCAAAAAATCGTTCGATGAATTAGTACCATGTCAAGTTCAGCGGCTTAACCACATTTACATAGAAAACGTTTCCCTTTTAATTGATTTGATTGTCAGATTTCAAATTAAAAATTCAATTTATTTATGGCTATATACATTTATTAGAGTGATTAATCATTTTTATAATTATTAAAATAAACATATTTCTATCATATAAATCAATAGCCTAGACATAATAAATTTGTAATTATAATATACAATATTTTATAAATCACCAGAATTTAAATAATTGTGTCTAAGATAATCTAAACGTTTTGTAGCAGCTATATTTCTTTCATTCTATATCTCAATTATTGTAGTAGAATTGAGTAGCACACTTAGTGCCCCTAATTGGGTTATCGTATAATGAAGCTCTAAGAAGTTGGCACCCCAAACTGTGAATCTTCAATAAATTATATCATTCATTTGTCCACGATTTGCCCATATTTGTCCAATAGAAATTTTCGTTTGACCATCCTATTTTTTTTTATTTGTTGTCGCGAAAAATGCAAGGCCCCTATTTGACATATTAGTTGTTTATAATTTTTTGTGTGAAGGGTGGATAGTTGTAAATAATCAACAAATTAAAAATACGTTCTGAATTATATTCTAGGTCGTGATTATTTTTTTGACATATTAAATTGTTATATTAAGTTGTTTGTGAAGGGTGGACAAAAAAATGTTGTTGGAAAGTGGTGTTTTCTTAGTTAAGCTCTAGTATACTTGATATCGATTTTGAACTTACCATTTTTACTCACTTCCCCAGTTAAGGATTTTTACTTAGATTGTTACGATTGTTTATCGATAGTTGAGTAACTATCGGTATCTCGATAGATGAAAAACAACTGAAACAAACGGCAGACATACAAAAATCACAAATAAAAATAGCTGCTGTAAATTTGAAAAGAAAATCACTACTTTTGATGCGCCTAGTTAAGTTGTTAGAATCGAAATATCGACTGTTTTCGTCATGCTAATCAGATTATCGATTATTTCTAGCCGCTAGTTATCGACAGTTTTTAGGCGAGAACTACTATCGATAGTATTCGTTAGTGCCCATAACTACCCATACTAATTGCATGTTTTCCGCTCCAGTAGATAACCACAAAGCGTGATTCACGAAGAAATTGTTTTCACCCAAAAACATATTTTATTAATACAATTTTATTGGTGTGAAATACATCTTTTATTTCACATCAATAAAATTGAATTCATAAAATATGTTTTTGGATGAAAACAATTTCTGTATGTAAATGTGAGACTAACTGTTTTCGTTCATTTCTATCAACTTAGTGCAAATTAGATTTTGGTTGAATTAGTTGAATATAAAACATAACAAAAATAATAGATCGATTGGAATAGACTTGTTTGAATAACTTTTATTGGCATTAACGGACGGGAATTTATAAGCAAATACATTTATTCAATCAGATTTTGAACAGTTTATACTGGATATAGTTATTTGATTTTTATTAAAATCACATACTAAAAGGCATAGAATGCGTGTTGTATGTATTTTATTATATTTGCGTCTATTTTATATTATATATTTTATATTATACATATTTGTTTCTTTTAAGTAGATATGCTTTAAGTATATATAAAGAAGAATGGATCACTCTGTAAATATAAATATGCGAATATAAATAATTTTGTAAATACAACATTCAGTAAAGAATCAGCTATAGTTTTCGAGTGTCATTAACATACATTTTTATTCAATTTTATATATTTTATAATGTATTCAGTTTCGGGTTTAGTTAAAAGGGTTTGAAATCGTGTTCAGGAAATACATGGAGGACTTTCCGCTCCAGCCACAGGTAAGAGAGTTTATATTATCTGTTGATCGAACACGGAGGGTTACAATTATTTGCGGTTCCTGTATTAAGCTTAAAATACGTGGAATGCTGGGAGCGTATAAAGCGCCATTCAGCGTTCAATTACGTTCTGTTAAAATTTAATTTGTGCCGACGAAATGTAACTTTGTTTTGTGCAGTAAGCCGCAGGGAGATGATTCGTTGCTGTGCAGATATAACACGTAGATAGAACACTTTAATATAATTTCCAGTTGCGCGGTTTCGCTCAATCCCCTCGGAGTTTGCACGTGCGTGTGTGGCTGCCAATTTTCCAATAGAATTACCTTCCATCGGAATTATTGCATGGTACTTTTATCTCTGCGTCAGTTTTAATTTCTCTACTTGCGTATACGGAATTGGAACGTGTGCATTGATACAGGCATCGGCCGGTCGCATTATCTCCAGCGGAAATGGAGCGAGCAAGTGTCCCCACGATAATCTAATTTCGGACATTAAGCAAGGACCTCGTTTCCTACCATCTAGTCGAGATGAAATACGTGCAGGGGCCATTCGATGGATCGTCTCCGAGATAACGAACTCCATCAACTATGATGAGCGTTTGGGGCTAACTGAAAGCGAGTTAACGAGTTGAGCTTGGAATAGTGGCGGAGGCGGCGTGAATAGCACGTGGCCAGTTTCATAAGAACAAGTAGCAGTTGCGGCGCGACTATCTATTGATTACGGTGTGTATGCTAATGTCATTCATTCCGTCCTACGCCGCCCGATCTTCTTCGGCGTGCGATTGCGGTAAGTGGCGTGCATTTCCATTCTTCCGTTTTCCCGGCATTGTTCTGCGCGTGGCCGTTATGAACGTCCTCCAATGACGATATACAATATGATATGAGACTCACGTGTGTATAGAACGGACGCTATCGATCGAGGTTGCGCCGACGCCCGCGACGCCGTCTAACCAATGCCCTCCCCATATAATTTCATATTTTTGCTCCATTGGTCCAAGTTATTCCCCTTCCGCCAATAATAACTTCGTCCTTTATTATATTTCATAAGCTCTGGTTATGATTGGTGTGAAGGGGAAAACTTGGCAATGCTCCAAGCACTTATTCCTTCATATTTTGTACCAATCATAAAATATGAAGACTGAAATAAATCTCAACTCACACTTGAAAAGAAATAATAATTAAGCATTGAACGGATATACCTATATCGGATCAATTATTTGAAAAATAAATGAAACACGTTAAAGTAAACTGACGTGTTTCATTTAATTTTCAAATAATTGATCCGATATAGGTATATCCGTTCAATGCTTAATTATTATTTCTTTTTAAATGTGAGTTGAGATTTATTTCAGACTTCATATTTTATGATTTATAATGACTGACATAATATTTTTATTTTATCGAAATTGTATTGTTTCAATACATATAAAAACAATATTGAATTATGAATTGAATAATAATAATTGTATAATTTTTGTACTGCAACTGTATACTTTTATAGCGTTGATCTTTTTTGGAGTTTAAACTTAATAATGTCTATTTAAATAGGTAAAACTTAAATCTATTTTGAAATTGTTTTTATAATTATATTTCAATGATATATTTCCTCCCGCAAATATCTAGGTACATTTGATGACAAAGAAAGAAAAACACATTGTATATTTTATACCTTTTATTTGTATATCTAGAAATCTTTAATTAAACTTATTAATCTCTAATATAAGAGTTTTTTTGGAATATCTCAAAGTAAATAAAATAAAATGAAATCATACATTAGATTATGATTGCGTATCCTAATATATTATTAATGCTACTTTTGATTGTTTGTGTTAAGGTGGGATATAAAATAATAAATAAGTCGGGAGATATCAGCAGAAATAAGGATCAGTTTGATACATTTATATTCACAAAATGAGAATAGGCACTCGGCATTTAGTTGTTATTATTTATGAAACAGAATGGTAGTTTTTTCCGACAACTAGTTAGGTAAGACGAGTAAAATTTTAGGGGAGTATGTGCTTATGTATCTCCGGTATGATTACACAAATTTTATAAATCAACTGTAATGAATTGTGGCAATAAGTCCTTCATCAATGTGTCGTACACCGTTATGTTTAACACTAAGTTTGTCTTATCTGCTTGTTTCTCTCATCTATATTAAAAAATCCTGATGAAGCCAACATAATATTGGCGAAATATAAATAGATTTTAAAAAGGATTTTCCTTTAAGCCTACTGCTATTAATCCTGAAATTTTACTCGTTATTGTTTATTGTCACAATAAACAATAAACAATCTAATGGAAATCCCACTAAAATTAATAGGTTATTTCTTACTTTATTTCACCATAATCAAGTGTTTTTGAAGTTGTGATAAGGTGGGTTATCACAACTTCAAAAACACTCCATTCATGCTTAAGAAAAGGCAACGTTGCCATAATGGAATCTATTATCACATTTCTCGGCGATATTTCACCGAAACTCTTAAATAAGATATTACTATAGATAGAGTTTAAATACTAACTCGGCAAATAAAGATCAACGACTTCAAAATATATGCAATAAAAGGCACAAGATAAACAATGAGTTTTTAATGTTTTTCTTTCTTTATCAATTTAAATTATTAAATCTCCAAATACAGATCAATAATTTCAAAATATACGCTATAAAAGGCACAATATACAAGATATTAATGCTTTTCTTTTTTATGTGTGAGTGCAGATATTTGCAGAGGAAATATATGATTCAAGTAAAAAAATAAACACAGAATTGAAAATGGATTTTACATTTACATCTGAATAAATTTGGATATATTACCTATATAAATGATTGCAGTTGCTTGTTCAAAAACAGTATCAACATATCATATGCAGCTTAGTTTAATCGATATACACATTAATAAAATATATTCGAAATTGTACATATATCGCATTATTGTAAGATTTCGATTAATATTTCTGTGAATTGACATATTTAACCTGTTTTTTTTTGTTATTGAGAATTTATATTATATTTTTAATATAATACTTTCCCTTGCTAGCCTAAAATAAAGCAACATCAGCTGAATACCAACATTCAATAACGTATTAATAGGTGTAGTTGTTAACAAAACCTGATCACAGATTCATGACTGCAATTTATATTGAACTATAAGGATCTAAACGCGCACATGTCTCAAATCTCTAAGCAAAGATGTTCGTGTGAAAAATGAGTCGGAACTTTAGCCATTTGAAGAGACGTTGTCCAGTCAAAGGGGGACGTGAATTGGGAAATCAAGCTGATGTTGATATTGCATTTCTCATTCTTTATAATGCAACAGAGGACGGCCCCCGGAGAGAGTTGCGTGTGTGCACTGCCAAGTGTTTGCCCAAAGATGTGTTATTGATTTTCAAGTTGTGCGGGTGCTGTCCGGCACTTCGGTATATCCTGGCAGGGCTCCATCAGCGCGATAAATTGAAATCTTTCAGATGTCCCGTGCTGGGCAGGCTTTTGTGGAGCATCGGGCGAGTCCCATCAGTAAATATCGTTTCGCATTCCTGTAATGAGGTCCGGCGCAGGATGCAGGATTCGCGTCGCGGCCGGACGTTGTCCAGCGCGGGTGCGCGCGCATCTCGCGCCTCCAGACACGAAAAATTCAATATTAATATCGAGGCGGAGAGAAGAAGTCCGCATTGCGCCACGGGGGGGCACTTGACTCCCCTGCGAGGACGCCCAATAGCAGGAATCCGCGCGACCCCGCGCGCTATGAATATGATGAATTTATGGAAGTAATAAACCGGCGGGCTGGGATTGGCTGCGTCCGCTGGAGGGGTAAGATATGTCTCAGGAGCCGGCCCACGCCGTTTTACGGGCGACCTCGCTATACACGGCTCAAGACCCTGCTTTTGATCATCGATTGTATGACGACTCTGTTGCGATTTGCATACTCGTCCGGCTACCTCTGCGGCGCACCGCTTCAATTGCCTGCACAAAGACGCTCGTTCGGCCGGAAGTAAGGAACTCTCTCGCTTACGATACCTTCTTCTTCACTGTCCTCCGGATCGCATTATCTGCATACTTACATTTACACAATCGTACTTTCAATTGAAATTAAGGCAGATATTCAACCCACTTCCATTCAATTAGAATTGATTAATAATAGTTACCAATATTCTTTATTTAAACATTTGTTTTTTTGTAGATATTTGATTTTTATATTAAGGGTAGTATCAGGTCTATACTTTTTATTATAGCGCCAATTGTTAAATTTCATTGAAAAAAAATACAATGGAATTATTTTGTAAGAATTGATAACCATACACAACACAAAGTTGAAGATATGACTATATCGCAGTAATACAGTCGTATCTGCTACATTCTGTAACTAGGAATTATAGCAATTAATTCATACATAATAAGTTTCAGAGCCAAGGACCATATGTTTTTATACCATGCATAAATTGCTTATTTTTTTGTAAAGCTCAATATAACTCGTACTAGCAGAAAAGTATACGTGGCACACTCTTAACTCGGTAAAATTTACTTACCCATGGTTCAAATATGCCATTCAAGTAGTAAAAAGATAATTACACATTTCAGGTCATCTCACCTATAATGGTCTTACGGGTAGTTCAGATATTAAGTACATACAATCTATATTAAATAACTATTCTTTTTATTCAGTTATCATCCTTACAGGACTATATTATGTTACATCTAACATAATATTTTTTTTTGAAATGGATAGTTTAAAACGATTCCTACTTCCAGGGCCGAACCATTATATAGATATATCAGAGAAATCTCTAGGGACTGGTCACACCTTCCACACGAATAATGTAAATGTTTATCCCTGCTTTTAGTTGATTTTTTGTTTATGTCATGTCTATCCTCCTGTGTGTGTGCGGGATGTCAGACATGGAAACATTTTCTTGGGCTCGAAAATAGGTTCATACGACGCTGCATACACATGTAAATTAGTGCAAAGGAGTCCTGCGGTGCCATCACAGGTAATTCCCCTGTCTTGGATATATCCACGGATCTTCACCAGAGCAGCATTGATGCCCCCCATGGCAACGTGTTAAACGCGTTAACCACGTCGAGGGTGGTCATCAAGCAAATGGATCTCCTCCTCCAGGTCCTGTGTTCAAAGTCTTGACCAGCTCCCGGACTGCCAGTATTGCGTTGCTGGTCGACTTCCCCCTGCGGAAGCCGTAATGGCTTGGATGTAGTCCTCCGGTCTTCTCTATGGCTTCAATCAGGCGGTCGCAGATCATCTTTCCAGCGCCTTGGCCATATCGTCCAAAACGCGAATTGGACTGTATGCATTAGGGTTCTCCGGGGCTTTCCGGACTTGGGAATGAGTGCGAGACTTGCAACCTTCCATGATCTTGGAAAGGTACCGGTCCTCCAGCAGTCGTTGGCGATTTTAGTCAGCGCCGGAGCTATTCCCGCTGACTTGATCAGCTCATTCGGGCCCATGCGGCCCCGGCGACTTCCTGTTTGGCAGTTTGGAAAATGTCTGGAGAGCTTTCTCCTCGCTCCAGTCCTCATGCTCGTCCTAGTCCTGTTAGTTGCTGTCTGTGGTCGGGCTCTCCGGTAGGTTGATGTGTGTGCTTCGGTGGAAGAGGGCCTCCACAACCTTGGCCACACCTCCTGGAACCGCTGCTTCAGGTCCCGGTGGGCGAGCTACCACCTTCTTCATCACAATTCTGCAGGAAAGGCCAGGGGGCGAGAGCTACAGGTAACAAAGGAAAACATGAAGGAGATAATGGAAACCTGGATGACAGACGCTGGGCTTATAAAGACTGAGGTGGTCCTACTCTCGGCCAAGAGAATAGGAACACACGAAGACACCACGCTACGAATGATGGGGAAAATTACATAATCCAGTGGAAACTAAAATATCTGGGAACGATTCTAGAGTCAAATAACAGCCACGCTCAGCGTGTACTAGATGACATTCGGAAGTGAGCCAGTACCAAATCAACCGTAGCGAGGCTGCTGCTAAACCTAGGAGGGCCTGGTGAAAAGAAGAGGAGTATGCAGCACCAGCCTGAGTCTGGGAACTAATACCCAAAACTATATATTTATTTAATCGTATACGTTTAGATGTATAATTTGATGTACATTTCTCTCACAATTTGTTCCTATCCTATGTTAATTATTTTAATCCTTCCCATAGAATATCTTTTCTTTCTGCTTCTTCTATTATACCGACCTCCCATGCGTTTCTTGGTCTTCCACTGTAGTTGTTTCCTTGTACTCTTGTACTCTTCTTCTTATTAATTCCTCCTACATACATGTGCCGTCCAAACCATCTTATTTGTCCCTTGGATATTTTTTCATTTATTGTCCATATGTTTCCTTTCTTACTCTCTCTTGTCTTATACTCGATTTTCCTTAAGAGCCTCATTTATATAGCGTTGATTTTGGATTTATATTTATCCGTCATAGTCCATGATTCACTGCTATATGTTATTGTAGGTCTTATATATAACTTTATTCACTATTTATGTTTTTAATTCTTTCGTTATTTGTTTCCTTCCGAAGAATGTCGCTTTCGTCACGTTGAAGACTTTTCCTGTTTTTCATACTCTCTCATTTAGCTTTTTGTCGATATTTCCTTATATTCATTTATTTAGCTTAGGTATCTAAAACTTTCTACGTGCAATCATTTTTTCTTGTTAGTTTCCTTAGAGACTATCATGGTTTTTGTTTTGCCTATTGTACTCTACTACTATACTATGTATTTTATCCAGTTTTTGTTCCAACTCTTCTAGGCTATGTTGTAGGTCTTGTTTCGTCTCTGCCACTATAGTCATGTCACCTGGCAACATTATTTCCGTTAATTGTGTAATTTTCATTCTTCAATATCCCATTTTTAGCGGCTTCATCTTTTTCACTTCTTTAATGGTTTTATGTAATACTAAAGTGAATAGTACTGGGTTTTACTAGTGTCATTGTTTCTAGACCATATATCATCACTGGCTGGATGCATGTCTGATTGATTTTCCATTTTATGTTTATTGGATTACTTGGTAAAATTCCCGTCGCCCGACGGCATATGATGATCAACTATCTCGCAAAACATAATATTGTGCGCTCTACTTCTTCATCTGCTATCTACGCAACTTCTAAGATAACAATAGATGCAACTACCGTACTATTGTGTTGTTTTGTCCCCATTTGACGAACAAAACTGTAAGTAATACAAATATTTGTTATGGCATGCACAACACAAAAGTCATAAATAACAAGCCAGTCGGCCTCAAAACATTGTCTTCGTTTTTATATAATAGCTGTATATAAGTGCGAATCCACCTCAATCTATATATCTAGATTTCGATCTAGCTAGTGAGGATGAATTCACACAATATCTCGAGTGGTTATGTACAAAACTGATACAACTAACCCCCTAGGAGGAAAGTTAAACGCCATCTGGCGGCACCACATCAATTAGCAATGCACACCCATATGGTAATAAACGCTGATATCTCAAACACACTGTTGGAATATTATTCCATGGCGTTTAACTTTCCTCCTAGGGGGTTAGTTATATTATTTTTATATAATAACGATTTAAAATATAGTTTAGTTTTCCAAACGCTGCCCGCGATGGACCTATTAGTACTTATTAACGTTTTCAATCGTTTTCTTGCGCGAAACATAGGTGGATCCATATATATGTATGTTTTTGTCTTCCTACGTTAGTTGTTTGAATATAAATAATAAACATGTAAATAAATACATCGGAAAAGATGCCAGAAGGGACAAAGTGAACTGCAAAACTAAACTCATACAGGGAACCATAGAATTGAACAGGAATATGAGAATCCTAAGAATCTAGTAAGCGGAATAAAATATGTCGAAAGAAAAATAAACTGGGAGTCATAATAACCGACAAAATCGGAATAGTGCAAGTTGTTCAATATTTTTACACCGAACTATAGTCTTCGAAAACACCTATAGCAATTACCAAAGAAAGCTATTACGTCCGAAATTATAACTCAGAGGAAATGCTGGAGGTAAGCGTCGGGGAGGTTGTTGCAACCTTAAAGCAAATAAAACAAACGGTCGTTAACCTGGAGAAGATAAAATAACCATCGAGATGCTCAAAATGGGTGGCAAGAACAAAAAAGTTACTGCGTGTGATAGTCACTTTTCTTCTCAACAGTTGCTTACATGAGAGAAACATACCATTAACGTGGCAAAATGCAGAAGTAATTATTTTACACAAGGAGGGCGATACTGCTGATATTGTAAAATATCTGCCGATAAATCTGTTGTCATACTTTTACTAACTATTGTCAAAGATTGTTACCAACCGTCTGACAAATAAACTGGATTTTTACCAGGCGGTGGAGCAAGCATGCTTCAAAAAGGAATTTAGTAGGAACTATCGACCATCTACAATCCCTTCGAACACTAATCAAAAATTTCAAAGAGTATAACATACCGCTCCATTTTGCTTTCTGAGACTATGAGAAAGTATATGGTTCCATATAACTATGGGCCGTATTCCAATATAAGAAAGACGCGACAATCGACTATACAGGCCTGATTAGCATCAGGTCATATTAAATTACTATTTTCCATATTAAATTTGACGAAAAATTTAAAACAAGCAAAATAAATTTTAAACGAGGAGTGAGACAAGGCGATACCACGTCCTCAAAGCTTTTTACTCCTGCATTGGAAACAATCTTGACAGGACTGAAAGGGCGTCAAAATAGTTCAGTAGACAAATCTTGAGACACCTGCGATTTGTTGAAGACGTAGTTATTGTGAGCACAAATATCGAGGATGCATACTGAACCAACTAAACCAGGACTCGGCCTAAAAATAAGTCTGAAGAAAACGAAGATCTTGAGTACAAATACCAAAAATATTTGTATTGATAATCACGCAATCGAAACGGTACAAGAATATATATATATTTATATTAGGCCACTTAATAAAGTTGGGCAAATAGAACTAAACTGCGGAAATTTCAATAAGGGTGTTATCAGACTTGACTGCTTTTGGAAAACTTGGCCACATACAAACTTCAGATAACCCCATCTCACTGAAAAAAAGTGATGTATCCTACCTACCATGTCATATAGTCTGGAGGCAGTAACTCTAACGAAACGAAGATCGACCAATAATCATATAGAGGGCCAAGCAACGTGCTATGCTTTTATGTAAGCTTGAGAGATACAGTCCGGAACGAAATCATTCGTCAAAGAGAATGATTGACGTAATACAAAAAGTAATGATCCTCAATTGGAGCTGGATAGGGCACGTAGCAAAACATCTGATAGACTAATAGACTAGTAGACTAGTTCACTGGCGCCCAAGAACGTCAAAGAGTAGCGCAAGGGCCCAGATGCGCTGGCTAGACGATAAAAAGATTCGCAGGCACAACGTGGTTTTACAATGTCTGAGAGAGGGACAACTGGAGACTAAAAGAGGCTTGCGGCCACCAATGGACAGTACAAGGCTGAACAGAAAGAAAGTAGTTCTATGAAAGCGGCTTTAAGGTCAGTGTGAATAATTTCGGGGATCTACTTAGCGAACTCTTCGCTGAATTTGAATTTTGTTTGTAACAGGGTCCTCTCGATTTTCACATGCAAAGACGCGTTTTAGAGTACCGTAAGTCTATTCTAGTTGCGTTCATAGTTCTTAAAACTGACCATGTTTCTATTGATTTAAAACACATTTACTTTTGAAAGTCTACAAATCCCAAATATATGGGAGATATTGTATTCAGTGGTTTTCTCTGTTAGTAGGCGTGTGATCTGTTGTGCCTACAGCACCTAAATCATGCTTGTTGGACAGGTTGGTATGAGTCAAATCTGTTGGTAAGATAGTTATTATTCTTGTAAATAGTTTTTGTTATGGGGGTTAGTTTATTTTTTTCAATATCGAAGATCTGTCTCTAATCTCATTCTGAGACCGAGTAAAGAAATATCTTATTATGCGAGCATTTTACTCAAATGATCAGTACTTACTTCTCTAAACTAAGAAATAATCCTGCATTTAGGTAAACCTGCAAGAAAAAATTATTCATAAATTCTACTTATATAGCACTCTTAGGTTATATCGTTTATATTGTATAGTTTTGACGAATGTAAGTAACAATATTTTTATTTGTGTAGGTTTGATAATAAGCTGATAGTTTGGTAGTTCTCTACCTTTATAGTATCACCGTTTTTGAAGATTATAATAACCTCCTTGTCCGTCAGGGATCTTGTCATCGTACAGGCTTTTGTTTAGTGTTATTTGGAGTGCTATCTCCACCGTTTCCCCGCCAATCCTTAGCATTTCAGAGGTTATGCGATTTTTTCCGGGACATTTCCTGTTTTTCATTTGCCTCAAAGCTGTTCTGACATCACTATCTCTGGTACATCTTCCGAGCCTGCATTTAGGATTTCATCCCTCGGGTTCGTTTGAATTTAGTGAGTATAGTATTTTGAAGAAGTTGCGATCACTTCTACTATCTACCGCTGCAGACAATTACGTTTTCTTCGTTTTTTATTTGGATGATCTTAGGACCTGCCCGTCGATTTCAAAACCTTCATGTTAGCATTTTCTTCTATTGATTATTATTTATTATTATATTATTTTTCTTCTATTGCTTATTATGTATTAGTTCGGAGTTGTAGGCTCCTTCTCGATTTGTTATTTTGTTAAATAAAACTTCTTTCTACCGTAGTTGCGGCATGGCTGTCATTTTTTCTGTTCGCATATTTTCTTCGTAGTAGTCTGTATGTTTATTTTTTGTGGGTGTCATCTGGTTGATATCCATGCCATTTAGATGTTCTATCGGGCCAAATTTTTTTTCCGATGCTTTCGTTCTTTAAATTTCAGTTTTTTGCCGGTGAAGATTCTTTATACCATTATTTCGCTCAATTTTTGGGTTTTATGATTTTTGCTCTGACTAATTTGTGATCACTTCCTATGTTAATCCTATTTAAGACAGTTATGTTTCTGCAAATTTACTTGTTATTGACAAGAATATAGTCGACTTACGCTGCCGTGAATCAAAATTACTGTTCATACTGTTCTTATATAATTTTTTGTTCTCGGACTGACCCAATTACGTAGACAAATGTTTCATGTTGAGGTTTGGTGTCTCCTTAAAGAATCTCCTGACACTGCCGTCAGAATGAATGTATTTTGCTTCCCCTTTTTATTTAGTTTCATTCAAATGCGCTGTGTTTTCATGAAGTTTAGGACCATAACGTAAGGGTGAACACGGAGCTTTTTCAAATTAATTCACTTGGGACCGAAGAGCTTTCTATTTCATGCTTTCCAGCTAATCAAGTGGGATTTTTTTGCTCTGGTTCGGATCTCTGCTTTCTGGTGATTGGTTTATCCTCATCGTGTGGTGGTTATTGAATATGCTGTCCTGCACCGATTCCTATAGGATTCTTTATTTCTTTAGTTTTAGGATTTCTTCTGTCACCTCATTGTCATGATACAATTTGTAGAATCCTTCATTCATTGGTGTGCATTGGTGTGCCCAGTATCCGGCGATGGCTATATATTTGATACTTTGCCATTCTTCGCGATTTTCCTGACTGCCCAGTGCCCACATACTTTTTTCTGTAGTTTCTCATCATTTATATATATATATATATATATATATATATATATATATATTTCATTCTAGTTGCTTGAGTAAGTCGTTGGCTTTGTCTAAAGCGTTTTTCGACATATCTACTAAATTATAAACGTCTTTTGGAGATTTACGCAACAAAAGTATTCTATCTGGTTGTAGTTTTTCCGATATTTGTCTGCTAGTCGGTAAACCTACTTTGTAAGCCACCAGATATGTTTGGTTTTAAATATTTTTTATATAATTTCGTATCGTATTATATTCCGAAACGTAGTGATTCTTTTTTATTTTTTTATTTCTCACATCGCAATTTTTAAATATTGTAATAATTGCTAATTCCTAGACTATTGGAAATTTTCATATTTGTTATTGCATTATTTTCAGTACATTATTTACATTCTATCTACATAGATTGTATATTGGAAAAAATCCCCCTGCAGGTAGCTCTGGGGGTACATTCTGTAGGTTCAGACTGGTCTGTTACCCATAACAACCAAATAAACAAACTGTATCAGTTCTTTGCGAATGCTAGTGTAATACTGCTTTAAATTTATTAAATATAAATATTAAAACAATGTGTTTAAAATATAAAGTGTATCAAATCAAATTAATAATGTAATAATAAAACATGCATCATCTGTATGTATGTGTGTTTATACGTAGCATGGAGTTGTCCAGGCGAGGCGGAGGTTACCGTTTGTATTATTTAAGGCGACAGATCTATGCTCCGCAGATTCCTGGCAAATCTCATCCGCAAAGCTTTCTTTGTCATTCTTTGTCTTGCCGTATTTACCTTTCTCTCTGGAGTGTTGGGCGGCGGCGGGCGGCGAGGCTGAAGCCTCCGGGCAAACGAACTAAGAACAAAGTTTCTGGGATTTCGTGAGAGCTCAGCGATAAAAGTTTCGTCGGACAGTGGACAGTGTGTAGTATTGACCAAACAGTCTTAGCCCACCTACTTCGCCTCCTGTGCCTGTCTTATAATAACACGGCGCCGTGGCCTCTAAATGAAAAACTGAAATGAGTTAGAGAGAGGGGGTTGGGGGCAGGGCGAGCACCTGAAAAGCCCACATCAAAGCAAACGATTTTCCAAGAGCAAAAAAAGGTAAATTAATTCTGTCAGCAACAGACGGACGCTGTGTACACGCCGTGAAGATTCATGATTTTAATAATGGCTGAACATCGTCTATATATAGCAGATACATCAGACTGTGTTGGCTTTGTTTACAATTACAGGGTAGTTTTACCAATAATATCTTTAACAAAGAAGTTTATTTCATAACAATTATCTATGTGCACAATTTAACACTCATTAATATTATTATCAATAAAGGAGATGAATAAAACTACTAAGTTTTTTACCACTTGTTTTTCAAACAATTAAACAAGTGGTAAAACACATAGTAGTTTTAAATCTCCTTTATTGAAAATGAATTACAACGTAGTAGACGCCAAAACCATTAAATATTATTTCATTAGTCACAAACATCTAAAGTCCGTATGATATTATCTAGTTTCTTATATCATTTTCGGTGCAGACACAAACTACATAGTGTCATACACACATGTAGAAAATGATATAGCGGCGGAATAATAATAAATTCACTTAACAATTACAACACCGTAATACACAATGTTAATTTTCCATTTAGAAATAGTTATACAGTTTACTATATTAATTAATTCCTATTTAATTATTAAAAAATATTTTTAAAATTATAAAAAATTGTGCGTACAAATAATTCACTTCACTATAATATACATAATGTAAGGAAAAATTAATTTATCATGATTTTAACGTATACAAATAACGAGACATGTGACGTGTTTTTTATTTATTGTCATTTTTATTTCTGAACTTGTAAATAATTAACAATTCAAATTATTTAATAATCTCAAATTCTGTGTGATGATTTTGAAGTGTTATGAATATATATATATATATATATATATATATATATATATATATATATATATATATATATATATATATATATCATAGGTCCCGTTTTTATAATTATTGTCAATTATAAGTCTGTACTGTAAATCGGAAGAACACATTTAAATAATTTTAAGTTTCAACTTAAAGATTTTAATGTGTCAACAATATTTATCATCCGTCCTGTTCTTACACGTATTTCCCATTTTAGTTCTGTACTTGGAAGGAATTAATAATTATAATTATTAAATGATCTGTCTATAGACATCTGTGAAAAATCGAAAGAATAAATTTAAATTTATTCATTGAATGTGTTCAACAATATTTATCATTGATCCCGTTTTTATACTTATTGCCACTTATAGTTCTGCACTTCTAAGTAATTAAAAATTATAATTATTTCATAATCGCAAATTCTATGTGAATGTTCGTATAGAAATCCGTAAAAATGGGAAGAACGTGTTCGTTAAAGAAACTAAAAATATGTTGTGTTAGTACTCATTAAAATTGTAGAATACCCTACGAATATAATATACAGCGAAATAGTGATAATTAAATAAGACCTTAGGTGGGTCCCCAATAATTATATTTCTCTCTGATATACGAAAAAAAAAACTTTTCTCTGCACGTCCCCTTTTTTTGACAATAAACTACTGTAATCTATAATAATAAACATTGTTATTAATAAAAATGATTATATTTAACGTTCCATGTATGTTGTTTGCAAATGCATGAAAATAATACATCTGAATTATTCATATATTAATAGAATATTTACAATTCAATATAATAATATTGATTCACATGTCGATTCAATGTATACACACCGTAAAACTTGAGTACATAAGCAAGGAATTAATAGTTGGTGGTCTTTTGGGATATATGTAGCGCATAACGAAATAATATTGTGTATAGCGTGGATGAAATATAAACGCCGTAAAGAACGAAATGAGAGTTTTATATCCAGGTGTTTGCAGACTGTACTTGAAAGTTGTTTCTGTTATTTGTTCTTTTATCAAGAAAGTTGGACCGTTGTTCAGTTTGCACGCCAAGCCAGCGGTATTTCTCGGGGCGCGACCATCAAACTTTGATAAGTTTTCCTCGTAGAGAATGAAGCACTGCTCGTTCGGACAGCGGTCATTTTTCTCTCGTTTTCAATCTACGCAGCGGAGAAGTTCTCATCCTTTCAGGCGCGCATTTCTTGTTTTACTATTTTTCCCTTCTTTTTCTTTGGTCCGTTTGCTGGCGGGCGGAATTAGAGATGTGCGAGCCCCCTCCACCCCCGCTCGGCAATACACGTACCACCGAAATGGATGGCTCTGTCCGCGGCAGAACTTGCTGAATTCGTTCGTGATTGACGTCCAGGTTCGGAATTAAAGCCCCCGCTGGAGAAAAAAAGGGGGCCTTAAATATTATATAGACAAAATCAAACAGCAAATAAAGTAGACGGGAAATGGTATATCCAACACCGCGCTAGCTCCGGGTGCAGCTTAATGGCCGGATCCCGGAAATTGTGAGCACATATATCTCGCAGCAGATTTATGAAAGTGCTTTTCTTCCGAGTGGGGCAAGGGCGAGGAAGAAATATATACAATAGCTACGGCCTCCCTTACCGCCCCCCCATGATTCCTTCGTTTTCCCGCACCTGCGGAATGGGCGGACGAACTTCGATCAGAACTCATCGGAACTCGCGCTGGCCGAGGCTTTAGATGATGATGGCCGTGGTTGAGGCGGTCGAATAACAGAAATTGCATTCCTTGAGATAAGGGCGCGGGTCCTCTCAAAGACGGCTCGAGAACGGATATTGACTGTCAGAACAATTGAATGCGCGCGAAATGAGATAAAGAAAACAAATATACAGGCGGGGATGAGGGTGGTGGTGGTCAGCTCAGGTCCTGATAAAATAAACATTCGACCCTTTCTATTAACACATTCAATTTAGATATTAGTAATCAATATTTATATAGCAAATTACTTTAATTATACAATAATTTGTATATGATATATCCCTAAAAATATCCTGCATTTAATAAAATAGAGTACTACAGTGTATTTATTTATAAGGATTTAATTACAACACGGGATAGATTTTTATTTATTTCTATTAGAATCGTTTGCCATATATCTACACATATGCACAGTTTCACACATATATACACACAAACGGAGATGGGGTATGCTCGGACCTTTATGATCCGTTGTTGATGTACGTTGTAGGATTATAGTAGAAATAACAAAGCGGGACTAAACCCCATTCCGTTCTCGTTCGAAATATAAATATTCGTGCTGCAGGAATTAAAATATTTACATCTCATTTTTGCCGATTACATTACCGATGCTGAAATTAATTTACGCCCCCCTTGTCGCAAAATCACAATCGGACCAAAAGCGAAATTATTTTCTCAAGCTCCCCAAGTGCACTTTGTCTGCCGAATCCAAATACTCAATCATTCATGGAAATGACGGATTTTAATGTTACAAAGTTTTAATTCGCGAGAAGAGGGTTGGATGTCATTGGAAATATCCGCGCATTTCCATTTAAATGTATTCGAGGCCGGGACCGGTCCGTCCGCTCTCTCGGAGATGTCGGAATTAACTTAGCTTTTTATATCTCCGCCGAGAACAGTATCAAAAGTTAATTTGTGGTAAAATCTGAGGGTCTAGCTTGTATTTACACTCTAATGATGGAAATGTGCACTTCTTTGCTTCACTTTCCGTTTACATTTTATATTTATGGATGTTCCTTAAATTAAACTCAAACTGGGGAACGAAAATCCCCCACTATAGCCACAAAGGAATACTTCTACTAAAAAAGTTCCGCAACAAAAACTAATTTCGTAATTTTATTACATAAACCCATTCAAGTATATGTGATTCACTAACACATACGGTGTGCACATCCGAGCGCTGTCTTTATAGAAATCGATAACACGATGAATAATAAATAATACCGACATCTGTACAGAACTGGAAATGACAGTCTGCAGGGTGCAATATCCTTTGTTTCGAAAATCAACGCTAAATAACCATTTCCAATACGACAATCCATTTCTATTTTACATCTTCGTCGGTCGCAGGGATCGGAACAAGGATAACGCTGGGTACGTTACTGCACAATATTCCTGTAAAGTCTGACCACTGGTCGCCATCCGTCCCTTCGTTAATTCCCCCAAGTTATTGCCTAATCTCGTAGCTTACAGGCTAATAACATCCATGTATTCAATACTAGAATATGTGTCATTAAAAGTTTCCCCATAAAGCCCATTTCTCACATTGTGTGGAATTAGACTCAAGTGGCATATAAACGGGATTTTGTGACGCCTACTATAACTTCTCCTAGAATCTAGCAACTTTTAATTACATTTCATATAAATTGATGAAATATATCATTCAACTTTATTATGCCACAATAATAAATTATTGGATTAAGTAGTAGTATCGATGCATTAAAAGCTGACTGTTGCTAATATTTATATTTCCATAATTATATTTATACTAGGTGAAATAGCTGTGGTTAGACGGGGGATAATTACTAATTACAAAAAGATAAAATATGTATTTTAAGAAATCGAAAAATAGTGTAGTGGAGTTTCGAGTTTCTTAAATCATTAATGAGTATGGGTAAGATTAGAATTGTTGTTGTATCAGCATGAAATCGATATCAATCATTAAAAACAAATGTAGAATTTATGTTTTTTTTGGCCGTAACATTCAGCATCTTCATTATAGAAGTTACTGGTAATAGCTTTAATATTATTACATAACACGTTAAAGTTGCTCTTTTAGTTCTCGGTGAGAGAATTAACTGTTTTATTTGCGTTTTCATATATTCTATATTATTTTTTAGATTTAAAAATAAATCTGTTTTCTGTAGATATTTTTTATTCCTCTTTTATTATTATTCGTATATATACATAAATAAGACATAAATACTAATTATTCAGTTAAAAATAAACAACAATTATATCTTTCCCTGCGGTAGCTATGGAGCGTATTTTACCATAATTTTAATAAATTAATGCAACTCGAGTTGAAGTTGTAGCTGAATCTATTTGAAATCACTGCCATTATTAAAAACACATATAGTAATACGCATTTTCAACGGTGATTTTTAAATTCTGAAATGTTCACAGAGTTTACTTCTAAATTTATCAACTTGAAATCAACAACAATTATTAAAAGTACATATAATAATGCGTATAGAAATTTTAAGGACTTAATCGGCTGACATTTAATTTTCGACTGCAACGCGAAAGTTCGAAAAGAGATGACAGTAAATACATGTGGCACAATAAATATGGGGTTTACGTATGTTAAAATCATACCGATTTTATAAAAGTTACATACCAGCATATTGAATACATATACGTGTTGAAGCGGTTACGCCATTCGACTTATACCGCGTTTTTACAGACCAGCATTTTTGCAATATGGTATGGGTTGGTCGTTTATTGTTACCGTTAATTTTTCTGTTCGTGCAATATTTATGTCGCATGATTTGCTTTGGTTCAGTTTTATTTGCCCTGCATTTGCCCATTTTCTGATGCCGTTTACATCTTTTTCGAGTTTGTAAGTTGCAGCCTCTTCCTTTTCCTCCACTACCATCACTGTATCGGACCCAATCGCTTCTTTACGGTACCTCTGCGTTGAGCAGTGTTACATCAGAATAAGCGTCATCGTGTCTGACTCAAAAATATATATTTGCTGTGGGTAGGACTATTAGTTGACAGAAGTCAGAGAGGACTTGGTCTAGCTTGTGAATTAGGTCTTCATACCACACTCTGTCAAATGTCTGTGCTACGTCTAAGAATACCGTTTTCTCTTGAAGCGAGCTTCCAATTACATTGGTGATTATGCACATTTGGTCTACCATTGCATGCTTATTATGGAACTCAAATATGTGGCGTGGTATGAGTTCCTAAAGGGACGATAGTTGGCATTAATCTCTTTAGGACGAGTACTATAAATAATTTTGATATTGTTATTAACAGGAAAATTGGTCTGCAATCCTGTGCATAGTTATAGCTTTCCCTGGATTTGGGATCATGATTACATATTTTCAAATTCTGGAGTGGCAGATACGGGGGAAACCCTGGCTACATAACCAGGGCAGAGTTGAGCAGAGAGGAAAAGGTATGCATGGCACGAGCCAGGTGTGGGTTGGAAGAGAGAGAGAGAGAGAGAGAGAGAGAGAGGAAGGAAAGCATGGATGGGACAAGGGGACACGATGTGTGTACTGTGTAGTAAGGGGAGTGACACGTGGTGGCATCTGAGCCACGAGTGCGAGGGTGTGAAAGTAGAATGGGTGAGGAAGTGCAGAAACGTGAGTGAATGGGTAAAAGAGGGTGGGAATGGCGTGCAAATCTGCAGAAGGGCGTGGGTAAGGGACGGAGGACGCTAGGGTGGGTTGTTTGTTATGTAAGTGAGCGAGTAACTGAGCTGTATATGCCAAATAAAGTGTTTGATTTTTATTTTGTATGAAAGAGTTTACAATAATCCGTGTGATAAAATAAAAAAATCGTATTTTTATATTACGATTACACTAAACTTCTATTAGTAGCCATCCGCAAATAATTTGTCACTTATGTTTATATGCACACTTATTAAATCAGATGATTATTAAAAGAAATATTGAAATACTTGATAAGGATACACTTTAGGAAAATACATTGATACCTAGTGTTTCTTCCCAAAATAGCTTGGCAATAAACAGAACAAATTTTGAACAAATTCACGAAGTGCACTTTGAGGGTCAAAAAGAGTTCCAGGTTTGTCTGGTCTTGTCTTACCCGACGCTGGTTCATCCCAAAGGTATTCAATAATGTTGTAAATAATGCTGGCCATTCTAAAGTATTGATGCCCACTTCCTCCACGTACTTAGTAACAATTTTTGCGCTGTACGGCTTGCATTATCGTGCATAAAAATAGAAACAAATGATACAACAGCAACTGCCAAGATATCGTCTATATATCGACCAGCATTTAGAGGTCAGCTCGCCCTTTAAAGCAAACTTCAGCTCAGACAATAATTTCAGCACCTCCGTAGCTTTTCCTTTCTGACGTATAAACTTGGTCATATTGTTCATTCCTTGGCCTCCAGACTCTCTCTCGTCACCAGATCTCATCCAGCTCGGACATTCACGTTTCTATTCCTCTATAGTGAAGTTGTACTTAATGCGTACATAATGCAATCGATACAGTGCCGAGGTTGTAATTAAGGAACTATTTTCAGCCTTCTTGCACATAATCCATTTCTTTTAGGTGTCTTCTAATTGTGCCTTTGCTGACATTTACATTTCTTACCTGCTGCAAGCTAATTCTGTCCGCAATAGCAGTTGAATGCCGATTTCTTAAAATTTCGATCAAAAGATAATGAGCGTGGTGACCCTCTTTTTTTACCCACTTGTTTATTTGTTTAAAACAACTAGTTTCGCCTAAGCTATAGGCAAGTTTTATTTATTGAAAATGAATTACCACGTAGTAGACGCCAAAACCATTCAATTTCTGAATAAATCTTTGTCTCAAATAATAGCCGACAACGGCGGTGAATAACAATAACAGGAAGAAGAGCGCGATATGGCGGACGTAGATGGCGGAATGGTGATATGGAAGACGTGACTTGGAGAAGACCAACAAGGCGTTGCACGATTTTGAGAGTGCATATAAAAGGAAAAATGTGGTGCAGATTCATAAAGTGGAAAAGGGGCTAAAGAAGCGTATTTCGGATAAGGGGTGAGATTTTGAATGGAATGGAAACGAACTGCATGATACAAGGTAACGATGACAATAGCGGAAAACAGACTGGAAGGTAGAATGGGCAGGTGAACAAGGTGGGTTTAGAAAAGGAAAAGCAACGAGCGTTCAGATATTCACTCTAGTAAGAATGGCGAAGAATGTATTTATGGATCTGAAAGCAGCATACGACTCAGTTCCTAGGAGCAAGATAGTGGAGTGTATGGAAAGGTTGGATGGGAACTGATGCGGTGAAATGGGTGAGAAGGATATACAAAGAGTTATAGGCAAAAATGAGAGTGAATGAAGAAGTGACTATTAGTATATGCGAATGGTGCAGTGCTTGTGGCCAAGAGAATGGAAGAGATGCAATAGATGTTGTTAAGAATGTAAAGGTATCTTGATAAGAAGGGGTTACTCGTGTATCTAGAATAAATCAAATGGATGATATTTAAAGAAAAAGGGTAAGACGGTTAGAGTGACTGAGTAGAAATGGATGGCAAGAATTATTGAGAGAATGAATTGCTTTAAGTATTTAGGCTTTAGGTTCGACGACAGAAGTGGGTTTAGCAAATATTTGGAGTGGGTACAGGCAAGGCGAGAATGGGTAGGGGGTTGGCGAGAGGTGGTGGGATGGTAACCTAGTAAAAGCGATAAATAAGTTCATGCGGATGTGAAGCCAATATTGTTCTATGGAACGGAAGAATAGCGAATGCGAGAAAGGGAGCAAGGCTGATTTTAGCAGAATCTGCGAGGACCCGCAAGATTGATGGCAATGAGAGTGCTCCTGCTGGAAACTAAACGTATGAGCATGCGGTAGGCAGAGAACTAAGAAACACTAGCCCGACTATCAAATTGAAGTATTTCAAGGCTGATTCTATAAAATAAACGTATTATAAATGGAAACCATGTAATCAAATTTTAGGAAACATTTATTCTCAACATTCAAGGAGTGGTCAGTTTTTGGGCCGGCCAGTGTATATAACGAAAGGCACTTCGGAAAACAGTAAGTTTTTCATGGGTCTCGTCGTAGTTCAATCAAATTAAAAATACCGGTAAATTAAAAATAAGTTTTAATAATGAACGTACAAACTGAAAATAATGTCGAGAATTCAATTAATTTAATGCAAAGTGTGGTTAAAATTATCAGATGTCAGTATGAAAATGTTCATACTTTGTAAGTTCGGGATCACTACAGTCGTCTGAATTTTGTTAACATGGACATGGTTAAATAGAAAAAAATCTCAAGATGATTATTTTCTTATCTTAATATTCGCAAAAAATAAATGTTTGGTGTGTATTTTTTGATAAAGCATATATTCAAAAAGATATTTTGAATTCTTATCAACGAAACTAGAAAATAAATTTGCCGATGTACCATTTTCTACAAGAAATTACAGGTTTATGCAGCACGAATCATCGGCACATGGAGTGGAGTGGTAGAGTAAAAAATACCTTTATTTGGCACAACCCTTATGTCCCTTGTACTATTCCCTTTCCTCCCTCACCCACTTCCCCTTCCAGCCTCTTGCAGATTTTCACACCTTTTCCATCTGTGTTTGTGTCTTAACCATTCACTTCCCCGCTCACTCTGCTCTAGTGCTTAAATTATACCACGTGTTAATTGATTCATCCACACCTTCCATCCTCTCTCTTCTGAACCGCACCTCGCACTTGCCATACATATTTTGCCATCCCTGTTCCATTCTCACCTGGGTATGTAGCTTGGAAGTTTACTCCGCACTTGCCACTCCACATAACCAGAGTTGTACGAGTTCTCAGTGTTTCGCTGACTTCAGTTCCTTTCATCTTTTCTTCCTCCCTTACATCAGACAATCCCACTTTCTCATACATCCTTCCTCTGCTTTTTCTCCATCCGTTCTCTACCCACCGCATGCTCATACGTTTACTTTTCAGCAGGATGCACTTTGCCATCAATCTTGCGGGTCCTCGCAGATTTTGCTAAAACCAGCCTTGCTCCCTTTCGACTATATCCTTTTCTCGCATTCGCTACTCTTCCGTTCCATAGAACAATATTGGCTTCACATCTGCATCCCAGATCTTATTTAACGCTATTACTAGGTTACCATCCCACCAACTCTTGCCATCCCCCTACCCATTCTCGCCTTGCCTGTACCCGTTCTGGATAGTTCTGGATAGTTGGCTGGAGGGTAGCATAGCTACAGACACTTAGGCCTCAAAATGGGCCCATTGTGAAACCTCCCTTTAAGGCTGCTCACTCGTCCCACCAGTCAATTTTGCGTGCAAGCTGCAAAACTCTGGCGGGCGAGGAGCTGCCAATGCTGACCATACTAGGCCAGCACTCCCCTAGTATTAGATGCCTGGTGTTTACTAGAGCTGGGCAGAGGCATATTACATGCTCTGCTGTTTCTAGTTCTTCATTGCACCCTCTACATAACGGGCTGTTCACCAGACCCATCGTGTGTAGGTGTTTGTTTAGCCGGCAGTGGCCGGTTAGAATGTTAGTCAATAATTTCAGATTAGTTCTAGATAAGTTAAGGCGGGCCGTGGCTGCAATTTTACAAGGTTGTCTAATTGCTACCTTTGATTGTTTGCAGCCCGGCGTTTCTCGCCATCTTACCTTGTGTAGAGCATGTGTCCTATGCTCTATTATTTTTTTCAGAGTACCTGCAGAAAGTATTTCATCCTCTAGGGTTATTAGAGGATGTGAGGATCCCTTCCTGGCAAGTTCATCTGCTATTTCGTTCCCCTTATATTTAGCTAGCTTCTCCAGGCTGTGTAGACATGAATATAACTCTTTCGACACAAATGTGTTGGCATTTAGTGCACTTAGAGCTGCTTTGCTGTCGGTGAGTATTAGGATATGTCTTCCAAGTGGTGCACTTATCTTGAGATCGAGTTCTGGTGAGAATATTCCATAGCCAGCTCTCGTCTTAGTTTTGGATCCATCAGTATACATGGTTATGTTGGCGCCTTGTGGGATACCATCCATTGTGATGATGGTCTGAAAGTGTTTGACAAAACTGTATTTGGGTAGAATTCTGTCGCACTTACCTTCTATGAGGGGGTCTAGTTTGATAGCTTCACTCAGTATGCTCCTGTGTCCAATGATTCTACCTTTATCATGCCACAGGTCGAGTGAAGATAGATAGCCTTAATTGCCTGTACCCACTCCAAATGTTTGCTAAATCCACTTCTGTAGTCGAACCTAAAGCCTAAATACTTAAAGCAATTCATTCTCTAAGTCATTCTTGCCATTCATTTCTACTCATCCACTCTACCAATCTTACCCTTTTTCTCTAAATATCATCTACTTCGTTTATTCCACATTCGCGACTAACCCCTTCTTATCAAGATACCTTTACATTCTTAAAAGACATCTATTGCATCTCTTCCATTCTCTTGGCCACAGGCACTGCACCATTTGCATATGCTAACAGTCACTTCTTAATTCACTCTCATTTTTGCCTATAACTCTTTGTATATCCTTCTCATCCATTTCACCGCTTCAGTTCCCATCCCTAACCTTTCCATACACTCAACTATCTTACCCCTAGGAACTGAGTCGTATGCTGCTTTCAGATCCATAAATACATTCTTCACCATTCTTATTAGCGTGAATATCTGAACGATCGTTACTCTTCCCTTTTTAAATCCACCTTGTCCACCTTCCAGTCCGTTTTCCGCTATTGTCATCGTTCGCTTGTACCATGCAGTTCGTTTCCATTACATTTAAAATCTCACACCTTATCCGAAATACACTCCTTTAGCCCCTTTTCCACTTTCTGTATATGCACCACATTTTCCCTTTTATATGCTCTCTTAAAATCTTACAACGCCTTGTTGGTCCTCTCCAAGTCACGTCTCCCATATCACCATTCCGCCATCTACCTCCGCGACATATCGCGTTCTTCTTCCTACATTGCCTACATCCCCCATCACCCTTTCTAACTACTGTGCCGAGTGCAGCTCCACTCACTTCACGTCATGTCTTTAGCTTCTTCTCATATACTAACAAGTTCGGTTCATTCCACCCAATACTCTGCTGCCCCAACCTGAATGCGGTATGCTCCGCCTCCCCTCTTCTAGCCGCCCCTGCCTCCTTCCACACCGTACTCGTCTTTGGTCCTTTTTTATTAGGCGGTCCCCCTGACCTATCCACGACTCTTCCACAATCTTAATTTTTCGGTAGCCCACCCTTGCATCTACCCCTTTATGCTTATCTTTCTTTGCCTTTTTTTTAATTTTCCTCTGTACCTCCCTTCTCTATGGCAAGGCCGTTGCAAATATATATGTTAGTACCCCTTAAGTTTATCTTTGCTTGCATCAAACTCCTCACAGTCCAGCTCGCCAACTCCAGCACGTTCTTTTTAGGGCTTCCATACTCCCCTTCTTTACCTGCTCGGGCGTTCCGCAGTTTTTGTTAAAGCTCGCAGCTTGAACGGATCGAGTCTCCACTCTCCAAGTGGCCACAAAATATATCAAATCAAATATAGCTCCTATAAAAACACTTTTTATTTTTCGCTACGCTTCGCTTGATTTTGCTTACCGCCACCGGTAATGTAGTATTGTATATTGTTTTGTGACTTATTACACTAGCTACAGACTTATTACAGTGTTTCACTCTTATTTTTTCACACGTTGGTATCTCACATCCAGCAACCATCATGTGCATCTATTCACAATATGGCAGAGTATCTAAATGAAGAAATTCATAAAAAATTGATTGGAAGATATTTATTACTTCTATGGCCTGTCTCGCTCATAACATCTATTGACTTAACTACTTGTTCTTAAAAAATATTTAATTTATTCAGAGAAGCATTTTTGAGGATTTGGAAAATCAATTTATACATATTTAAATCCTATTTTCGGAATATCATTCAACATGTAATTGGGGATGTCCATAGATGAATACAATTGTGCATTGGGAAGAACATCATATCGAGTTATTTATTTAGTTCATTACATATTTAATAATATTATTTATTTCTTTTTCTTTTGTCCTCGCTAGTTATGGTTAAAGCAGGGTAAGCGATCAAAGGTATTTACCGCAGCACCGCACGCAAGATGTGGGCTGCTTCCATTAGTGCTATTTTTTGGATTTCGTGTTTGCCTTTCCATGTATTTATTGAGGATAGTCTTCAAGTCTAAGTTTTATAGTGCCGAACGCACCTACCACTACTGGTACTACTCTGACCCTCGTATTCCACATTCTACTGGCTTAGATCCTTAGACATATTTGTATATTTTTCCCGCCTCCCTTGCTTGGATATTAGACTCATCTGGCACGGAGATATCAATCAGTAAACAGTAAACAGTTTTCCGCTTGTCATGCACTACAATGCCCGGCCTGTTAGCGAGGGCATGTACATATACGCCAGCAGTCAGTAGCCCAATTTCCTTGCACATAGTCCAATGGATGTGTGTTTTTCCTGTGAGTATATTCACGTGGAGCAAATATCGGGTATCCAGCAATAAGATATGTTCTTCTGTTTGATTGCATAATCTGCATTTTTTTGCTTTAAGATTTTTTTCTGATAGTATCTAGTCTTCGGTGACTGATCTTGAGCTGCAATAATGAGGCTTTCGGTTTCACCTTTTAGACTAGTGCACAGACATAACATCTCTTTATTGATAGCTGGTTTATCCAGTTTTCGAAAGAATTGCCCGTGAAGAGGTTTATACTTCAAATTTTCGATATTTTCAGGTTCAATATTATTTTTGTTTTAGTGTTGCTTCTTAAGCTCTTGGGTGTTTTTTGTGTTAGATATTTTGTTTTAATTATTGAGGACTTTAGTTTAATTGCATCGTGTATTTTGCATTTTGAATTTTTACTGCCCTGTAGAATTGATCCTTTTCCAGCATAATGTAGTTGCTCAAATCAATAATAGCCACATCATAAGCAGGTTCAGGTTCTATCAATGCACGTCCATCGTTTTTAATCCTATGTTTTTTGGCCCAAATGTATTTTAAAAAGTTACTGTAAAGAATACGATTGTCTCTCGTACGCCAAAACGTACGTACACCGTCAAAAATTTTGTTATTACTATACGATATATAAAATATTTCACAATTTCTAATACCGAAATATAAAAAGTAATCCTCGCACGAACAAGGTTTTCTTTTTACACTCATATATATTATCGAATGAATTACTGCACACATGATTAACATCTTAACTTGTAACTTAATTGGGATAAAATTTCTGATGTGTCCCAATAAAGCAAAAATTACTGTATATAATTAAATAAACGATTTTCTGTAACAAGTAACAAGTTCTAACACTCACATACACTAACACACGGCAGAAGGACCTGCCGAACGATAGCCATTTACACATTTTAACAAATACAATAATTACTAACTACTAAGAATATAAAATAACAAGTATGTTTCATCGATCGTAGTAATTAATTATAATAATTAATTGATATCCCAGAAAACAATGAATTTATTAAAACTGTTTTGATATGTAATCAGACAACAATTCACATACATAAACTTCTGTATGTCTTATTTCACAAGTCACGTGTGTTCAACTCGAATAAAAACTTAGCAACGAATTCGACATTCACAGAAATCATAAACTCAGCTTCAGCGAAACGTGCCCCATACGCACACACATTCCTGTTCCGTACCCTAAAAAAAAGCTCGGTGAGAAAAAGCAACCTGCACGTAATGGCATATTTGCACCATAACACCAGCCGTATCTTAATGAAAACCGATACACTGTTGGTTTAGTAATATACTGAAAACTATATTTATAATTTGAGAACATGTGCGGTAATCTCACACATGAGTTAAACTTCGTTACGTATTACTCCTTTAAAACGAGCGAAAAAATACACCTTAAATATTGACACAACTGTGTAATTAAATTGCGCAACAAAGGCGCCCCTCGTGTGATATATTTATATTTTTCTCCTCCTGCATTGCTGCGCGACAACGTGATTGTAGTTTAATTAAAATCCAGAAGCTCCGAAGAAGAGATTATAAATTTCATATTTGAAACACTTGGAGCTTATAATTACTTGTCCTGAACTGAATCTAAATTCTGTCTCCCTTGAAAACCTATTAAAATTGTTTAGAACAGTTCCTGCACGTCCCGTTTCTGGATTCCTGACTCATCCTTATATATTGCTCTATATAAATAATAAAACCCTATTAATTTCTTTAGAGTTAATGCAAATTGCTTTTACTGTTTCATTAAATAATAATAATTTTATACATATTACGGGGCAGTAACTACTTATATTGTACTAAAGATATGCTTTTTAAGGAGAAATAAATGTATGATTAAGTTGATTATTTTTGAAATTATAGATGCTCTATTATAACAAAATTTAATATCACAACTAGTCTATTTATATTCACGATAGTTTTTAAATAAACCCACCCTTATTTAGTTACGATTAGATTTTGCCGTAAACTGGCTAGTTAATATTTTCTCTGTTGAGTAAATAACCTAACATATTTATAATGTTGTATGTAGCCACTTTATGTCAAAGATCCTGATGATAATTAAGCAATGAAATATTGATTATTATAAAATTAATTTTTATAGAAAACTAAATATTATAATATTTATTAAGGTTATAATAATTCCCAAGATTCTAATTATGATTATATTATACTAATTGTTAATATGATATATAAAATAAATGAATTAGTATTTTTAGTCATTCTTAATAATGTAATATTTTGGAAAACGAATCAATTTAATATACCTCATTATATAGTACATATACTCAATTTATTTTCATAGCAAGATAAATGTACCTATTAAATTCTGAGTAGGTTGATATATGGTTGATCGCTTATATTAATTAAATCTAAAAGCGGCGAGAAAAAGATTTAGTTAACTAAATACGACAAATAAAGATAAATTTGTGAGTGTCACTACGTAAATTCTTTGATATGACATTTTATTATTCACATGTATTTACTTTATACGTATTTATTATATTTTAATAGGATTGTTAATTCAATTCCGATTATAAAGGGAACGAACTGCATTCTCCAGGTAATTCATAGTTACGGAATTTCATTGGTGGTGAGTAAATATTTAATTATAAATTGTTGTTATAGCGCGCCGAATTATTGGGTTTAAAATCAAAAACCTCACCTTGTTTAGATCTATTTTCAGATTTTGATAAAAATAAGTTAATACGATGTACGAAATTTTGTATAAAATTCTTATTAATTATTACCTGTATTTTAGTGCAAATAAGAAGTATCTCTACATTATATTTTACCAGTGTCAATTTGTTAAAAATTAAGCTAAAGTAGATTTGTGCTAAAACTATCGAGAATAGTTATGAAGGTGAGATAGAGTAACATGCACTGGCCATGTCATTTTTAATTAAAATTATGATAATTATTATTTTTTATATATTCAGTTTATAAATAATATAAAAAATAATAAACAGTAATGTTTGTTTATGATATATTGCATTCGTTTGAAAAATATATTTTTATATAAAGTAATTAAATTATTTGTTAATTGTTAATTACTTTGTTAGAATTTATTCCACACTGCCATGCCTTTCTGGGCATTGGCAAGCATTCATTGTGTGGTTCCGAGTATCTGATTAAAACTTTTATTGTGTGCTAATAAATTGATTTTTTTGTTGTTCATCTCGAGTAGATATGTTCGTTTGGTGTTTTACTTTCACATCATATATTGCAAGAGTTGTAGATAAATTCGTAAAATCAACAAAAGAACGCCGCCCGAAAAGAATGAGAGGAAAGGAAATTCTGTTTCTCATTTTATCTCTTGATGAACAATGGTCCAGAATCCGTTATAGTTGCTTTGTTAGCACTCCGGCGGTAGACCTGGGTATTGATCAGTAGAGTCTCCCTTGCCACCCCCTTGCCACCCCCTGCAGCCCCCCGTGGCCCTCGCGCTCCTCGTACTCCGAGCTGACCAGTGCCCAGTCCAATTCCCTGCACCCACACTATGACAAATGCTCGCACCAATCGATATATAACTGCTGTCATTTACTATCGCGTACGCACAAATTAAACAGTTTCGCTATATATTATTATTTGCGACCCGTCACCGATATTTGCCAATCTATAAAAATAACATCGGTTGGTTTATATTACATTCCACATGGGAATATTATCGGCCCCAGTGCCGATATTGTATGCTGCAATTTGGTTAAGTGGAAATAATATGTTATAATAATAATAATAATTAAAAAGATAAAGTAAAAAAAATTGCGATTTATTTTGTATTTTAATTTTTTAAATATTTATTGCATACTATTTAAACCAAATTCAGTAAATTTCGATTTTTTAAAGAAACTTGAATATTTTTAATAGTCAATAAAAGTATATTAATTATTGTGGATTTTGATAAGGGCAAGCATTTTATATTCAGGTTGTAATACTTAGGCTGTATAAATATGTAACCCGTGATTGCATGTAATATATTTATATTATTGTTGAAAAAATATTGCTAACTTTCCATTCCACAGTCTCAAGAATCTCTTTTATATATGGAAATGTTGCTTAAACGTTAAAGTTGTGAAAAGTAACGTTTGAACCACGGATTAGATATTGACATGATTGTGAAAGTAATCTGCTTTTATACAACTCAGTCTTAAGATAGCTTTCTCTCATAATTTATTTATTTATTTATTTATGCCATTGTTTATATTGTTTTATTCCATAGATATTATCATACATATGCACTTAATATATTTAAAGAGGAAAACAGCAAATTTATTCAATCCCAAAAGTACCGATTTAATGCTGTAACGTCAAACTAGTCAGACTTAAATCTCAGAAGCAGTTATACTAAACAATTTTTCTGAAAATTTTAAAGTAAAAAACAATTAAATAAGAACCAAAACAATTATTGTTTGATCATCGATATATTTATTTAACTTGTTTAGCCTTCATATAGTAATTTAATTAATTGTATCATTGTATCTTCCTTAAAACTAAAATAACAAAGCGTTTAGTCAAAGTAGCTCGGACAGTGTTAGTGGAGCTTAGTAATTCAGGATGAATTCACAGGATCGCAAGCGGTTTATATACAACTTAATCCTAAGAGGTGAATTCTTATTTTATAGTCTATCATTATATCTCAAACACTTTATTCGAATATTATTGTAATGAAGGGCATCATTGGTAATTCTGGAGGCATTGTATGTTCACGGATTTGAATATATTTCAATTTTGTGGTTTGCCTTCTGACTTTCGCTCTAAGTTGCATTAAGTTGCTTCTGAAGCTTTTGTGTACATTTCAAAATACGTACTATACATTTTTCAAGGCTAGATCCGACGTTATAATGCACTCATAAAATAACAGTACATACTAGTATGTGTTTTCCAGTATTCTAGTTAGAAGGATGTATAAATAGTAGTGGCCTAGAGCAAGAATGAATGAAGAAATCTCGGATAAATTTAGGGTGAATGTAAGGCAGCGATGCCCTGTTTAATCTGTACACAAGTGAGTTGGAAGAGGTATTAAGAATAGGGCAAGCGAGATGGGTGGTGCTAGGATGATGGGTTGTGTAGGTGTGGTTGTTAGCATATGCTAGATTTGTTTACGGTTTCACCCCTCACTTCATCCCAAGATTCGGCTATCCAATAAACGACATTTTTCATCGTAGTTTTCTTTAGAAAATTGTTTACTGTTACTTCACCTTCCGTTGCTTGCAGCATAGACTATAGGAGACGACATCGATACTTTTTCTCATGGTTTCTTGGTCCATGGACTGTATCAGGCTAGTGATGTTTTGTGGCAAAAATAGAGCTCGGATTCCGTGACGAATTAATTTCTTCTTCATGAGGGTGACCCTGCGTTGTTTAGTGTCAAAATCGGCAAAATAAGCAATTTTTTGTCTCCAAATATTTTTTGTTTCGGGCACAAGCTCTTGAAGAAACCAATTATTAAAAATGGTTTTGTCCATTCACGCTGATATCTGATAGATGTAAATAAGAAGCAATGTAGTTTTTGCAATGTTTAAAGTCCGAGGCGTGGCAGCTTTGATGACCATTAACTTGAGTTTGTGGTCACCACTTGCGTTCGCTGCAGAAAGCACTCTTACCTTTTCTTATGAAGATCTGGTACCGCCTGTTCTTCTGTAGAGGTAACGTCTTATAATTTAGTCCTGTTTATTATAGTTATACACCTGATCTAACGTACGATTTTCTAACGTAATAATAATTTGCAAATTCTCACAAAACTTCAATACAACTTCAGAGTCTGCGGTCAGTTTTTCACCACAGATTTCAAGTTGCCTACCGTATCTTTTTTCCATCGGTCCAACCATGAGCTGGAAGAAGGTGAAGAAGATTTCACCGAGAGTGCACGGTGAAACCTTCTTCGCCTTCTTTCAGCCCATTACGAAAAACAGAGCCTTTTTGGTATCGATAGTGAGATCTCGCTTTTTAAAAACTGTTACCATTTTTATGAAAAGGCTTCTGTTATTTTCGATTCTGTACTTAATTTTCTGTAATGGGTCCCATTTATTATTAATAATAATGTCGAGATGTGTGAATTAGTTTGTTCTTTGATCGGTCCAAGATTTAGTATTCATTGCCGGTGGTCGCTGGGAATTTGTTCTTGTTTATTATCATGTAGCGGGGGGTTTCTCTGTTTATATGAAGACCGTACCCTAGGCTGCTCTCTGTTATTCCGTTCATAAGTTGTTTAAAATCATCCATACTGTCCGCGAAAACCATATTATCGTCTGCTCTTCTAATGTTATTTAATCGCTGCTCATTTATAAGAATCCCTTCCTATGCACTGTCTAAAGCTTCTATGAATATGTATTCGGAGTAGATGTTGAATTGAAGCGACGACAATACACACCCCTGCCTCTCCCTACGCAGAATCTTCACAATGTTGGTTGGTCTTCATCTACAAAGCGTCCAGCAATTTCATTTGTATTTGTGTTTTTACTCCGCTATCTTTAATTTATCGCAGATCGTATCCAATTATTTTTTTGATCATTTTCATCTTCACGTGCAGACATACATTCACACCGAGTGTTAGGTCTGAATGTGTATCTGCACCAGGATACTATTTTACTGCTGTAAAAATGTTTTCACATCTTTACTTCACAAGGATGTAATCGATTTGGTTTATAACAATCGCTTCGGGAATGTGGGGAGGCGATGTCGATGTATAGAGCCTTCTTGAAGGGAGCTGAAAACACGTATTCAGTGTAGTAGCTTTGTGTTCTGCTGCAAAAACATTTTTGTTTGTCTATGGGGCCTACTGTGTTCGCCAGTTCTTGCCTCATCTACTTGTGCATTGAAGTCTGACATTGTTATCTTGATCTTGATTAAGTCTATTCAGTGTGTAGTATCTCTAGGTAAAATTGTTGTATCTCTTCCTCACTGCTATTTGAGGTTGGAGAATATTTGGATTATATTCATTGGAACTGGGTTGTTTGATTTTTGTAGTAGTGTGATCCTTTCAGAGACAGCAACAAAGTTACTGATATATTGTGCAATTGTTTTTTCTACAAAGATTCCTACTCCCTTCTCCTGCTGCCGTTGGATGTTCCTGAGTAGTTGATTCTATAGTCATTGTTGTCACTGATCCCCATAATCTTAATGTTCATTCTCTTCATTTCCTTTATTGCATTCTGTATCTTTTCATTTTGGGCCATTGACCTTACATTTCATATGCATATTCCGATGATGCGTACTTCTGCGCTTTCTGCATAATCTTTGGATGATTTATGCTCATTTTTGTTATTGACAATATGCGTGATCCATAGACTTTACGTTATATAATTATATATAGTGTATGGTTTAATTTATCAAAGGCTGGCCATGCAAATTTTATTGTACACTTTATCACTTTGCCCATTTTAAATGTCCTAGGTATATTTTCTTTTCGTTGCCTATGTTTAAAATTTTCCTTGCGCTACTTACTACTTTGGTTTTGCTAAGATTATTTTTTAGCCCAACTTTTTTGGATGCTGCATTGAATGGTTTTAGCTCCGATAGTTCTTGGATATTGCTAAAAAACGCGTTGCAGAGATAGTGATTCCTTGGCGTACGTCTCTCTTATATGTCGGGGGCAGCGTAGCGTACTTGTTACGGCATCGAACTGCTGGGCCAAGGATCGTGAGTTCAAAGCTCACAAAGCGAAATATTTATTAGCTTGCGCGCTCCTCCCGCTCCCACGTTGCTTGGCCAGCATGGGGTTTCACGGCTACATCCTTTTCTGGTTCGGAGTAGATGACATTCTCATCTAAATTTACTCCAGTGGTTGGGAATCCACGTTAAACTATAGGTAGGTCAGCTGCAAGCACTTTTCTTTTGTCCTGTGAGGTGGAATCTTCGAAAGGCACCCATGTCTCCGTCACCACCATTAGATGGTAGAGGCATGGGTAGTGCCGGATTCACCCCGCGTTCTATGCGGGACGCCTACCGGCTAAACCAAAACTCATGTTCTATCAACGTCGACAACGGCCTATCTGTCTCGTCTGATTGTCACGTCTCGTTGGTCTGCTGTTCTGTCTTAGGTCTGGAGGTCGTCCTCGTACGTCCGTCTCATTACTGCGCTGGAAAAATTGGCGACTGCCTTCCAATGCTCAGTGGCATAGAGCATTAGGTGTCCACTTTACTACACTGTCCGTCTGTTGGGCATTCTGTTCCCTCAGTTCCAGCCATAGTGTGGCCCGTTTCCCTATACCACCTATGGCAGTAATATAGCGCGTGGGCCAGGTTGTTCATTTTGTCACTGTAGTGGCATCTGTTGGATTCTACCTACCCTATGATATCTATACAGATCTGGAATACTCCATATCCAGACAATAGCTGGGTTCTCCAATGATTCGTTGTTCCCTGTTGACCAGTGATTTGATTTGCGCGAGGATGAGCTTGGTCCAGGTTGCGTTTGTGGTCTCCTCCCATTGCGTCTGCCATTTTTGCACGGTTCTTCTTTTACAACCTTTGGGGATATTCCATCTTTGATTCCCTCATAGATTGCGGTCCTCGATTATTAGGTCCGCGGGTATTACCACCGCCATGACCGCGACTGCTGGTGCGCAAGCCCTCCTTAGCCTTTCTGTATTTCTCTTAGTCTTCGTAGCAACGACTCAGGCCGGTACTGCGTATAGGAGTTGGGCTAGGGTTGCCTTGGACCTAGCGGCCTTACGTGCGGCTTCTAGTGCCTGTGTGGTGTGGTTGGTATTAGCTTCCAGGATGGTTTCTAGGTACTAGATGTGGCGTGTTATTGGGAACACTGGCCCTAGTATTGTGACGGCCTGGATTACTGCTCTCTTAGTGGAGAACAGGGCGGCTTCGGTCCAGGTTGCCATCGTCTCCGCCTCCTGTTTGGCTTCCTGGTTGGTCTCGATGATGACGCGTCCGCGAAAGACTATTGTCGACAAAACAATTATCAAGAATTCTTACTGTTTATGTTATAATTTAAATACTCCCTTTACTAAATGGCCCAATCAAGAAGGGTGAATTAAAAATCCGTAATTTTAATGTTGCAAGATTTTTCTCTTAGTTTGCCTGCAACATAGTTGTTATGAGAATTCTATTTTAATTCACTTTCACATATCTGATCATTAATATCTCAGCCCTGAATTGTATCAATAATACCCCACGGAGAAGATTTTGAATACTTCACCCCCTGACTGAAGGAATTATGTACAGTTCACATCCCGCATATATATATATATATATATATATATATATATATATATATATATATATATATATATATATAAGAGGTCCTGGAACAGATCCTTGCCTGGGGTATGGCAAGGTTCTGATGGATAATCATTGAGTTTATAATACTTTTTTATATATAAGAAGCATTTTATTAGTCTGTGATTCTTATTATTTATTTCATTAAACGAGATATGAATGTATTTTCTTAGCACTATTAAATAAACTTTAAATATTTAATAATATAATAACACATTTGAAGAAAACACAATGTAGTAATTGAAATGAACATATATGATATAGCGATTTTAAATATCTCATAGTTATTATCATTAAACTTAATGGGAATTATATATTTTACAGGACAGTGTCATGAAAACAGTAGATTTAAAAGCTCAAAATCGGGCGTATCCTATTATATGACGCATTCGGACACTGGCAAGGTCCAGTCTGGTCCGGCAATTGTGGGAGAAGCAGGAGTAGCAGCGGCGGCGGCGGCAGCAGTAGCAGGGACGTGCTCCGTTTTTAATACGCCGCACGTCCACTCACCGTAATATATGACTCTCACATCTCCCCATGCATGCTTCATACATACACAAGAATGGACCCAATGTAATTAATGCATTGCGCGCAATTTATTTCACGGTGATACAATTAGACGTAAGGTATGACCGGACCAGACTCGGTTACTAAAATTAATAGCCGCAATATAAGTTGGGATTGTAGTTTGTTTCGGTGAGCGAGTTCGAGCCAGATTAATACGTTATAGGTGAAGATTCGTTACCCGCTACCTTCGCTCCCTCTTACCCTTAAATTAATACTACCCATTTCGGTTATAATTACATATTTATCTTTACCGAATTATACTATAAATTACATCGGCTTAGTTTCATAGCCGTTAATTTCATTTTATAGCCAATACGTTCTTTTACTTCCACCAATTTCTTCTAATTATATTCCACAAATTACCGAGAATAATTAATTACCGCATAAATCTTACATTAAAATCCTATTATTTTAACAGCATTATCATTACAGCAACATAAAACATTTCAATACTAAATTAATGTTGTTGAAAGAGAAAAAGTTTCACTGAATTTTGCTCTCTTTCTCTATGTAGTCGTGCGTTTTCCTCTAGTCTTGATGAAAAAATAATACACGCTGTGCAGGAACGCCGGGGAAGCTTACGTTATTTAATTTCTGCAGAGGTTGGGTATTGGTAGGGGGCGGCTGCACTCTTTATTCCTGCTCTTCTTTTTTCTTTTCCATCTTGGCCGCACATCAATCTTATTTATGTGGCTACAAAACTCGGGAATGGCGGCGGACCGAAACCATTCCGCTGCTCGCGTTCTAACTGCCCCACACCTGCTGATAATATGCTCTGTAACGACATTGTGAAACTTACCGCTGAAATTCGTTTAGCTATGTACAAGTTTCCTGTTAGAATACGCATTACTACCTTAATAAACTAAAATAATTAAGAAAGTACATTTAATTTAAATTAATTGTAATTGTAATCACTAATATGTTATGAAACTTACCATTGAAATTCGTTTAGCTATGTACTAGTTTCCGGTTGGAATACATATTACTACTCTAATAAACTAAAATAATTAAGAAAGAATATCTTATTATATACAAGTTTTACAACCATATAGCTCAGTGATTCTCAATATGGGAGTCGCAAAAAATAAAAAATATTTGGGGGGCTACAGATCATTCGGGATGTTTTTCTAGACGTAGCCAAGGTGTCCTTGCAAACCAATAAGTTTGAGAAACACTGATATAGATGACTTACACGTTGAGTTGCATACATCTGAGTTAACTGTAGTCCATGATTCCATTGTTAAATGCTTGTTAAGTTTACATTTCATAGCTTAATATATCGCTGGCAATGGCAATGTATAAAACCAATTCGCCTTTATGCATTATCCTTGATGATTTATATTCCACGTAAATAAAAATAATTCCCTCTTAATCAGATCTAAATAAAAAGTACAATTCCCATTTCGGTTTGTGATACATTGTTAAAACCATTTATTTTTAAATTGATCCGAACCCCCAATTCATAATTGAATAACACTTCAAAAGTGATATCAATCAGCAGAGGAAAAGGGATTTGCTGACATTTAAAAAATGACCCATCCTATAAACACGCAATCCACCCTATGAATAAATTAAAGGATATTTTCACTGTGCCCGAGCACGGGCATAAGCTATACGTGTCTCTCAATTGAAAAATAAATTAAAAGTAATGAATACGCTGAGTAAATATCCACACAGCTCCTGAATTATTCATAAATATCGCTCCAATTTTGTGGAACGGTGGATTATCAATTGATATGTATTCGATCACATTTTGCCGTTTGAGGAATGACTGATTCGCTCGAGCATACGGTATTCCGGACATGGTGTTACCAAGTGTTTATGAGTGAATTACAAATCGTCCTTGTATAAAATCGATTCTTCATTAAGATTGATGGACGCTCTATGTTCTCATTGTCCGGTTGCAAAGAGCAAGCGTTTCCATTGCATACGATTTGCTTCTATTAATGATGCATGTGTAAATTGATCCAACGAGTAATAATATTTAATTTATTATAATAAGTGAGATGTTACAAATGGATCGTAGTCATTATAAAGATGTGACATTATTTGAGTAAGAAAGGACTCCCTGAGAATGGCAGAGAACTAATTAATGCAGTTTTAATACTCAAATAATGCTGATGAAGTTAAACATTCGTCAGTCTGACTTAATGGATTACTATATTCACTGTAGACTTATCATTTAATTACAGTTAAAGTTATTAATTCGTCTGTATAAGTATGGAACAAGACGAACGGGAAGGGTGTCTACGGTGAAGGGGTTAAAGTAAAAATGGTTTTCGGAAACGCCGGGTGAGGGGAGTGGGGTTGAGGAGACAGGTTGGTGTGCGGAGAGAAGGACGTAAACTTTATATGCTCAAGTTTTCTCGGCAATTGCAAGTTTAATTTAATATCCTGTTTCATCTGCACAGGGATATTGTGAGTGAAAAGCGCGAATGAAAACAGAGACGAACGCACTGCGTAACAGAGATGAAATATCCATTAAGGAGCGCTTCTCTTTCTCCTCCATATAATGTTTGTGTCACAATTATTAAGATTTCGTTTTCATCTTAATGTTTACCTGCATAAATGACATTCCTGCGAGGCGCTTCCCTCCCTGCTGGATTATAACGGCTCGAGTGGCTCCAACTCAAATTAATTTACTTTATAACGCGCGGATGTTATTAAGGTTTATTAAATCGTTATGAGAGAAGATGGTAATGCTTTATGTGTGCACTTGACATTAATTATTTAGGCGCGCTACGTAATAAGGATTAAATTATCACACTTGAATATATTTTATTTCGTGCAGATATAATTTACTTGTACCCTTATTAAGTTGAAGGAATTTGTTTTTATAATATGCGAAAGTCACATCTATTGTTTTTCAAAATATGAACTGCATATATATAGATCGAGATTATTTATTTCGATAACATTTATCTAAATTTTTGTGAAAAAATTCACTTTAGCTGAATCAATTATAGAGGTTTCGTCAAAGGTTCTCGAACAGCTCTGCATTTAGGATTGTGTGAATTAAAACAAAAATGCGTAATTATTCTCCATAATCTTGTTAGGAGACAATGAAAGTGCCTTTTTTATTAGAATATGTGTTGTTGTTAATTATAATATAAAATGGCAAGTACGTACAATAATAACAATAAAGATAAATAGGGATGTAAGGGGTGAGACGCATGTTAGCCCAAATGACAACCTCTCCTGCGCGTGGTACACCCTGCTGGATAATCAACGAGCCTCTGTCGACCGAATGTCTACCGGAATAAGTAGACCCCCTTTTGTGAACCAACAGCACCGAGTGGATGAACTGATAGGAGCAAGGGCAGCTTCTTACCCTTATAACGAGAAATCATTACTAAAGGTGGACGAATCTGAAAAGATCAAGGACATGAAGATGCAGAAGGTAACGGGAAACCACTGCATTAAAGATACCATGGATATCCCTAGTAGAATCAACATGATTTCAAAACTAACTATTCCTTAGTTTCAAGTCATCAATCGGATCTCCGGGGTTGGGGGGATAGTTCTGCAAAGACTAAAAAGGAGGAAAGTAATCAAGATTGGAACATGGGACGTTAGATATTTTTACGGAGCAGAAAAAATAATCTTTCAAAGCAAAACTTGAAGCAAATATAATGGGACTGATCAAGTTAAATGCAAATTAACTAAGCAAAAATATACTAGTGGGGTAATAACGACCCACAACACCGAAATGGATGATGTTGCAGACAAAAACTTCAAATAGTCCATAACCAACTTCATGCCTGTCTCAGATAGAGTCATTGCGATAAGAGCAAAAACTGCACAACAAATACTTAATATAATCCAGGTATATTTCCCCACTGTTGATAAAACGAAGGTAAAGTGGATCAAGTTTTTGATGACATCCAATGGGCTCTAGATGTCACAATTGTTATTGGGGATTTCAATACAAAAATAAAGTAGAACATATTATTGGGGATTTTCGACTGGGGACAAGGAATGAAAGGAAAGATAGACTGACACATTTCGCCTAAGATACACACCTTTTACTAGATGTACGATAGAAGAATATATACATAGAAATCGCTAGCGGATAAAGATGATACTATTAGGAGAAACAAGATAGAATATGTATTAATAAACTAGCGATGCCGGAATGCCATCAAATTGCCAAATTCTACCCACCACAATCCTGTAACAATTAAACTGGAAGCCCGACTCAAGAAAAAGAGAATCAAAAATAACTGAAAGCGGCTGCAAATTCCACTCCTAAAAGACAAACATAAAGTATAAATGAGAATTTTACAGAATGAATTTAACCCGTATAGTGATGGAAAACAGAAGATCGTACAAGAACAGAGACGACAGGGCATGTAAAACCATATAGAATGAAATAAGAAGGAAAATACGAGATGTCAAAGAAACATGGTATGGGGAAAATATGTAGACATAGAAAACTACAAACCACAAAATATGTATTAAGACTTGAACATACATACAAATATTAAGGAACTAGCGGGTATTAAACGATCAAACAAAAGTAACATTCTACCAGATAAGATTAGATTAGATTAAGAGTGGGTGGTCTTCCAGGACCTAGACCACTGCACCCCTTGTAGAACTTTTGTAGTCCCAGGAATGTCTTAAAGGACTTCTATGAGCTCTGTCCTAGCTAACAGAGTGAAATGTCTCGATGTCGGTTCCTTCGTATATTAGCATTGTTGTATTTTACCGTTTCCATGGCATATTATGTGATTTGCGGTGTCTTCCTCTTTCTCGCATATCCTTTAGAAGGTTTCTTCAGCCACGCCTATCTGTACCATGCTTGTTAAGCCTGCAGTGACCTGTTAGGAGGTCTACGTTTCCATCTCATGTTCCTTCCGCTGTTTTTGAGCCATCTGTAAACCAGGTGACATCTGCTTTGACGGGCGGACCATTTGCCCAGGCCTCTCTTCTTGCTATTACGACTTCGTATTCCTTACTTAACTTGTATTTAGTTGTCATGCTGTCTAGGGACATGCCTATTATAGGCTCTGCCATTAAATCGTTTTCCTTTCACGACAAGTCCGATGTAATCCGCTTATCCTAGGTAGTGGATGCCTTCTATGGATAACTTCTCCAGGAGATCCTCTACTAGGACTACCCAAAGTAGCGGTGGCACTCTGCAGGCACCTTTTTCCAGTTAGCGCTTTTATGGTGGCCTCGCCGAGTATGGATATGATGATCCTGTTCTCTAGGTAGGTGGCCGTGGGTAACTCTCCATCATCCAGTGTCTTTGCCAATAGCCTGCTTAGGTCTCCAGAGCTAAGTCGGTTGACTTCCCCTGTTGGTACGCGTTTGGTCAATTGCTTAGGGAGTTAGTTCTCAGTATACCATCGGCCTTACTAGTGCCTTGAGGAGGAAATACGTAAGGCTAATGGGTCTATATAACTTGGATGTGTGGTCGCTCTTCTTCTTACCTTTGGTAGGAAGATAGCTTTGGTCTTTCGTCACCCCAACCATATGTACTTCGAGGCTATGATAGCTCTGAAGATTGTTCAAACGTGAGGGACGAGAATGACTGTAGTACGACTAGATAGATCTAGCCTCGTTATATTCTTCATTAATTTTCTACTAGACAAAGACTGTAAGGTCACGGGACACAAGTCTTTATTACAATCAGGAATTGTTTGATAACAGCACATATAAGCGTAGTTTAAACTTTCTCAAACCTTTTTTAAAGTGCTAATCCTCTATATATCTTCCTTATTTCTTATAGTTCTTTGCATGTTTATGATTTTTCTACTATCTTCTATCTTTTTTCCGAATTTGCTCTCCAGTTTTTAAATCCCGTTCAACATGGCCTGTCCACCTTGTTGTTGTTCTCCCTCTTTTTCTCTCGGTTTCTAATCCAATATTCTTACTGTTGTATTTTTGTTTTTCCTTCTTACATGTTCCAACCATTGTATTCTTCCCGATTTTATTTCCTTTACCTTTATTTTGTTCAAAAATGTCTGTGTCCGTTAATGGTATCCATTCTTGCTTTTTCCATTTTTGTCGCAGCAATAGCTGCAGTGGTTGCGCTTTTCTTGTTCAAGTGGTTAGTAAGCAAATGTTAGTAAGTATTTACTATGTATGTGTGGTGAAGTATGAGATACCCGGAACAACTTTGACGGGTTGTTACTTGGTAACTATCAAATTTACACTGGTTATTTTGACATTTCGCCATAAAACAATGTTAATTGAACAGCTGCTGACATTTATAGCCCAATAGTACATACAATAACTTCGCCAATGCCGGTCCCAAGCCCGGATGAAAAAGAAGGAGGGGGAGGAGTAGCAACCTCGTTAAAAAAAACAGGGTTCAGCTGGCTCCAGCTGATAGTACCATGTAAGGGCCCCTGCCCAGGGTACAGGTGAAACTGGTTAACAGTCCCGAGGGCAGAGGAGGGAATAAACCCTGAAAGAAAATTCAAGGTTCTCCAGGATGGGGGTTGAATCGCAAGGCTAGCAACCTAGTATTTGTTAAAAGGAAACCTTATGCTAAAAACTCACTTTGCAACAAAGCCTCGGAAGGAATGCGATAACTACAGACGACGACAACTGCAACGAAAACGGACTATCAATATTCGAACCTGGAACGTGCAGAAAATACGGGGGAAAACTGAAAATGTACTCAATGAACTAGATAGAATGAAAAAAATCGATATAGCGGTCCTTACAAAAACAAAACAGAAAGGACAGGAATTGAAGAACTAGGCAAATATCTTAGTATCCATAGCGGGGTACCCAAAATCATAGAGCGAAGAGAGGCGTATCAATCCTAATGGTCAACATCAACTACCAAAACCATCGCTTAACAGCAATCGGTACATATGCATCGAATGAAGACGCATACATAACCGAGAAGCAAGAGTACACAGGCAGACACACTAAATGATCTGATCAGTCAGAATGAAACAACCAGGGAAATCCTTATCCTCGGCGACAAGAACTGGAAGTGCAGAACATCACCAGGTTGTTGGACAATATGGCGAGGAAATCGTGAACGACAACGGCCAACGACTTATCGATATATGCACTCAACACGATCTGCAAATAATGAATGGGTTCTTCAAGTATAAGGCAATATATATATATATATATATATATATATATATATATATATATATATATATATATATACATGGCACCAAGAAACAAGACAACTAAAGACCATAATAGATTACCTGATAATAAAACAGTAGTCAAAATTAAAGGTACTTGACGTTAGATCATACCGTGGCATGGAATGCGGAACAGACCATAACCTAGTGAAACCAAGAATGAATCTTCCATATTTCAAAACTCACAAGCACAGTTTTTACCATGCAAGTACGACTTATATCAACGACGCCTAGAAGCCCTATTGTCAGATAACACACAAGATAAATCATCCCTGCAAATGTATGACCATATAACATCGTGCCTGCATCCTGCAGCCAAGGATGCAATAGGGTTCAAAGATGGAAAGCCGATGAAGAGGAAACACTGGTGGACTGAAGAGCTTCTAGCAGCAAAGAAGGAAAAACAAGACCTATACCTCAAATGGCTGCAAACTAAAACGGGGGAGGACAAAGCTGCATACAAAACCTCTCTTGCCAACTTTAAACGTACTGTCATCACCGAAAAGAACAACGGCTTTGACATGAAATACAAGGAGCTAGACACCTAAATCGGAGGTAAAAGGTCCCAGGAGCATGGCGATTCATAAGAACATTAAAGTCAGACAAACCTGAAAGATCAGGAATTAACATAATAAAACCGGGTACATGGGTTAAACACTACGAAAATCTGCTAACGGAAAGCCGCACAGACTACACTACCGAAAATGGAAGTGTACACCTCCTAGAAGGCGATAAAGTCGAAATAAGTGGAGGAGCTATTGGAAATGCCATTAAGAAACTGAAGAATAGAAGATCATCTAGCCCAGGGGGTATTCCAGCTGAATTGCTCAAGTATGGAACCAAACCACTATTCCAACTGATATCACAAATGTTTACCAAGTGCGTAAATGGGGATAATATGCCGAATGAGTGGGAGACAGCGTGCATATCTCTTATACATAAAAAGGGAAGCAAGGTCTGTTGCGATAATTATCGGGGAATATCCGTAACTAGCACATTTAGTCGGCTGTATGACAGAGTACTAAAAGAGTTAATATGCAAAGAATACCACCCACACGAAATAGAGGAACAACGTGGCTTTCGAGCAGGCCGATCAACAGTCGACACATACATATTCTGCCTAATCCAACTAATAGAAAAAAGGATCTCCAGAAACAGAGAGGTACACCTTATGTTTGTAGACTTAAGTAAGGCATATGGCAGCGTGCCCGTGAGCAAGATGTGGGAGGTACTGGACGGAAGCAACATTAACGTCAATGTGATTGGTACTATACAAGGAACAAACATCACAAATAAACCTGGGAACCCACCTAAAGAGCAGTTTCGTAGTTACAAAGGGTCTCCGACAGGGCTATTGTGTATCGCCAACACTGCTTAACATATATCTTGATGCCGCCCTGAAACAATGGAGAAAGAAATGCCATGGAATGGGAATGCCGGTGGAAGATAGCACCCTATATACACTGCACTATGCCGATGATCAGATCGTTGTGGCTAAAGACTACGATGATATGCATTATATGTCCCGAAAACTTCATGAAGAATACGGAAAATGGGGATTAGAAATGAACTTTAACAAGAGTCAGTACATGTGCATTGGTGATTATGGAAAATGGCGACAAAATAAAAACCTGCAGAAAGTATACTTATCGTGGCACTGAAATTGATGATAATGGTAAAGTGAAAAGTGATATAAAGAACCGTACCACCAAGGATAGGAAAGTAATAGGGGCACTAAACTCTACACTGTGGCAACCTAACATAAGACGCCGAACGAAAATGCTCATCTATAACTCGATCCTTAAGAGTACGTTAACCTACGGATGCGAAGGATTGCCTATTTCTAAATCGTTGGAGAAGAACCTTCTTGCCGTAGAGATGGACTTCCTGAGAAGATCAGCAGGAATATCCAGGCTCGACAAAATACGAAAAACGGTGATTAGAGACAAAATGAAAGCGAAAGACACAAGCATACATGAAATACAAATAAAACAACTGATCTGGTTTGGGCATGTGAACAAGATGCTAGAGGAACGCCTACCGAAGCAGCTTTATGAATGGATCCCTCCGGAAAGAAGACGACGAGGTCGCCCAGCGCTTGCATGCGGTTATGATCATGAAATCGATGTCTGAAAGGAATCTCAAGGAAAGAGATTAGCTTATATATATATATATATATATATATATATATATATATATATATATATATATATATATAGTACACACAATGTGAAAACGGCAAGGGTTATAAGTTCGCGTTAGCTCTACTTGGTGATCTCACATCTTGTTTTGTGTGACACGAAGTCAATACTGTTTTCGTCCGTACTATGTGTTGCTTTTTGCTCGGTCTGATGCTTGAATTTGATGTAAATCTGTTGTCTCTATTTTTTCTTACACTTAGGTCTTGTTTTCAGCCGACCTCGGTGACTGCCACAATAATGCGTGATTTTTAATCAAATTTAACTTATAAATAAAAAACTAGGAATAAGAATTTATTTATTTATTATTTATTCATTCCTATCTACTATGTTATTGGCGGCACAATAGATTAGTAGTACTACCTGAGAAGAACTGACGAGATCTCATGGACAACATTTGCATGTATAGATTTCTAAGAAGCTAATTAACAGCTATATACAGCATGGTTATAGCTACATAGTAACTGAAACTTTATATGAACAACAAACCAAATGCTGACCATCAAATTGTACACGAGTTTATCCTCAAGACTACCATCTTTTGAAAATTCAAACCTTAATAAATCAAAGTAAAGCATATTTAATTTATTAACAACGTGTGCAAATATATTACAATTTTTTTATTTATAACATTTAACATAATCTATTCTCAAAATCTCATATTATTTTAATATAACAATGAAATACTAAAAAATAGGTATCTATGTATGTATGTATGCACATATCACACTTACTTTTAATCATTGAAAAATATCGTTTTACTTAAGCAGTAGGTGTGCCATATTAATTATTTATTTCCACGTCTTGTAAGTTTAAACTGCGTATTGCTTACAATAGCAATACAACTTTAAATGGAAGTCAGTAATGCACGCACTTTGGTTACCATATAAATTGATTCTACTAATTGTTCCGGTTACATTAAAATGGTCCATGTGCTCTCTGATCGTCGTTTCGAATATTGCATCGCCAGGTTTTGTTCTTATAGTTATTGTATAGTACTTACTATAATCTGCTACAAGTAACGAATTGTCATTAATTAGCAACTGTGAGTCTAAAATAGAATGCATGTTGAGTCGCATACAATCAGCGTAACCGTTCAACATGTTATTTATATAATCGACAATAAAATTTGCCGCTTTTAGAATTAACGAGTCATCTCTTGCAATTTCTTTGCTTGTTTGGCATGTACACCAATGAGGTGGTATTTGTGCATCCTTACAAGTTCTATTTGTTGTTATGTTAGCAAATAAACTATAACCTCTATGAAAACCTTGTTTTGAATCTCTTGAAACTATATAATCATTCGTTAGGTTATTAAAATTGACTAAATCATTGAGCGTTTCATGTAAATCGAAAGGTGTCGTCAGTCGCCTTCTATTAGTTCTTAAATTGGCAGTTAGCGCGGATTTTTCGAAAGTGCTCGCGTGCGGAAGCCTAATATATACAAATGGAAGACGTTCTTCCATTCTTCCTTGATACGTTGTTCTAATCTTACCCCATCGGATTCCATGATCACTCATCAAAATTAAAGCTGTATTATTTAGAATACCGGACTCGTCAAGATGTTTTAAAAAGTTGTAATAATCAGAATCGCCTAATTTGGGTTTATTTAGAAAATCATGTGATAAACTGGTTCCCCAGAAGAAAGCAAAAAATGATTGTTGGTTAATATGCATAGCTTTTGTAAATTTCGCCATGTAATCTAAAAACACTTTATAAACGGAACGAGCACCTATACACTGATCTAGATTTGCCCGGTGCATATTTCCTATTTCTTCTTCTGCCGTCAAATCGAAATGATCATAAAAGTAGTCAGTCGGTTGGTTTTTGAAACCTTTTCGGTTATAGTTGAATATACCCATCCAAGCTGCATCTTCTCCAAAGGCTGTTGTATATCCTGCAGCTTTAAATTGGTTCCAAATGAAAGGACACTTATCGAAAAAGGAACCCTGGTTAGGCCAACATGTGATTTTTAATTCATCTTCCGTTAAACCGGTCAAAACTGGTATGATGTTTGGAAAAGTATTGTCGCCAACTTTATTATAGCCCATCATCTCTACGGCTTGTAATTTATTAAGGTAGCCTATCGTTTTAGGCATTTGTCTATGTAAATTTAGTCTAGAAACAGCATCAATTCCTATAATTAAAACATTCAATCCATTTTGATCAGATATTTCCTTGTTGGATGATACATTTTTTAATGGCGCAAAACTGAAGAAATCTTCATAAATTTCTTCATGTTTATAGCTACATTTAACTTTAACAAATTCTTCTAATATATCGACACTACCGTTAAAACTGAAGCAATTTTCATGGTATACAATACGATTATCACTTTGGCCATTCCTCGGTTCCTCTCTATAAAACGGTTGGTAGCAGCAATGTAGTAAATCTTTTTCATATATTTGATAATTTATTAGCGAAGATTCTATTAGAAATACTGATATATCATTAGATCCTACCAATGGAGGCTCACCATTATTACACACAACTTGAGGTTCTTTGAAGATAAAATTCTTTATTGATGCGTCCATAGCGTTCATTTCGGGTATGGCACATCCAGGCGTACGCACTAAAAAGCCTTGCATGTCTTCTGTAAATGCAGTTGGTGTCGGATGCGGTTGGCCTGGGTATGTGGTATTTATCGAATAGGTCTGTATTTCAACTACGTTGAAAGTTAAAACCAATCCGCACACGATCAGCACGACCCATGGTGGGTGAGATTTGTTATTATTTATTCGCTGTAAGCCGACTGACCCGTAGAAAGTCATGATTTTATTAGAATTTATTTTCTTCAGCACAATAATTTATTAAAATATTTTATTTGTATGTTTGGCACGATTATAATTTCTAAACATCATTAGGATTTCGTATTTTTATTAGACACGTGTTAGGTATGGTTAGAAAATGGGAAAATTATCGCAATAATTACATAATGAGTATTATGCTTTGTGTATGTGTGTGTATTTATGATCATAAATAGTGCCACTGTATCAAATTATTCGATATAATTCATAATGTATTTGTGTATGAATTAGTAATTATATCGTATAATTTTATACAATGGTACTGTTTATGATTATAAATAATGTAATGATTTAGTTGTCTAGTAATTTAAGTTACAATTATCTTCAGTTCTTCAGTCATATTTTTCTTGTTAATTATAATTTATGCTCTTATTGAAAAGAATTCAGTATTTTTATATTATGTATTATGAAAAGTATTATTATTTAAGCCATATTCTAGATTATTTTTATTATCGAGTGTCAGGGTGGTTTTAGAAATCTATCATATCGGTGTTGATAGATTGGTTGCTAAAGCCATTGTTTTAGTAATACAATGCTAATTATCTGGTTTAGGCACAACTTTCGGAATTAATTAATAAATAGTCTGTGGCATGTTACTTATCGTCACTGTTGCAGGTCGTCTTGCTTTTTTTCTGCTTCATCACGGTGTAAAAGATTCTTGTCACTGCCTACCACTTGGACCTGCTCTCTAGCATCTGGATTCCAATCTCTCTGGGGGTGCCTTCCCCCAGTTCGAGCCACAGGGTGGCACGACACCATCGATGGCATCCGTATAGTGCGTGGACTGTCCTACAACAGTATCGGTATCTGGCCGTCGCGGCCCTATCCGGGGCTGATAAGTATGGAAAAGTTCGGATAGGGTCTGCCTGGTGAATCTCACCATGTCCTCGGTCCACCAAAGATATATCTGAGGGATGATGTTCCTGGTCCACTCCATATTTGCGGTCCCTTCCCATCTGCGTTGACATTTGTCTACGTGTGTCGCTTATCTTTATTTTACAGTCCTTGGGGATGTACTCCACTCTTGATTGCCATGTAGATTGCCGCTCGCTCCTGCGCCATCAAGTCCCCAGGTATTGTAGCATCCACCGCCTCCATCGCATCTGTGGGGTGGAGTTGTATGCCCGAAATCCGAAGAACACTGGTGGGCAGGAAGACGTTGCGCTGGATATTGGCTCCCCAACTCAGGCTGGTGCTGCATACTCCTCTTCTTTTCACCAGGCCCTATGTTTGGCAGCAGCCTCGCTACGGTTGCATCGGTGCTGGCTCACTTCTGAGTGTCATCTAGTACACGCTGGGCGTGGCTGATGTTTGACTCAAGGATTGTTTCCAGATATTGTAGTTTCCACTGGATCATGTAATCTTCCCACATCATTCGTAGGGTAGTGTCTTCGTGTGTTCCTCTTCTCTTGGTCGAGCTCAGGGCCACCTCAGTCTGTCTGCTGAGCCCAGCGTCTATCATCCAGGCTTCCATTATCTCCTTCATTTTTACCTTTGTTACCTGTAGCTCTCGCCACCTGGCCTTCCCTACATAATTGTGGAGGAGGTGTGGCCAAGGTTGTGGAGGCCCTCTTCCCCGAAGCACACACAGCAACCTGCCGGAGAGCCCGACCACAGACAGCAACCACCGGAACCAGGACGAGCAAGAGAACTGGAGCGACGAGGAAGCTCTCCAGGCACTTTCAAACTGCCAAACAGGAAGTCGCCGGGGCCGAATCGGTTCCCGAATGAGCTGATCAAGGTAGCGTCAGCAGGAATAGCTCCGGCGGTGACTAAAATCGCCAACGAGTGCTGGAGGACTGGTACCTTCCCAAGATCATGGAACTCTGGGCCGTCACCTTTCACGACGTCCTGCGGCTGGAGCTCCCGGAGGACACCAAGACAATAGCATTCGCCTACGATCTTGATGTAGTGGTGCGGCAACGCGAACTGGAGGCGGTCAAGGCTGTGATAAGGACCACGGTGAAGGCGGGGGCCATCGCCGTTACCAAAACAGAGGTCGCCCTGCTCTCCACCAAGAGAGCATGTATCCAGGAGGCCACCGCCAACATGTTGGGCGAGACGCTTCACATAGCCAGGAGGATCAAGTACCTGGTAACGGTCCTAGAGGCCAACACTCACCACTCCGCCCAGATACTTGAAGCCACGAGGAAGGCCGCGAAGACAGAGGCAGCGGTTGCCAGGCTCCTGCCTAACATCGGCGGCCCCAGCGAAAAGAAACGGAGGTTACTAGCGCTGGTGTCGCGTGTCCAGCTTACTTCAGCAGCACCCGCCTTTGTGGACCTCACCAAGACTATGCGGAACGTCGACAGACTACGAAGGGCACTGCGCACCAGCGAATCATCATGGGATACCAAACCGTCTCGACGGACACAGCGGAAGTGCAGGCCGGGACCACTCCTGGTGACCTACTAGTATTGGAGCAGCCGACATCTTCCGCCGTAAAAGGGCCGGGGAGGAGCCGAGGAACACGTGAGGCAGTATGTGCGGGAACGATGGGGCGATGGCAAGCACGTTGGGACGCCACCCCAAATGCAGACTGGGCCCGAAGATTAGTGCCCAACACAAAACTATGGGCATCTAGGTGGCATGGTGAGCTGGATCACTGGACCACCTAGGCCCTATCTGGTCATGGAGTCTTCCAGTCATACCTCTAACGGATAGAGGTAAACACCCCAAGATGCCGTTCCTGCGGTGGTGTAGACGATCCGGCTCACACCTTCTACGAATGACCAAGATGGATGGCGGCGAGGACTGGCTGCGGGTGAGAGGGACCTCACCTGTAGAGCTAGGGGGAAACATGGCAACAGACAGTGACGCTTGGTCGGCATTCACAGGGTACTTCGGGAAAGTGATGCGGGCCAAGTTTGAGAACGATCTAATACGATCAATATCCGCACAAGAGACATGAAGCTTGACTACTGTTAGACCACCAAAGGGGCCTAATAGTGCCTGCCAGGCGGACAAGCCCTCTTGGGACAGAGCCTGGGTTTTGTTTTCGCCGGTAGGCGCCCCGAACAAGACGCGGGGCGAATCCGGCACTACCCTATGAGTAAAAGTTAAACGGTATCTGGCGGCACAACATCAATTAGAAATGCACACCTATATGGTAATAATCGTCAACATGCTCATGCCATCAGGATCACCGGGTAGTGCCCTCTATGAAATAATATTCCTACAGAGTGCTTGAGATATCAGCCCAAAGCCAATTTTGTAAAACATATATAAGTATGAATCCACCTTTAGCAATCTACATATCTAGATTTCGATCTTATTAGATCTCGTCAGTGTAGCTCAGCTAATGAGGATGAATTTACACAATATCCCGAGTGGTTATATACAGAAATGTTACAACTAACCCCCTAGGAGGAAAGTTAAACGCCATCTGGCGGCACCATATCAATTAGCAATGCGCTAGGTGAGCTACACTGACGAGATCTAATAAGATCGAAATCTAGATATATATAGATATAGGAATAAAAATGATAAGTATCTTAAAATCGAAAATCATGACGAACGATAAGAATAGAATATCCAATGCTGACATAGGAAACGAGAGCAAAGAGGTAGTAAAAGAGTAATATATACCTAGGCAAACTTATTTCTTTCGCACAAGATGCCTAGAATAAGGAAATGACCCAAAATATAAAATTAGGATGGGCAACTGAAAAACGTAAACCAATCTAGAACAATATAGAGGGACGACATCGCGAATTGAGAGGAGGACAATACGTATGACAAACGAAAAGCTAGTCACTGGAACCAACCAGGGAATGCGTATATCCAGCAATGGAGGACTTATTATGATGCTGGTTATGACTTTGTAGAGAGAAAGTCAGACCGTCATATTGCGGAAAAAATAATACTACACATGCATATGGTAAATTCATCCTTAATTGCTGACGAGATCCAACACACTTATACCAATTATAATATTATTTAATCTCTTTAGAACGATTAAGTACACGAGATAGATGAAATTTATTTTGAGACGGAGTGCTACAATCAGAATAATAATAGAATGTCGTGAAATAAATAATAAATAGTGCCTGCTATATAATAGAAATGCTACTAGATATTCTGATAGTAATGATGTAAATTGCAAAACAATGTCCAATATGTGCAGGGAATAATGCGTCTCGCACTGCATACCAATTTACTTATTGTAAGTACTCATCTACATGTAATGCTCCAGAAGACTTTAATATGCACTACAAAATGCTAAATTCTACATTTTGGCCATTGTTTACATTTAACAGTCATTGTCAGATGAAATTCCTATAAAATAGAGACATGCAACTTTCAGTCCACTTATATGGTATCCAAAGCCGGATCAATATGCTAATTTCTTGAATTGTGAGGACGACAAAATATAATATTAGTAATTAATCATTTTCAATTATTGTATTACGAACCAGAATCCATATACAGAATCTCTTAACTTCTCACTTTTCGAAATCATGCTTAGTTGAACGTATCAGCACTATTAAAAAATGCTCAGAGCAACAAAAGTCGCAATAAAACGACATTGACGTTGGCACTGGTAATAAATTATAGGCATTAAGCCTCAGAACTAACGCTTATTGATTTCTAAGATCTCGAGCTGTGAAATTAATAATATACAGATTATTTTGAATTTTATTTGAAGAATGGGAACAGTTTTCAAACACCTACTCTGTATAGGTTCAATTTTGCAAGCGTGTATATTTACTATTGACGTAGTTAGTGGGTAAAAAATGTTGAATTGAATATGAGCCAGCGCTGGCACCAATTCCAATTATATTGAAATAAAGCACAGACGTGCATACAGTCAAGGGGTCAGCAACGGATGATTTGTAGCCAGCAGAGCGCAGCAGTGCCGCGCAGAGAAATGGACTGTCCACTTCCAGCGTCTTTCCCTCCGTCGACCAGAATATTGACGAGTGTTCCAACTAAAACCCCCTCGAACCGTCCATCTCCCGGAATTTATATGATGTTCGCCTCGCGCCGAGTATTGGTCGACGCCGGCATCCAATAACCGGCGCCATTTCATGTCAAACTGAAAGAAACCGCACCGATAAAACATGACATTCCGAAATGGACAGACGGAATCTATAACTCTCCCTTCTTGTGCGATCCACGCACGTCCGCACCGTTTCAGACGGCGAACACTTTTATAAATTATATATAGACCTGGAGCAATGAGATTCCCCTCCCTACGACAAGACCTCGTTAAATGTTAACGGCGATTGTAAAACTTGCCAGTTATAAACCTGCTGCTTTTGTATTATATTTGTCGGAAAATTGCGCAGGGCAACGTTTTCATGTTGCCTCCCCAGTCAACGTTTTCTCCCTTCATTTGAAACCGTCACACTTTCCCTCCCGCTTTATTGTCTTTTTATAGCTATAATCTGAATATTTAATCAATAAATACAACAATTCCTCCTGCTGCGACCCGGAATAGCGGGACGGGGGACTAGAATGAGCTTATGGTGGAAAACTCTTAATGTCGCAATGATCTACTCGACATGATTTGATTAGTGCCAGTTTTCCAGGCGACTGACCGCACCTGATCCGGGAGATTGTACACCACATGGTCATTTCACACCCCCGGTTCCATTTGCCTAAATGATAACGTTCTCTGCTATATCAGTTCTGCTTAATCTAATAACCAATTCCGGCCGTGATCAGGCTACCGCGTCTTGATTATCCCCTATAGGAAGGGTCTTTCTTGTTATACCTATTTGGTCAGTACTATTCCATCTTACTTACTAATTCCCCCTTGCAGAAATCAAGCCAATGCAATAAAATTATACATTACACCGCTACGATATGTAGTAATTTTCCGAATTATACCCAGAATATATTAGTTGGATGAGGATGTTTGCCTAGCAATCAATATATAATATACCGTGCGTTCTTAAACGTTAGTTTATGTGGGATGTAGAATTTATTAGATTTAAAATGTTCATGAGAATTTCCTTTCAGGGATTTGCACGTTCAGTTTATTATTTTAAATGCGCCTCAATATTAAACTTACCGTGTTAATACATGTTATTCATCAATCAACGAAAATCGCACAACATTTGAAACTAAACAAAAACAATCTTGCACGCTTATGACTGATTCTGTCTTTGAGCAGGGTAGAATATATGTACATTTATTAAAAAGCACGGTGGAGTTGATGACAGCAAAAATTACACAAAGATGCTCATAAAACTCATAAAACTGTCGTTCAGTTATATAAGAATTAGATGAATTTGAAGTCAATTAAATTTTATTTATTTTTTAAACTAAAAGCGAGTAGAAATATCTTCGTCGAAATGTTTTGAGAATCTAAAAATTATTAAAAACATGGTTAGGTTTTTAACCTATGTTTCAAATTTCAACAAATTACGACGAATAATAAGAATAGTTTCTAAAATAAATCACCCATGTTTGCGATCGAAAAAGTAAAGCACGTTAATTTCGAGATTTCCAAACAACAGAACTTCTTTATACGAAATGCAAACTGATTTGCGGCCGTTGGTTTTCATATCTTTATGACTATATTCGCGTTTTAAATTAAGTGATGTGAAGATGTGCATACATTACGTATACAATCTTTACAATTCTTAGCATTGTTAAACTGTTATAAGTAATATGGATACTTAATTTTTTTTATAAAAATTAATACCTGTTTATTGTCAATTCTAAAGCAATATGACTATTTTTATATAATGGAGATTAGATTATAACTAGATATTAATTCGGTAATAGTATTGGATACTACTATTAAAATCAATAATCGGTTAAAGTTTTGAAGTATGTATTTTTCATAGCATATCTTGTGCAATAAGTTTAGAAAATGATTATGTGCACAACAGAGAAATGTCTATTATTAAGGTTAATACAGTACCGAAATAAAAAGAAACAATCAAACATACTTCTACAATTTATGTAAATTAGATGAAATAATCTATGTGGCAATAAAAGTCAGTACAGCAAATTAAATATGTAAATGACGTGACGCATTAAAATACTTGCAGATAGTGTGTGATTTGGGGGGAGATCGTAAAGGAGCTTACGTATTGTGACGTATAATTCTCGGTGTGGCTAAATATAGAAGGGAGATGACGGATGGATGCGCTGACATCGGGTTAATTTGCAGCAGGAACCCGATAAATGTAGTTAATATAATAAAACCATCCTCCCCTATCGCGGCTGAATAATTCGACACTTTGTCAAAGATATATGCCCGCCGCCGCTAATACCGTACAATGGAGCGATAAAACGACGCAGGCAATAATGCAGTTGTTTCATGGTCTTGTGGTTGGTCCAGATGGCCGTGCAATTTATCATTATTAGGGGCCCATCCTCGCGGATAATATTTTCTACTTTACATGGACAGCGGGGCGGAGCAGAGCCGGGAGAGGTGCACCGTCAGTGGCCCCACGCTCTTTCTCGTAGGAGTTTGCGAGATGACTGGAACATCCATCAGCGCTCCCATTCTCTGCGATGATGAAACTGAAGCTTCTACAACATCCCTGATAAGGGACGGTAAAAAACTTGAGCGAGATGTCTCGAGATACTTTATGTATAAAAGAAACGCGCAGACGAGAAATCTTCCTGGATCGCGCAAAAGCTTCACATTTATAACTAACCTCATCCATCTTCTTCCGCGAGGGGGAACTCAAATGCAGCTCAATTTGTCAGAAAATCTAATGCTTCAGTTTCTTCCATGCCGGGCTATATGGCATTGCGATCTCGGTTCCAATAAAAGCCGAATCGAACAGCCGCTGCAACGTTTTGTGCGATGATCGCTTGAAATTTTCCCGAACGCGAACCGCTGCCGCCCCCCAATCGTCCCCGACTGTATACTTTATTTTTCCGCATGTATAAATGTATATGAGTGTATATAAAATAGACAACGGAACGCTGTTATGTAGGTATTCACTGCGCGTCACTGGAAGAGGGAGAGATACAGCTCGATCAGCATCTCATCGGATCGGGTTTAATACGCGCGCGGGGGCGGCATAATCAGCGCTAGATTGGCGAGCGCCCTACATGCCCGATCAGACACCGTCATTATCTTGGAGCAATACCGAATTAGCTAGTAAATATTCATGGCTACCGTCTCATCGCGACGTTCATTAGCTCTGCAAGGGATAGACTCGCCTTCACGCGGCCTTCCGTCTCTTCGGACACGACCATTAGCATGTCAAAAGGCTCATATTGCCCACGCCGGGGCAGCTTGTTTGCCATCCGGACGACGTACAATCCGTGTGTACATATGATACGTGAACTCACGCCTTATTAATGCATCTGTCATGAGCCCCAATAAAGGCATTTACATGGAGAGTGCCATGTGATTGGAATTTATCTGAGCAACGGCCCGATAAATCCCTGCGACTTTATTAGATATCTCCTAATTTATAGCGCTTGTCTCGATCTAGCAGTACAAATAACGGCGATGTTATATATAACCTTCGCGCCGTTTATAAAATTTTAAAGAAATCAATACGACTACCAAGTTTTTCTCGTAATACTATGGCACTAACAAAACTGTACCTCCTTATTTCTTTAATATTATTCTATTTAATAATTAAATACACATATAATTTAATTAAAAATATTAGACACTGGTCCTCGCAAGTTAAAAGAAGTTAAGGTCTTTATATCTTAACTTTAAATCCTTTTTCTATTTAATAAATAAAAGTGGGTTTATGTCGAAATAATGTAAATAAAGAAGGAATTAATTTTATTCATATATTATCCATAATATTAATATTCTGACAAAAATAAGTAGAGAATTGTCGATTGGTAATTTCAGCATAAATGGCCTAAAATAATTCTCATTTCTAGTGATCCTGTCTTATTTTATATTTTATTCTTATAAAATTTCTATAGGACGTCTTTTTTATTTGTTTACTTAACTATTTATTAATGATATTTGATTTGAATAGTTTTTAAATTTAGGTTTTTTTAAATTGTTGGTATAACATTATTTTTTTCGCAATACCGTTTATACCCAAATATTTGTGTTTACCTGTAATACACGTATGGCAAGTCATACTTCCCTAAATAACAGCATAATAACACGTATAGTCGAAATAAAATGGTACAATTCACCAAGATTATATAATCTTATAATTGAAATTAAATTAAGAAATAAAAGGTCAATACTATCTACGCAACTGTAATGTTGCTGGTATCACACACATCAAAATTCAACATGATTCTGATTCTAAACTATAAACTGTAGCATCACTAGTTTCAGATATGTATCTGGTGATTTATAGTAACCTATTGTAATAAAAATTCAATTGCACAGACACATACATATATCATGTATACTGAGTTACAAACAAAGTAACGCACTAACTAAATCAGAATTATAACAACTTTAATTTATATTATATTATATAAAAATACAATAATAAGAGACTGTCTTAAATTAACCAGTTTTCTGGCTGAATTCGTCTAAATATACCTTCAATCAAATGTCTAATTAGATGTTGATCAATGCTATCCTATTCTGGACGCACCTGGCGAGCTCTAACACGTCCTCTGAACTCATTCCAAACATTCATGCCAGCCCAAAAATCTATGGCATACATCCTGTAGATACCGCATGCGGTATGAGGTCTTGCATTGTCCTGTATTAACTAAAAACTCTGACCCTGTGCCTAATATATTGTTTGCATTTAATGATCGTTCTTGAAGAATGAAAAGCTCAGTTTTGCATCTAGAAACCCCCACTCAAACCATAACATACCGTCCTCCAAAAATTTCATTTTGAACGACGTTGGCTGAAGAATATCTCTCCCCTTGTCTTCTCCAGACTCTATGACATCCATCGGGTCATAGAAAATCGTGATCCCAATTTTGGTGCATCATAACAAACTTCAGTATGCGCTGCTTGTGTTGCTGTCGTGTAATCCGTAATCCTAGGTACTCCATTCGGCTTATATGCCTTTTAACCAATCGCTACCAATCTTAGTCGAAGAACTGTAACTGATCACATACAGCTCTGGCACGTATCGCTCTGAGTCTCTGAGCTAGTTCAACAGCTGTTTGTGACGATTTCAACCACATTACAGCCTCAAAAACCTATCATCTCGTGCATATGTAGACCGCGGTGTCTCGTGGTACCTCTGAAGTGCTCGACGTACAGTTATCTCCGATTTCCCAGCAGCTCGAGCAGCATATCGGCCCTCTTCCACTTAAACCGTCGCCCCCGCAACTTCTTCGGGAGTTATTTGCATTTTATTAAAGGAAACTGTTTAAAAACAAGCAAGCAGCCATAATAAACAGCAATGCTTAAAAAACTTGAACGGAATATGCGATATATGAAAATAATAATTTCAGGTACAGAATAATATCAAATAAGACTTGTTGACAATAATACTAATATATAAGTAACAAAACACAAGTCATAGCCATCTATGTCAATAATTGGCTTTATAAAAAAAAGAGATAAGGAAAACCTGAAGGGCGCCACTTTTTTGTAATCTCATTGTCAATACTTGTTGAAGGAAATATATCTAACTGAAATATCTCTCAGTATCTGTGTGACATTAACTTACTACAATGATAAATAATCACTTTTTTCAATCAACCAATTATGACGCGTGTTTTGGTAATTTTCAATCAATAAGGTGGTAGTATATAGTTATATAGTTCATGGCGAGACAGATTTATTGCAAGGAATTCTGATCTTTCTTAAGTAAAATGTGAGGAACTGCGGACGAAATTGGTGGAATAATTTATTTAGCGTCCTAAAATACATTCAAAATCTTTTATGGGCTGTAGCTATTGTTTTCGAAATTCATGAGAACGTTAGTTTGATTGTTGATTCGAAAGCTTTGTAAAAAACATTCTACTTCTAAATTCGGAATCCAAAACATATATAAATGATGCAGAGTTAAGTCACACAATTATCAGTAATTTATAGCAGCCAGTTTCTTTATTATTTTTCAATATAAGTTCCCTCCCAAAATACATTAATATCAATCAATATTATCAATATATTGGAATCATTTGTATAGATACCCAGAGATATCAGTTCCAATTTACTTTCTACAAAATTGCGGGACCAGTATCCCATGTGAGATTGCTAGTCCCCCATCAGACTAGGGGATGTCTCTCAGAGGTAGTAGCTTCGGTTTTATTGAATCTAAGCCACAAAATAGGACTTGATAGCGGACATTTATGGGCGACAACAACTATGAAGAAAGTAACGGGAAACTACTCTATCACCTGTCCTTAGAATAATTACCATGAACTATTATGACGAAACGTTTACTGATTATGGACCTTGGAACCCAAGATCCGGCAGAGAGGACGGTCACGGCCAGAAAGTAGGGCCTCCCAGATCATCAACACACAAAACCCCTATGAACCAAAAGTACTCCAACATCTGAAGACTGCTGCTTGGAATGTTCGGAGCAGCTCCAATGTGACTTCTAGGGAGTCAATGAAACACATTGGTCTGTCTTTGGCTATACGAATTACTACTCATAGAATAACATGTCACAACACTGAAATAACAAAGCAATAATTGTCGTACTGTACATCAAACATGCAGTCAAATCATTTACTTTCGAATCTAATAGCTCTGTGCTTCAATATATACGAGACACTGGTGATCTCAAAGGGATCTAGATATACGCGCCAAGCGCAGACAAAGACGAGCCAACTATCAAAAAACTACGAATAACTTGATACTTGGGCTAAAATGACAAAAAGCACGAAACAGCTATAATAATGGGCGACTTTAACGTCAAGGTAGGACAAAGCAGTGTTGATAAAGGCGTGGGGAGATTTGGGGTATCGCCAACAAATTAACGTGGTGCTTGCCTTATTCGCATCTGCCAAGAACACGAATACGTAGAAGTTATACTTGGAAGTCAGCAGCTGATACACCCGAAAATGTTATAAGGAATCAAATCGACTACTTTGCCGTTCCAACTAGGAACTCAATACAATCTTCTATATATAAGAGATACTGGTGATCTCAAAGGGATCCAGATATACGCGCCAACCGCAGACAAAGACGAGCCAACTATCGAAAAACTACGAATAAATTGATACTTGGGCAAAAATGACAAAAAGCACGAAACAGCTATAATAAAGGGAGACTTTAACGTCAAGGTGGGGAAAGGCAGTGTTGACAATGGAGTGGGGAGATTTGGGTTATAACAAACAAATTAACGAGGTGATTGCCTTATTCGCATCTCTCAAGAACACGAATACGCAGAATCTATACTTGGAAGTCAGCAGCTGATACACACGGAAATGTCATAAGGAATCAAATCGACTACATTGCCGTTCCAGCTAGGTTTATAAACTCAATAAAATCAGTAAAGACGTACACATCGGATCATAACCCAGTCCCATCGGATCATAACCCAGTCCAGCCTAGACCAACGCTCGCAAGCGTCAACCCTCCAAAAGTCAGTTTTTCACAAATGTGGGATAAATGAATGAAATGTCAACTGGGAGATGCATAAAGGTCCCACATAAGTGGACTAATTGCAGCCTGCAGATGAGCCCCCAGCAACCTTTTTGTTATTTAAAATCATTATCAACCCAGTCGTATGTAAGATTGGCGTAAAGGTAAAACGTCTTCAGAAGTAAGTTCTGAAGGACAGAATAGACATAAAGAAGTTTTCTGAAACTGATATCGAACTGAACGTATAGGAATATGAACTTCACAACTGCAAGAAAAAATAGAGGAAAAGTAGTGGATCACGAAAAAAATACTAAACCTGAAGGAATAAAAACGAAATTATAAAAACCAAGACCAAATGACATACTGAGAAATCCATAACAAAATAAGAAGAAACAATTAAAACAAACTAAAGAGGAGTGGCTATCTAAAAAGCGCGGAGAGATGGAACAACATGAGGCGAATCATATACGGTAATATGTTCATAAACTTAAAAAATAACGACAAAGAGTAAACACTCCAACCACGAACATAAATGATACTAATGGAAATATCATCTCGGAAGAAATGGAGATTCTAGAAACCTGGGAACTGTATATCAAAGAACTGTATGTCTTGACTCAGATTGCGCTAATACTAAATATATAATTCAAGTAGCAGATACAGGACCATGTATCCTGGCATCGGAAGCCAAGAATTCCTTTATGAATTTAAAGGATAAGGGTTCGACAAGAGGCACGGGGAAATTCTGAAGAACTTGTGCAAAATGGACAACCAGAATCTTGTCACGCTGACTATCATATTTAACACCATATACAATGCGGTGAGATCCCTGGGACCTGGCTGTAGTCAATTTTTTTTGCAATACCCAAACCTAATGCAAATCTCTAGGGCCAGTACCGACTAATTAGTCCGATAAATCACGTAACTAATATATTTACAAGGATTACCCACAACAGAATATGCAATAAATGAGTGAGACAAACATCAGCGAATCCCAGTTTGGCTTTTAGCTTTTAATTTGTAGCATGCAAGTACTAAGCATATTTATCTGAGCCTGAGTCATCGGAGGAGCTCGAAAATGGCTAGAGCTTAGCCGAAACCAGTTGCAAAGTGAAACTTAACTGTGATAAAAAAAACAAAGTAAAATATCGTTTTATTTATCCTATCTGAATTTAACGACTTCTCCAAGGCATGTTAAGCACGAACAACTCTCTATCCTAGAACGAGCGGGTATCTATGATAATGGATGCATTGTTAGAAATATATCCTGGGGACAATATGCGAATGAAAAGATACATAACTCACTCACTGAAACTACAAGCATTAAGAAGGGTATGGTGCAGGGCTGCATCTTATCGCCACTCCTCTTTAGCATATACTCTGAGGAAATATTTATTAGTTACGAAAACATTAGAGGATACCAATGGATAGCATTTCTATAAATGGTGAATGTGATCGTTACTAATATGCACGAATTACATCTTATAGTGAAAGTGAGCGACGCAACCGAATAACTTGGACTTAAGCTTAATTAATATTAAAAACCAGAATAATATTAAAACCAGACGCAGAAAGTCGTTGATTTTATCGTGCACTGGATGCTTTTTTTTTTCTAGAGTTAGTTGTTATAGGATTAATATGATGAATATCATACATGTCGATAGCTACTTCTAAACGTCATTCAAGTTCAAGCAAAATAATTAAATTGCCAAGAGATTAAAAAAGGACTTATTTAAGGACTTTTCAACGTCAGCAGCACATTGATCTTAAAAATATTAGCAATTTTTGATGTTTGTTTTTACAATATTATGTACTAATATTTGAAAAATAAGATACCTATAATCAGGTAAATAAAAAACATATAAGGTTTTGGCTAATCTAAGGAATGTACAAAGTAGGAATAGAAACGTTAGGGGCTTTTAGAATTCGGTAAAATTAAATTCATGTACTAGTAAATGTATTTGTTACAATTTTGTAACTGGCTATCGAATTTCGGGACATTCTGCCGTGTGTTGGTGTATGTGTAAGTGGGTGTAGGGACTTGCTACTTGCAGAAAATCGTGTCGTAAATTGTATCCTATGACAAATGGTATCGACATATTATTTACCGATGTATTATTTATTCAAATATTTAATCTGAAATGAATATTTGCATGTATTAAAAATATCGTCTTTAAAGATACCTATAACCAGGGATCTATAACTCTATGATTCCTAGGACAATGTTAAGACTGCATAAATAGCATAATAGCGATATGCGAAATATATTTTCCCTAAAATTGGGACCAACACGAATAAAACAATTTATCAATACTTCGTATAATAAAGATCAATCTTATTAGAAATATTTTATTCGTGTTATATAATGTTTGTATGCTTTTATGATGAAGTAAAAAATATAGCAGAGCGTGGTTTCGATCCACGGACCTCTGGGTTATGGGCCCAGCACGCTTCCACTGCGCCACTCTGCTCTTAAAAATATTTTTGTTTATAGTATTAATTTATTTTATGTATCCCAAAAAATAACTAAAAAATATTAATATATTTTAACATATTTACGATTAGAAATGAATTGCAATTACATTGTACAAATAGTAATCAAAATAAAATATTGATGGGTAGTAACTATAATAAATAATATATAATAATAATAATTTTTATTTATTAGTCTGAGGGAAGCAAGTTTAAAAAATATCATTTATTACTGTTATGGTAAATATTTATTAAACATGAAAATATAATGTTTTACTTCTAATACTACAACTATTACTACCTAAGTACTTATTAGCGACATCCGAAAAATAAAGTAAGCGAAGAATGAAAAAAATCGACAGAAATATTACGTTTTTTTTCTTCAAAATTTATCAGAAATTGTTAAGCCATGAAAAAATTGTTACCTAAAATGACTCATCATCAATCAGCCCACTGTCGTCCACTGCTGAACATAAGTCTCCCTCTTGTCTTTCTAAACTTCTCGCCTTTGGGCAAGCTGGATCCAGTTTAATTGGTACGCTTTGTGTCATCCGTCTATCTGTTTGGTGGGCGGCCTCTGATTCTGATTGCTTCTTGTCTGAGTCTCTGCTCTGTGAATCTTGCTGCTCTCCCGTCATTCTTCGGATAATATCATTTGAAACTCTCGATGTGATAGGCCGATTATTGATATCGACTTCTAGGTCATCTTAAGTGTCTTAATAACATCACGTTAAAATGGGTAGGATACACGAAGGGTAGATACTTGACCTTACGTTTAGGATATACAAAATTAGAATTTTTTCTTCACTATTTTTTTTATTATTATATATATATTATTTCAGATAAATTTATTTCTCCAATTTCCGTAAAATCTAATTTGAATTTTATAGCATTTATGAATTAACTTTAATAAACTATCCTGTAATAAATATCTTTTTTATAAATATTATTCATTTATTTATCGGTATAGATGCTAAAGGTTGCCCATGCTAAACCTATACGCCGATATATGTCAGAGGTTTGATTGTCTCATGTTATTTCGGTTTCATATCCTAGCTACCTATATGAGCGTAGAGCTAATAGAAGTATATTAGCTCTACGCTCATCTACTGATATTCTCTCGCTAAGAACTAGATTAGTCATGGACTGCATCTTGGATTCGTTTTTTGTCAATCCGACTTCTTATATTTCTTATGTATTGGGTCTATTCAGCATTTTAGTTGCGTCATCTATGTGGTCTGCGATTAGGTAGATGTCGTCAGCTAACTTCAGATAGATTAATCGCTTTTCATAAATTATTATACTTATACCCAGCTCATCCCAATCTATTGTGTTGTTCATATATCTAGTTAATTTTGGTAATATTGTATACACCACATTGTACTAGGAATTTGTTTGTGTCCTCGATCAGTCTGACTCATACAGTAGCATTTTCATAGATGTTTTTAAGGAGTCTTGAGTGCCTATTGAGTGGTCTATTCGACATTCTGCTAGTCCTGTTAGGATTTTGTGTTGGTCGATTGTATCAAAAGATTTCTCGTACAACAAACACAACTACTACAACTCTATTGTACTGCAACAACACTTCTCTACTATGGACTTGATAACTTGCATGTAATAGTTTGTTCCAAATCCCGGTCGAAGCCTGTTGGTAAAAGTCGAGCTTTTGGTTTAACCTCATCGTTATTATCCTCGTGAAAAGCTTATATATGTGGGATAGTATTCTATTCTATTAAAACACAAGTACTACAGGTCTATTATACTGCAAACACTTTTCTACTATGGAAGTATATAATAGGCTGTAAAACTTATTTCATACGAGATAATAAAAAGTCTTATGTGTTTGACTAGCCTGATGAATCTACTTTCAGATGAACGCAGACATAATTAATTATTATTCTATTACTTTCCGAATGCAGCAGTGTTGTACAAAGAAAGTATTGTTATCGCGAAAAAATCGAATTGATTTGGCTTTCCTTTACGTTTTATCTTCTTTTGTAGGTGCCTCTCTTACCAGCTGTTAGCGACTATTTCAGTATATGATATCATATCTGCTTATTAACTCTTCAAACCCATTATTATAAACGAAGCTTACGAATTCGCATCGTGTGAACAGCTCATTAGTGAAAACCCTATCAAATTAATTATATGTAAAGTAAAAAATATTACTCCATATACGGTACATATATAAGTATATATAAGTATATATATATATATATATATATATATATATATATATATATATATATATATATATATATATATATATATATTTTAGGCGGTTACCGATTGAATTAATAAAATGCAATTCAGCAGTCTGCGGTGCTTGTGCAGCCTATACCATAATAAATGTATACAATTCATTTAAAATGTGCATGATAACAATCCATAAACATCATAGTTTCGGCCAAAAAATATTGAATAAAACATGACGTCATACTCCGGATGAATTGGAGATAAAAGCAATCACAAATTGATGGGCCATTACGGCCGGCGCGCGCGCTAGATTAAATTGGAAAAGTTTAACAGTTATATAGCGATTTTAAATCAAAATCTCGATTACCGAACGATGCATGCAGACACGTAATCATAACGCGGTGTTTACTTATTGATATTGGCATAGCGTGACCGGATACTTTGAATGCTTCATGTTTTAACGAGGTCTCGCTGATCACTGTCACGATACGGAAAGTGCACCCCTGCCATTCCAATTGTTATTATTTTAATTTGCCGCGTGTAATATGTTTATCGGGACTAATTGCCGTTCCGTGCGTTCCCAATATTGCGGCTTAACGAAAGCCATAGAAATTAACACATGAAACGGTAACCTTATTTTAACTGCACATACTATTACTTTCACAATAATAGTTTTTTTCTTTAATTATTTCTATTTAATATAATATAACATATTTATATTTATTTGACAACGTTATACATCTGTTAAAATAAGAAGAAAATACTTCAATACTTTTCTTAAACAGCATTGCTTTATTTGGAAAAATTCACTGAATCTAAATTCATTTTCTCCCTCTTCGGAATGCTGCTTGGTTCTCTGGTAGTAGTTCGTTATCCTCGATCTCTTCTTCTAACAGTTTCAGCAGATTTTCGCGTATATCTTGTTAGTCGCGTTTACCAGTGTAACGCCTCTATACTTCATCGGGTTCTTTCTATCACCTGACTTGTACATCGGCACTGTTTCTTCTAGTTCCCAGCTGCACGGCCATGGCTCTATTCCAACCCAGACTTGTTGAAGTTTTTCAACTAACTTGACCAAAACATCCTCATTTCCAGGCCTAGCTGTCGATGCTGTCCGGTCCACTAAAGATATTATGCTTCAGGCTTTAATTTCTATGAATCCTTCTTCGCTCATCACCCTTTGTTCGTTCGGCACTTCTTGTTTTCCTTTGGTATGCTATTTATTCCGATGTTCTTTTTGTATTTTCTTTGATGTACTTCCTGTTCAATATTGTCTAGTTGATTGTCCTCTTTTTCTTTCATTTTCTTGACAGGTGTCTCTAAAGATTTTATGCCGCTGCTGTCATATCTCCTATATTTTCAGATTCTCAGATTTCTCTTTGTTTCCGCACACTAGAATCATTAGTTTGATGTCTTGTTTCTTTTCCTTCCCTTTTCATTCTCCTGCTAATACTTGTGTGTAGCTGGTTACCTCGTCTATACTCTTAATCTATTTATAAGTTCTATTGCGTTATTATTATCTGCGTCTTTTACCAATGTTATGCTGATGGAAAAATGATCCGACTCTACTTTCTCGCCTATCATGAATTTGTGTACAGCCTGTAGCGCCTCCTGGTTGACCACTGCGTAATCAATTACTGGTGCGCCTCTAGCTCCAAAGTGTGCACTCTCCATCCAATCTCTACTTGTGAATCCATTCAAGAAGTTCCACTCCCCTGCTTCTATCCGCTTCATCATCCTTCGCCCTACTGTATTTATTATGTAATTTTTGACCTTCCCTCTTTGATCGTCTGTTACCGTCTCTCTGGCGTTCCAATCCCCTCCATACAATACAATGGCCACATTTTCTATTGTCGCTTAGTTGCTTAGCAATACTCTGTGATTTCTTTGTTGTATATCATATATATTGTAATTATGCTCCACAGCGTTATATTTATAAAAATCGATCGTTCTTGTATTCCTTCTTTCTCTCTTAACGTGACCATGTTTTGTTCAATTACTCACGCTACTCGTCTTTTCAAGGAGGGGATAATGCGTTTACGCACGCCCGGCGTTTCTCATCGGGAGGTGTGCATTTCAATGCAGGCCATACCCATGAAACCCTCAACCCGTGCTAACGACCATGGCGCTGGTCCCCCTCAGAGGCAGTTGCTTAGCACTGGGCCATTGTCCGACGTTCTATGTTTCCTATCTCCGTCTCCTAACCTGCGGATTGGCTGCCAACCCTAGCCAAAGCTGAGGGACTGGAACGTTTATATTGACGATGATCTCACGATAGAGGAGAGTTATGTTCAGAGGAAGATTAGGGAGAGGGAAAAAGCTCAGAGAGACAAAGGCGCAGAGATTGGGCGTAGCAGGGAGCGAGGAAGGAGACCGGGAAGGGTAGGGCCAAATTTTTTAATATTTGTGGAAATAAACTGTTATTCTTAACTATCTTAACGTTACCTCACTTTCTTCAATTGTTCACGTTTTTTTAAGGGGGGGGGGGGGGTCTTTTGCGTTTACTCACTCCCGCAGTTTTTCACCGGGAGTTAACCCGTGCTCACGACCACGGTGCTGGTCCCCGTCAGAGGCACTTCCTTAGCACTGGGCCGTTGTCCGACGTCTCATATTTCCTCTCTCCGTCTACTGACCGGTGCGAGTCACTGAGTCCCGGATGTTTGGAACCATGCGGGCTGTTATTGCGTACTTGCCAAATGCTTCCGCAAGCTCCTGTCGCTATCTAGTCCACCGCTCACAGGTTTGCAGGGTGTGTGCCGCGTCATCGTCTGATCTGAACCAGGTAGAGCTGGAAGCTCCCTACTAGTGGCTGTGTGACCTGGTGCTCGGTCTCACCGTATCGCCGGTCAGTCCATTTCCGAACATTCGGGATGAGCCGTGTCGTCCACTGCCCTCCAGTTGTCTCCTGAAACCTTCTCTGCCACTCTTCTGCGGTCGTGTACCTTGCGTCCTTGGTTTTCCTTTCAGTTGCTTGTAGGTTCTTTGGTTTGACCGAGGCAATGACTTCGGCCGCGTCCGTGGTGACCGCCCTGAACGCGCAGACAATTCTTAGGGCCCCAGTGCGAAGTGCCGAGCGCAGTCTCTGCATGCAGCGTTGTGTGCTTGTCCCTCCTGTGACCCAGAAAGGCGCCTCATATAGTAGCCGGGCACGGGATTCTGTTGCCAGCAGTGTCTTCTTAGCATCCTCGTGGCCGCCAATGTTTGGTAGTATACTTGCTACTGTGGCTTCTGTCCTAGCTGCCTTCTGCGAGAGCTGCAGTATCTGGGCGTGTGGTGGACGTCTTCAGCAAGGTGCCCAGGTAGCTAATTATGCGTTTGACCTCGATTGTTTCGCCCATGAGTAGAATGGTTCTACCCCTGTCCGTACTAGTCCTTTTGGTGGACAGTAGGGCGGCCTCCAGTCCGTTGTCCCGCATCCATCCTGCGACTTGATTAATAGCATGTTGCACGTTGCGCTTCAGCACTTCTCCACCCCTCTGGCTTCCCACGACAGCGAGGTTGTCGAAAAACGCCACCGTCTCGATCCCTGGTGGAAGGTTCAGTCTCTTAGACTGAACATCCTTGACTGAATTCTGTGGGACTCCTCTTGTTATGTGGTGCCTGACGGCTGTGCCGACGGGGTTCTATATGCTATTCTCCTGCAGCCTTCCGCCGGGCACTGGTTGAATGTGTTTTTGGCACCCAGGCTGAAGGCAGCCTCGTTCAGCAGGTCGTCAGAGAAAGGCGCCTTCCTGCTTGGTAGGTTTCCTAATGCCTTTAGCACCTCTTCCTTGCTCCATTGTTTGCGTTCGGTGGTTATGTAATGGCTTGTGCGCATTCCAGCCGAAAAAAGCGCCGGGACCATACCGTCGACTACCATGACGTCTGGTCTTGGAGGTCTTTCCCTAAGTCTTCTCACCATTAATTTATAGGGGAGTCCCGAGCGGCCGACCTCCACTTCCTCGCACAGACGACTCCAGCAGCTATGATGACTCCGCTTCATGCTATTCTCTTTCCATACCCTTTGTACTCTTGCTAGTCCTCTGCCTGCATTAATTTTTCGGTTATTCCAATCATGGCATACTGCCTGATAATCTCCACTACTTCTTTGTGCTCCTATTTTTCTATTCAGTCCTGCTATGTTCCAAAACCCTATCTATTTATGTCGTTCAGGTAGTCGTTTTCCCCATATCTTGAGCTTCTGTAGCCACATCTAATTCCTTTTTTCTTTTTTATTATTTCCTTCGGTTTTCCTTTGTTGTTTTGCCTGTCGTTTTTGTTTTTCTATGTTGGTCCAAGTCTTTTAATATAAACGTGTAGTCTCTTAAATCAATTTCCTTTCTTTCTTCAATTTCCGTTTTTTGCTCGTGTCCATTTTCATTTCCCTTCGTCTTATGTATCGCTTGGCCTTCTTTATGTTCTGTTTTTTTTAGAGTAATACTATTTTCTTCTTTGTTCCATCAACGTTTTTTTTTCTGATAATTCTTTATATTCTTGTATTTACTCTATCCGATTTCCTTTGCTATGCTTCACTATTTTACTGAATTATTTTTGTATGTTCCTTTCTTTCTTATCCTTGTTTATGTATATACTATCTTATTTAAGCTTGTGTTTTTAGTTTCTAGTTTCGTTTTTATGTGCCCATGTTTTATCTTCCGCCTCTCTAGTTTATTTAGTTTTTATTTTTTGCGTGTTTTAATGTTTACATCATTTATTTTCGTGTTTTGCAACTTATTTAGCTATTGGTTTCATCGATCAGTAAATCTTAACGTATTAAAAATACAAAAACCATTTTTGGAAAACACTTTCCGTTTTCACGCCACAAACCCACACAATATTCATTTCAGAAACGCCCTGAGCTGTATCTTATAAGTGTTTGATGTACCACCTTCTAGTTTGTATTTTTGGATGCGGGTGACTTTCTATTCGGTAACAGTATTAAACGCAATCTACGCCAATTAGTTTTACTATGGGATGTGAAAAACTAGAAAATAAAATAGATGAATAAGGATTTTGAAGATATTTCCAGTATTTTATTCTAATGAAAAAAATAACTGTAACCCTAAGAGAAATGATACTTTCCATGTGTTTAGTTTTCAATAATATACATTCGATTCAGGTAAAATGCAGTTTTCATTGAAAATGTAGGGAATAAATAATTAGGAATGTATACAGATTTGCATTACAATGGCATGAAAATTATAAAAAAAAATCAATTGAAAAGCTAAAATTATATTTCTTATATCCTTAATTGTTATGGTTCATATGACAAAGTACTGGGGGTCTATTGTGTTAGTTCAGACTGGTCTGTTATCCATGGCAACTAAATAAACAACTGTTACTATGGGTTGGTATTCCCTAAGCTCTGCGAACGCTAGTGTAATACTGCCTTATGTCAAATGTCATAAATGTGCCAAGGGTAACCATATAATAACCTATTTCACTATCTAATGTCACTTTTGATAATTTTGTAACATTTAAAATAAGGCAGTATTACACTAGCATTCGAAAAGCGTGGAGCAAATGAACGCATACAAACTTTTGTTTATTTGGTTGCCATGAGTAACATGCCAGTATGAACTTACAGAATAGACTCCCTGGTCTCTTCTTCTATTCACAGCCCTCTTCTGTCCACTGCAAGACGTAGGACTCTTTCAATTCATTCCATGTTTTTCGTTGTTGTGCTACTTTAATCCAGTTTTTCCCCCCGCCGCTTGCTGAATATCACCGGTCCACCTCTTAGGTCTCCAGCATAGAAATGTTTTAGTCCACCTCTCGTCTTAATTCTCATGCTATATATCTAGCCTTCCATTATATCTGCACTAGTCACGGATTAATTATAATATCCTTGATTAGCGAAATATAGTTTCATATATTGCACTATACAAAATTATATAAATATCAAAATTTGATATATTGCTTATATTTTGTTTATGTGGTTATGATTATAAACATTTTACGAGTTTGAAAAGTATTATCACTAATAGATGTTACCGTTTGTTATTTTTCAATGATATATAGATAGAAATTCAATTGTCGGAAATAATACAGTTGTAGAAAAGTTTTGAAATTCACAAGAAGGGTCACATACTTATATTATTTCTGTAAGATTGAAAAACTTTTGATGTCTTTCATGGATATACATTCTTTACATATCATTTCCTTCTCTGCGATGTACTCGTGAATATAAAATATCCCGGTAATAAATTCAATTATCCCCCCGCTCGCTTTTTTTTGTCATGTTAATGAAGTGCGAGATTAAATATTTACACACATAAATTGAAAAAAGTGTCGATTATATCATGTGGCAGTTTTTACGGTTGTCATTATGGCTGTGTTGACTAAATCACGAGGCGCGGCGTTTGCACGAGGGTGTAAGCCCTAGAGAGAAGTCCGGGACGTGGGGTTGGCGCAGTCATATGCATATCATCGTGCAAGCACCGTGACTTTGATTTAATTCTGTCACAAAGTCATGATTCATGGTGAACTATAAAACTAATGATTCAATTTTAGAGGAATATAAACTGGTCATTATAAGGTTTCCTAAAAAGGGTGTAAACGTTTTAAAATAATAATAAATTTTTGTTATTCAATTAAATTTTTTACAGATAATTATAATAAATCATTGTAATGTTAAATAGTCGATGCTTCCAAGAATGCTTATTGTTCGTTGTTATAAATAATCAAAGCACAGTGAGAAAAGATTCATTAGACATGCACATGATATATTTTATACATATTATGCCCTCATACTGTTAAATAATATAATTAGAAAACAGAAATCACGAGTGATTTGAAAACCCTCTCTACAAATAATACAATATTTACCAGCATGTTAATGTGCTGGCATATTTAAATAAGAAAACATCAGTAAGTTAGTTTCGCATTAATGATCCACGTAGTTGTAGAAATTCTGCTGAATAGAAATTGCCGGCAATATTCACGGAGAGGAAACAGGCGAGGGGATCCCGAGGGCTAACAGTTTTGACCTTCTGTCACTTTATCAGACCTGTCACGCGCAAAATTGATATAATGCTTAATTCATGTCGCTCGCTTTATCATAATGTCGCTCCCCTCGAAGCGATGCTTATGTTTATGTATATTAGACTTGTTGTGTATGCATAATTGGTTATTAGGGAAATTTGACGGGGATATCCTGTAATTTAATTTGAAATTTAGTTAACGGCACGGAAAATTGATTATCATAAAGTACGTGACTTATGGTGCTTATTTATTTACGTTGCGTTTTTAATCTATTTCTACCCTCCTGGAAGCAGAACGTCGTTTTATAATTTAATCGATATTGAAACAATGGGAGGAATACACATTTAAAATTTAAAGCTCTGAGGCATTTACGAAGAAAATGAAATACAGTATGTAGCGGATTTAAATAGAACTTCTCTTTGTCATTATTAATATTAGTGAACGGATTTTACAAAAAAAAGACTAATTTGTTAAGAAAATCACATGTGGCCAGTATTACTGTATAATATATAGAATTCATTAATTAAAATAACTGATATTATCATTCTCCACACCTGGCGATTCTAACTAGATACAAGAGATTTTATAATATTTCTGTCAGCTATTCGTAACTAACATTTGATTGGAATAACCGTTATGCGTTAGTATTTAATAATTACACATATTAGTTAACACACAATTGTAGGAATACATAGATCACGAAAAACTACTGGACACCACACAGATTGAACTGCATATATTAAGCAATGTATAAACGTTTGGAGACAATCAATCATTAGTTAAAATATTTCGACGAATTCAATTTACTTTTAGTTGAATATAATAACAATATAGCTCGTTTTAGTAACAGCTATTGTATTCAATCTATATATAATACACCTTGTTTCAGCTCCGATCGTCCAGGATCATGTACACATTCATATTACACATTCATATTATGGTAACAGACTATATGCGGATGGTAGTGTCGATGATAGGGAGGAAGGGTGGAATGGAGGAGAGGATGGGACAGCAGGGCTTCGGGTGGAACGAGTCGGATATGGTGGACTATGAGGAAAAGTTGAAGGTCGTGAAGTGGGAAGAGGTACAGTCGGTCTAGCAGTTGGAGAGGGTGATGAAGGCAGCTCTGGTGAGGATGAAGATGGTTTGATGAGGAGTGCAGGAGAAAGGTTACCGTGTGGACGAGGGGGATGGCGCATTGGAGAAATAGGAAGCGGAGTACGAAGGGAGTATCATAAAAAAAAGCTGAAAGAGAGCCAGGAGGTGTAAATTAAGCTGAAGGAGTTGCTGAAGGGAAGGGAATAGATCTGACTATAGATGACCTTGGGAGAGCAAGGCAAGTAGTTGTTCGAGAGGTGTTCTCGTATAATGAACTGAAGGTGGCGCTGCCAAGCTGAAGGTGGGAAAGGTGGCGGGAGTGGATGAGCTGAAAGAGAGGAGGAGGTACCAGAAGAGTGGAGTGTGGGGGTGGTATTGCCAGTGCATAAGGTGGGCAGTCTCGGAACCGAAAAACTAGAGGAGCATTACTGGAATAACTGTAATGAATGCGGGGTACACACTTGTTATGTAAATGGTGAAGAATAGGTTGGAAAAAGAAGTAGACAGAAAAGGGCTGATTGGAGAGACTTGGAGTGGTTCCAATAAAAGGCGAGGTTAGCAGGGGGATGGAGAGGAGAAAATGGTAGACCGGAAATATAGGAATTGCTTGTAAGATTTGGGAAGCGTGCGTGAACCCTATATTGCATGGCACGAGCGGTGTGGGTCCGAAGAGAGAGGAAAGAAAGTATGATTGGGAGAAGGGTACACCATGTGTGCCTATTGTAAGTAAAGTGAGTAACACGTAGTGGCACCTGAGCCAGGACGTGAGGGTGTGAAAGAGGAGTGGGTGGGGATTGTAGAAACGTGAGTGAATGCCTACGAGAGGATGGGCATGGCTTGGAAATCTGTAGAAGACTGCCGTGGGAGAGGAAGTGGTTGAAGGGCGGGGGACGGTAGGGTTGGTTTGTTTGTTTCTTATGTAAGTTGAATATACTTGGGTTGTTATTTGATTAAGCTGTATACAGGGCCGTAACTAGGCAGGGGCAACAAGGGTACGTGCCCAGGGCCCAGGCAGAAGGAGGGCCCTAGAAATGCCACAGAAAGATCGATCAAATCGCATTATATTAAAAAACTATAGATGTCTCAACAAATGTTAAATATGTATTTTATATATTCAGTGTATCTTCTGATTACTGCCCGGAGAAGAAAATCTGTTTTAGTTTTTTTTACAATTTATAATTGGCTATCGACTTTGGCTCCTGCCGTGTGTATATGTGTGTATGTATGTGGGTGTTAGAATTTGTTCTTGCTAATATTTAATTGAAATTTCTATCTCTAATGCAGTGGTTTCTCGATGGCTACTACATTCTCCTGCCGTTGACAGTTAGGTTCATCCGCCTTTTGGGGCGATTTCACTCCAAGGGCAAGGAGGTGCTCTTACTCTTACTAGCTCATCCACCCTAAGCTGTTGACCAGCGAGAGGTGTCTGCTTATTCCGGCAGACGTTCGGCCGACATTGCCACGTTTACCATCATGAGCCCATAAAGAAAATCGAGATTCTTCACTAAAGATGACTTTATTCTATTAAACATTCCAATGCAATCTCTCGTTACACTATTGCCGTCGTGCAGTACGATGGCGTAGAGTTAGAGATAAACAAAGTAATGGTCGGTATGATCTGAGCCCAAGAGCATGATCTTCAGAATCAGTGGTGCGTCTAGCTCGTCCGGGACGCAAACGTCGTCGTTCCTCATTATTTTCTGACCATCTTCGCCAACATCATTCTGCCACGTACAAACTCGGTTAACTGATAGAAGCCATTATTTCAACTTTAATGTGCTTACTTAGTAAGTTTTACAAATATCATTTACAATTATCATAGTTTCTTATCTTCAAAATGAGTCAAAGCCACGTTTTCTGTTTTTTTTTTCATAAAAATAAATCGATGTATACATTGTGTTAATTATGTATGTATTAGTATTATGTTTTATGCCGACGAGTATATTAATAACAGGTAAAAAATTACGTTAAAAATAAAAATCTAATCAAGTTATTAGACGGGTGTATTTCGAGGAAATGGCAGTCTGGCAGTTTGCTGGAAGAATCAACGAAATTAATACATACAAATTATAAAAATATAAATGTAATATGCTTAATTGGGTTAGTAATTAAGAATTAATAATAATAAAGTAAAATATGTATCATCTATAAATGAGATTACTTATATAACATTGTACATTCAGCTAATATTATTTGAATTACGATATATTAAGATTAGTTTAGCTATTACAAGTTTAAGCGTACATAAAACACTTTCATTAATATAGTCTTAATTCTTATTTAAATTTCACATAGTTTGCGTTTTTAAATTAATAGTATTTAATTATATTATGCAACCAGAAGTGCGCACGAGCTCGTTCTGGCAGGTACGAGAAAAGGATTTCAAGGCGCACATTTTACCTGTAGCTTTAATTTTTTAAAGCATCATCTCTGTGGTGTGCGAACACCACAGAGATAGATGATGCTTTAAATGCCGATGAATAAGTTTGAAAACATTTTAATCATTCTTCGCTTGTACAGAATTTCTCCATATTTTTCCACCAACAATTTTCACCCAAAAAAGTTAAATAAAATAAAATTTTATATCAATATTTCTTTTTTTTTCTGCGGTTCAGATTTTTCAGATTCGTTCAGATTTAGATAATAATAAAGATCCGAAAACTCGTTTGTGGGAAACAAACTAAACTAAATCTGAATGTGAAATTATGTATAAACTACTGTATTTAATTATCTTTAAATAACGTTTATTATTATTATTATACAAAAATAATAAATAACGAATAAATTCCGGTGTTCTTTTAATTTGTTACTAACTCCTTTATGTGAGGTTGTAAACTTAATTTTTAGGCGAACATATACCTAGAAGTTAAGTTTCAACCTCACTTAAAGCGTTGAATGAAGTATTTATATAATACTTCAATCAACGATTAAACTAAAAACCAATTAAAAGAACACTTGGATTTATTCGTTATTTATTATATATTATTCCCTAAATTTACATATCTAATCACGGTATTATTTAATGAATATCTAGAATATAATTTGCATTTCTTATAAACATTTGTCAAACCATTAGTTTCGTTTATACATCCTTATGATTATGAGGAAGAATTAGTCGCTTTCGGGTAAAATTTTTCAATGCATTTGTTATAGTGTGTAGATTTACTTTCATGTTAATAATAACTTACTATAATACATTTTTATTTATTCCAATTTAAATTTAATGTTGACAAAAGAAAAACAAAATAAAAATTGATCTCAATTATCGAAAGTAATTTGAAATTGTAATGAAATATGATAAATAATCTTTTTTCTAGGGGCAAGTGAAACTAAAGAATTATACATATGAAAGGAACATTTCGTTTTTTTTTTTAGAAAAAAGTGAATTTCATTTTTCTTGTTTTCATTTGGACTCGCCCATGTGTATCTGCGGTGTCCTTTTTGTAGAGAAAGCTATTCATTAAGTATAGATTTTGCATTTTTAAGAAGTTTATTTATTTATTCTCCCCGATCGTTACGGTCCCCTGTTCCATGGTTTCCAATCCCAGTCTTAGATGCATCGAGCTTTTTGTCTATCATAGCATTAACATCGTCACCTATCAATGTAAAGTGAGTAGGTGATTTGCCTGTGAGTGTCTTTGTAGAAACGTTCTGCCACTCTTGTTCTGTCTTCTTGTATGATTTTTATGCTATACTTGGAATTTATTTATATTTACTTCATACATGTGAACAACATAGCTTGAAATGTTAAACGATTTCTATCAACATAAAGCAATTCACAAGTATACTTGGCGCCAGTATACTAGAGACCTGCAAACCATAATAGACTACATAATAGCCAAGCAGGAAACGAAGTGGCATGTACAAGACATCCGAGTATACAGTGAATGCAGCTCACACCACTATATACTGATTGCTAAAGTAAAGATCCACTTCAAAAGAAGTGCATACACATACAGCCCATATAATAATGACAAGATTCAAGAACGAAAATACAACACAGATAACCTTCAGGGCCCAAGTATAAAAACACTATACAAAAATAGACTAGCACAAAAGCTACGCCCACATGCATGCTATGGCAGAACGAGCGGATAAACTATATGCAAATATAACTGAAGCCCTACAAAATGCAGCATATGAGGCCATAGAGGACAAATCAAAAACGTACAAAAAAACACGGGCTTCACGGAAATTAAAAAGAACAAAGCAGGAAGCTTATTTACGCTGGCTAGCAACGAGAAAGATTGAAGATAAAATATCCTACAAACGGGAACAAGCCAAATTTAAACGAAAGACATGTAAGAACAAAAACGAAACGTGGGAGAAAAAATGCGACACATTCTAATAGGACTATCAAGGGCGGCATGGAACTTTATAAAGGATAATAAATAATAATAATTTTAGGAAAAATACTACAGATACAGATAAAACCAACATGCACCCAATACAGCTGCAGAGATTCGTAGCATTCTACAAGAAATAATTCACAAAAACCAGGAACATTACACATGGAACAACGCCCCACACCATTAGAAACAACAGGACAATGAGTACAAATAACAAAGAAAAGTGTGTGGAATGCCATAAAGACAATGAAGACCGGATAGGCGAGCGGCCCAGAAAGCATACCAAGCGTAATGTTTAAGTATGGCATTCCGAAGCTAATTAAATCCTTAACAGAGTTATTATATATATTAAGATTCATAAAAGGAGAGGAGCCCCCCAAAACGTGGAAATAGGCCTGGTTAACGCCTATATACAAAAAAGTGAAAAACGATAATGCTTCCAACTACCGCGCCATATCCGTAACAAATACCATAAGCCGAATCTATGAAAACGTCTTGAAACAGCCAATAAAAGAAGAGTACAGTTCCTACGAAATAGAACAAAAAGCCGGTTTCAGAACAGGCAGGTCCTGCATAGACCACATATATACAATTACATAGTGGCACGAAAAAAGGGTGGCAAGTAATGGGAAATCACATCCTCTATTCGTAACCTTTCGAAGACACACAATCCTTAAGAATAGACTCTGGAAAGTGCTCGAAGAAACCAAGATAAACATCACTATAATAAAAGCTCTACAACAACTATACAAAGGACAAACAGCAAGAATACAAATGGGATGCTAGCTATCAGGAAGTCTCGCAACCACGAAAAGGCTACGGCAAGCGTGCTGTGTGCTCATACTATTTAATATCTATATAGATAAAGCGTTAAGCGAATGGAGGAGAGCATGCCATAAAACGGGTGTCGAATTCAAATGATGATACCACGCTGTACACGCAGATTATCAGGTGATTCTAGCATCTACAATTCATGACAAGGAAATGCCTAAAAGAATACATTGCATTGGGCCTGATCATCAACAAGGATAAGACGAAGTACTTATGCGTGGGAAAGGACAACATATAAGCCCTCCAAGTGAACCAAGACGTCGAAATCGCACTGAGTAAAGAACACACATACTTGGTACAAAAATAACAAGCAGTGGACCAGAAATAGAACAACGGATTCTCCAAGGGAAGAAAGTCATTGGCAGCCTAAACTCAATCCTATGGTCCAAATATCTGGTGTGGGCACCACACGACTTTCCGAATTACATGACCTATTTAATTTTGTATAACATTTTCGACATATTCAAATTTTGAGCTTTTTAATTGTTTTTGACATTTTGACTTTGATGACATTTTTTGACATTTTTGACATTTTTTATTTTTTTGACTTTTTTTAACATTTGTCTTTTTTGGCATTTTCCCGTTTTGTCATTTTGACTTTTTATGTTTTTGACATTCTGACATTTTAACATATTGATATTCTGACATTTTAACATATTGATATTCTGACATTTTAACATATTGATATTCTGACATTTTAACATATTGATATTCTGACATTTTAACATATTGACATTCTGATATTTTAACATTTTGGCATTCTGACATTTTTACATTCTGACATTTTTACATTTTGAAATTTTGACATATTTACATTTAGGCATTTTCACATTTTCAAATGTTCACAGCTTCACATGAAAATGTAATGTATTATTAATGTATATTTTCGATACCATACTACATTTTAGATGCGACAATTTTCGCTATTTCCGCGCTAGAGTTACGCCACGCCCGCTGACGTCACGCTGACGTCACGTATATTATTAATTATTTGTGATATGAGCAATAGATTTCCTATTATTGATAAATCTTCTGTTTTAGTGAACCGATCTTGCTCAAATTTTCACAGGGTCGCCGAAGCGCGGACTCTCACCCGATTTCCAAATTTGGTCGCGATCTGTCGTGCCGTTTTCCCACCGTGAGCGTTAAATGGTGCGGCACAGCGCCTAATTATGCTCCGAGTGTCGTGTTGATTGTGATTCCTTCGCTGTTAGTGAACCGATTGTGCTCAAATTTCGCTGGATCGTCCTGAATAGTGTCCGCAGGTATTTGACAAATTTGGTCGGAATCAGTTGTGTCGTTTTCCCGGAATTTTGTTCACAGACAGACAGACAGACGACAGACAGACAGACATACATACCACATACAGACATCGCAAAAATCGGGTTTATTTCGACTATTATGGGCATAAAACGTAACGAAAATTGAATTTGCTAAATTTTGCTAAATTGTACACGGCAACAATACCTTCCTTCTGGTGTAATTTTTTTCCCGGAAAGTTATCGCATATTTCCACAATCTTAGTTTGAAAACGTGGACACGTTTTCGGTAAAACAATACCTTCCTTTACATCAGTGATGTATTCGGAAAGTAATTACATCAGTGATGTATTCGGAAAGTAAAAACATCTCGAAGAAAAATAAAAGGCTTCTCTTCAATTCTATTCTACAGAACATTGTGCTATTTGATAGTGAAACGTGGCAAATGAGCAGGAAAATAAAACTGCGGTTATTAGAAATGCATTTCTGGCGCCGATCGGCTGGAAATTCAAGACTGGACCAAGTTGCAAATAAGACTATAAAAGATATAATGGAAGTCGAAACTGATATAATCTACGAAATAGAAAGCAAGCTGCTGGAGTGGTACAGCCGCGTGGAAAGAATGAGTGAGGAGCGGGTACCAAAATTAATTAAAAATTAGACATCTATACAAAACAGAAATAAAAGAAATGCAATATAACGTGGATAGACGGGATTAGAAATTACGTGACAGCAAGAAACCTGAATCATGTTGTCTGGGAGAACAGATACGATTGGAGATAAGGGACCAGGAGGCGTACAGCGCTATACAAATGGTTGCTGATGATGAGATATATGACTTGTGAATGCACTCGTTATGCATGGGATGTTTTTTATTGAGGAGGAAACCTATGCCTCCTATGGATTTGTCTGCTTCTCCGTCGTTATAGAATATATTTCCCGACTTTAAGTGTTCTCAATTCTTCTCCACGTCTTCATACTTCATTTACTCTCACTATATCCTATTTGTTCCGCATTAACTTATTTCAACGAGTTATTCCTCAGTTGTCCGTGTTCTTGCATCGTATGTGGCAATGTTTCGTTTCGTCTCTGTCAACATTTTGTCTCCCTCAAAATCCATGAGACAGCTTGACTTATCAGGGAGATTTTCGAGTATATCTACGTTATAAGTTTCTATTTATTTTGATTTTTAGAAGGTTTTGGCATTAAAACGCCACGCTTGCCAATCGTGCCGGCGAGTTTCTTCGGGCGATCATCAGGATGCAGATTTATTTTTATCATTACTGCGTCGAATGCCTTTGATATGTCTACATATAAGTTGGTTCAACATGAAGCGTCCTTTGTGTCTCTTCCTGATCTAAACCCGTTCTGCTCTTTATTTAGGTCCTTGTTTATTTTTTTCTTTCAAGCGTTCTGTGAGTATACTCAAAAAGCTATTACCCTGTACTTTGTACTTCTTGAATATTGGTAATATTATATCTAGTTCAAAATCTTCTGGTATATCATTTGCTTTGATTATTATTCCATATATTTGATCATTTTTGATGATATTTTATATATTACTTTTTCCAATTCTTCCGAAGTTATTTGTTCATTTTTCTCCATATCTATGTCAGTTCCCAAGTCTGCCTTCTCAGTTATAATAACATTTTCTTTGGCTTCTTGGATTAGCGGGAAAGAAAATGTCAGGCTGCACTTTCTTTCCCGCTAATCTCCTGAAGTTCTGTAAAGTATTCGCGCCACCTTTTTATTATACCCCATTCTTGGAAGAGTAGCTGTTTGCTTTTGTTTCTAATGAAGTTTAGCCAATTTGTATTATACATGTTGCTATTTTTCATAACTCATATAATAGTTTTAGGTTTCCTATAAAGTCTTTCTCCATTTATTGACCAAATTTCTACCAGGCCCCGATTTTGGAAACCTATTTACTTTCGTTCTCATATACATTATATTTGATTTAAGCACTTTCTCCATTTTGGATTTTTCTCTATTATAGCTAATTTGAGCCCCTCCTACAACCAGGCTGTTTGTTCTTTCTTCCCTCTTTAGTTGTTCCTAAAGTTTCTTTTGTTTTAAATAGAGCCTAACCTGTTTTTACATCGTAATTCTCTATATTATTCAGAAAACTGTGTAGTGGTTTCTCAACTTATTTTTTGTATTTTGCCTTTGTGCCTATTTCTTTTAATTTATATGCTTTTGTTTTCTATTGTTGTACTGCCTTTACTTTTCCTCTTATATCATTGTTTACTGTTGGTAATACTACTTTTGCTTGCAACCTGTAGTGGTCGCTTCATATCTGATAACGAGGACGTTTAACTCCATTCCTCCTTGGTTATAATATATTTTTCAAATCTACCCTGACTGGATTGAAATGAATGCATTGAGTTATTAATAGTTACAATATTTAATAAAATGGTTGTTGAATATGTTCCTATTAGTTATAATATTTCAAGATGAAGGGAGTTTAACGTAGAAGATATATCGAATACTGTACCATATTTTTGTTTTGGCTAAATTTTGATAAACGTCATAGTATCGGAAAATGTATTGGGCCGACTATTGGCCATCCGGACAATTTTTTATTCTTCCTACTGTATCATACCGATACATTTGCTAGAAAGTATTTTATTGAACAATCTGTCTATTGCTAGCTATTAGTTGATAGATATCTATACTTATTATTCGATAGTTTGACAATAGATAGTCGAATATTTAATCCCTATGAAGTTGGGTATCTTTTTAAGTATAACAATAATAACAATAGGTATTCATTTTTATTACGTAGTATTTTTATTATCAATTTTCAATGTGTGTTTAATATTTTATGGCATCACGAAACTAGCCCCAATGGAATTCATATGTGCCAATTAGCCAATTCATTTAATGGGCAGGATCAGGATGAGGCAATATTAAAATTACAACCCACATCTCGAGGTAGATGTAAACTAATGAATATATATTGAATATATATTATAAACGAGATGGGAGGATGTAAGGTGAAAGAGGATGCAGACACGATGCAAGTAAAAGCTGATGTGTGTTGTAGAAGAGGATTGTCAAGAATGCCAAGGCCCACTTAAGGCTGTAGCGTTAAACAAAGAAGAAGTAGAAGAAGTTTTATAATTGAATTAAACAATTTTCTCATTATAATCTATCGGTAGGATTTCTTGTACTGAGGTAAGTTTTGCAGATTTAAGAGTGAGTATGTTTTAGTTTTAATATTGTAATACCAAATCTAATCTATATATATATATATATATATATATATATATATATATATATATATGCTATAGAAATAAATCTTAATATCTAAATTTACGGTATTCTTCATGGATTAATGTAATATTTTCATCTGGCGAATATTACCCGCTTACAATATTGTGTCGTGATTGTGAGGTATCTTAAGGTCGTTTTAGATAAGACAATTTCTTGACTCAAAAGTAAGTCAAGATGCGAGACAATCTAAATTGTCTCGTATCAAACAGCAAATTATTTGAAATATTGAATCGATGGTAGATGGAATAGAAAAATATAACGCGTTCTATTTATCAGGGACAAATTGTATGGGAGGAGGATATATGAATTAATTTCTTGAACAACTTTTGAGCTAAGAAATTGTCTTGTCTAAAACGACCTTTACGCTCGGTTTCTCCATCTTAAATAATAGGACGGTCTTAAAGCGTTGCACCAAACAAAAATCAGATTTTAAAACGATAATACGGTCTTACATTGTAAGACTAAGTAAGATCTACATATGTTTGGTGCAACGGAATAAAAATGTAAGTAGTGGTTATATATAAGACGAGTTTATATAAGACGAGCTTTAAGATTCGTTGGAGAAACCGGGCGTTGGATTTAGCCGTATCGAATTGTTATTTAAATCTATCATATTTCTAACACAACCAAGTTCTGGCAAAATTTTACACTGGGACAGTGATATACAATGTTAAAGTTTATATGATGTCAACTTGGTTTCCTTTTGATTGGCTCAATTCAAAATTAAAGACATTCGTACTATTATATACAAAGACCTGTAAGTGATACATACATCCTTTGATTACTTATAGTAGATAAAATGCAATGATTTTATTGTCGCCTATAGAAAATAATTGAATTAACTACATTATATTTTGGTTTCGACGATTAGGCTCTCATCATATACAAATCTACTATAACCAACACATCATAAATCTAGTGTTTTTAATTACAAGTCTACGACAGGATATAGAAAATAATGGCAAGGAAGATAATCATGTAGTGCTATGTGCAGAATGAGCGGGGACAAATTGGATAATAGTATTACGACACATATGAAAAAGAAACGCTGCAGACAGGGAAGTAAATAAAAATAAGAGTTAATTCGTTAAAGCGGCTGAATATCGTAGGCAATTTATTAATGAACCTCATACATAGAGAGGCACTTTATAATCCTCCCGCTGCAAGCAGATTGATCACACACACCATTTACTCCACTCAGCCCAAAACAACCCGAAAAATAACCAGACGTTGTTGATGGCTACATTTTATTACAGCGACCATATGGAATACAGATTTGCTGGCCCTTTGTTACATAGTTACGAGCAGAAGCATGCATGGGCTGGAGCCCGGTCGCTAAAAGCGTGAATTTATATTATTTTTACCCTCTTGTTGTGACTGGCGATCAATTCCAGTGGAAAATATTGCTGGGCATTATAATATAAAATAGCTCGCCGGCCGGAATGAACCCGTGATTTATACAAAAATAATGCAATGATACCGGCCCGACACGGCCCCCCGTTTCCAGTGATAATTTTCGAGGAATAAAAGGCGGTGCTTTAAAAAAGTTTGGCATCAAAACAATGTAGAGTATTTCTTTTTCCTTTTCTTTGCTAAAAATAATATTAGCCGGAGCGCTAAAACATAGCGATAATGCATTACACGAGTTGTTGTTTTTTGTCTCCGCAGAAAAGGCAAGAAGAGAGTGAGTGGATTCTTTAAATCAATATTGCATTACTGTAGGAATAGCAACAGAGAGCTGCCATTTATTTAGGCGATTCTTAAAACAATAGATCGTGATTCGGAGACGCATTTGAATGTTTTATTTGCATACGTACAATGAAATTCTCGAATAAAAAGTAATAAAACCGGCTATAAATTTATCGGAGCATCGCCTCGGAGCGTTTTTATGGAATTTTTTGCTGCTTATTTTACTGTGAAGTATTGCAGTCGTTTTTATTTGGAATGGCACCTGTACGGATAACAAATATCCTCTTAAATCGATAACGACAGTTCAAAGGCTTGCGTTGTATTTAAAACACTACAAATGCAATTCTAAGTGAAAATATAATTAAAACTTCTGGTATATCAATGTACCGACCTAACCTAGAGCAACAGTGTGCGCGCGTGTCTGTCCGTCTGGATGTTTTAATTGTGCGGATGTCGCGCGTGTAAACAAGGAAGCGGTTAGAAAGGCGAGGGGTATTGAGATGTAAGTGACACCACGCGAGCCCAGCTGTGACTGTTTGCTCCATCTGGTTCCATTTCGCGGCTCGCCGACTTTGCCAAGCGATTGCCCGCCTCAACTCGCACACTATCAGCCAGTCTTTATTTTTGATTTTTAATAACGACCGATACAATTACAGCAGATAGCAAATACAGGGACGCGATTATACGCCTATTTGCAAACGGACAAATTTTAATCCCCGAAGAGAAAAGGATCTATATATTTTTTTGAATGGGTACAAAGCGGGCCATGTAGCTGCTCCCTGCTGGGATCAACGCATCCGTGTGGAAGAATGTCCCTGCTCTTCCGATTGGTGGCCGCGTTATCATAATAATAGCGACCCCAATGCGTGTTTACATAGAGAAGCCCCTCGCCCGCGGGAATATTTCATACCCGGATGGACGCATTCAGTGACAAATTTCATTTAATCTCTTCATAATGAGAATCTGAGTGAAACCGTTGCGTTTCTCGCATTCCCGGTCGCCGCTGTTAATCCGCCGAGACAAATAGCACGGGCGGTTATGGAATGACCAAAATATTTTCTTTGAGTGTCCTGCAGTTTTCCCGGTCCACAATATGCCGCCCCCATAGATATCATGCGTTCGAGCGGAATAACAGAAGAGATGAAAGTGGCGCTCGGTGGAGAGATCGTAATAACCCGCCGTCGCGAGGTGGTAGCTTTATCTTGATGGTGAATGGGCGCGGTTTCATCTCCGCTATTTGTTATTTTATTACTCTGTGCCCTGTTCCAATCTCTGCGCACGTTGCGTCAGCGAAACCTCTCCTATATCTCCTATATAACATTACACTTTATGACTTGCACGTATACTTTTACCCCAAATCTACAGAGATGCCGGAACTAAAAGCAAAAACTAAAACATTTCACGTAATAACATAATCAGCATTGGAACATCAACTACCTAAATACGTGCGACTTTGTACGTGTATGTAGTGTATTGTAAGTAGTTTATCAAAACATAACAGGTTTCATATTAATAATTTGGTTCTATTTCGTATTATAAATAACTAGAGAAAATACAGAAAATTCTCAAAAAATAAGAATTTGCACTTACCAGTTGGTTCTTATTAATTTTGTTACAATTAATAATAAAATGTGATATTGTCCTCTTAAACTATTAACATAAGAGTTTTCGGCGAATGATTGCTGATACTTATTATATATAATATGTATTCAATAAATTTAATAAAATAATAATAATATAAATGTCATAATTATTTGTTATCCATAGTGTATACAAATATACTAACTTTAGTACTATAAAATTTCCAAATAGAAAGAATGAAATATTGATATTGATGAATATAAAAGACAAAAGATTTTCAACGTTATGCCTTCTCTGATTTAAAACAAATGATACTGGATTGCATATTTTTTGCCCTATCTTATAGAGTTCAGGCACGAACTTGTGCACTATAGGAAACTGTCTTTACTGTCGGCCCTGAAAAATATGCAAAGAATTTTATTTATTTTATTAATTCCGAAAAAATACTGAACATTTCAAGTGCTTTGTAGTTGCTGAGATACTATATTATTATTTCAGATTTTATAGATATTAGAACGATTAATATTGTGTTGTTGATATTTAACAACATAACAAAAGTTGACTTGACCATAATAATAAAACCCCAATCGAAAATTAAATTACACCAATCGAGAAACAAACCTAAAAAGACTTATATCTATATATATATATATATATGATTCTACTTCATTATCACCCGTAGTTAAAAGTTCTTAAATCCTTCATCAGAATAATAGGTTCCCAACAGATGTCACTAGCAACGAATCCTTTTGGTAGTTACATTAGTAACAGGCTATAGACCTTCGCGTCTTTCTGTATTTGTGAGTGCTAAACCTTGGTACTTCAGAAAATCATCCCCAAGTTTTCTAAAGTGTCGATAATTGTATCCAAATGACAAATGGTACCGACTATTTCTAATATTCTAGATAATTATAAAACATACCCAACAAATGATTGTAAAATTTTAATCTTGTCATGGTATAGATTTCATAAGACAGTGTGTGTAGGTGTGGGTGTATGTGGTATGAGAAAACGGGGACCTTTTGCTTAGCATTACCCTGCGAAATATGTATGAATATAAATAGATTTATAAAATATGCAAGCTTAATCTAATTATATTTTTGACTCTTTCATGAAATGCTTCCCTTAATCTTATTGATATCCTTTTTAAACGAAATGATTAAGATAAAGTCGTATCTCAACTAATATTATACAAGTATAATATATATCTTTATAGTTATCAGCCTCAGGGCTATTCCGCTGGTAAAGGGAGAAGTTCAGAGGAGTTTAATCACCCGGTATTTATATTAACTATGGAAGGTGTACATTTTGATTTTAGTCTCAGCTTAAATGACAATCAATACATTCTTATTGTGAGGTGCTAAGCTTAAAAGCACATTCTGCTATTTATATTTGCATAAGCTTACTCAACCACTTCACTTTAGGTGTTGGTTAATATCCAATATTTTCTTACAGTAGTCATTTCCGTTTTACCTTTTCTGAAGACGTATCTTGAGAAGAACTTGATAACGAATCACTTTATACGATCTCATTCAGCTTTTCAATAATTCCGACTTTTTAACCTTAAATTGATTAACTCCGCTGGGGCTGGTGGGTGGATCGAGTAGCCCACCAGAAGTCAGTATTTTAAAATATTGACAGTATTACTGATCGTGTAAGGTGCAGTATTGATGGATTAAGGCACCTCACACGGTCAATAATACTGTCAGTCCTAGTACCTGCTAGTATTTGCTTTAGTCCTCCTTTTATATTTATCAAGTAATCTATTATCGGGACAAATATCAGTATTCTCTTGATTCCATCAATAGTACATCTTACACGATCAGTAATAATGGCAATATTTTAGAATAATGAATATTTTAAACATGTTATCGTACAGTAATGCTGTCATTATTCTAAAATATTGGCAGTAATATTGATCGTGTAAGGTACCTTATTGAACGAACAAGCGTCAGTATTTCAATATCTCACTGACCGTTTTGCGGTACAATAATGGATGATGAGACACCTATTTTGTCAGAAACATACTATGAAGAAGTTCCTGATGATAATGAGGAATTAATAGACCCTAAAAAATGTATATTGAAGCAGTAATGTTTCATCCACAGCTTGACTTACTACTGCTAGTGGCATGATTGCGGAAAACTTCAAGTAGTCAGTAGTCAAGGTACTACTTACCCGTAGCGAGTTATCTTAAAGTAACTTTCGTCAGTCGAAATGCAATTTCTCATGGTTGTTTCTTGCCTCGCCAAGAAAGGTTTTAACATTATTAACATTAACTTTTTGTATGTAACATCCGTCATGAGAATTCTTTTTAATAAAACAATGTGCAAGTCCTGTTCACGCTTATTTAACCAATCATTCATCCACCTCTTGCGCACAGTAGTACGTTTTGTAGAAAATGCCAGAATGATTGCGAGGAACGGTTTTTTTCGATTATCCATATTAAAGTCTCGGACGATATTGACGAAAATACTGGATTGACCGTGTAAGGTCGATAAATATTGACGGTGGATTGACGTAAATACTGACAATACTAGTATTGACAGTATTGACCGTGCAAGGTGCCTTTATACGCCACACGAAATCCTAGATAAACGGAACAAACACAAAATAGACATTTGCATATTGTCCGAAACGAAAAAAAAGGGACATAACACATTCCTACAGAACTATCTCCTTTGCTATAGTGGCAAGGAACATAACGAAAGAGCAAAATGGAGCAATGCTGGTTTACAACAAAGAAAAAAATAATATCGAAACAACTAAGACATAGATCGAAAAAAAATACTAACAACATTAAATATTAGAAATGAAATAATTCACATCATCGGCATATATGGACCGGATAGCTCGACAACACAAGATAAAAGGGCTACAACAGGCTAGACGAGAAATCGATCTCAATGATATCCATCATTGGAGACGCAAGTGCATGAATAAATTTGGGGAAGAACCTATCAACGACAATCGCATGATGCTCATCGTCCTGTCCACTCAAAACCAATTATGAATGAACAAGACCTACTTCAAATACAAAGACCAACAAAAGTACATATATCAAAATACGAGGGTGCAACGATCTATTATAGATCACATAATGACCAACAGGTTAGTCAACCCAAATAAAATCTAGATGTAAGATTAATCCCATCACCCAAGTTCTCTAGCTCAGTGGCCGAGTAGTTAGAGGCGTCGACCGTCTCGTACTGAGCATTGGGGACCCTGACGAATTATCTCTAATCACTTTTAACAGGTTTTCTGTGAATTTAAGGTAAATACCGGCATCTTGCTTGACTGGCGGAAAAGCCTCACGGCTGATAGCCCTATAACGGTTCGCAGTTATTCTGTAATACGTTTAACATAGAGGCACCAAAACAGTAAACACAAACATGTTATATGAGAACCGGCTACCACAGAATATCATTCAACAGCTCACAAGACTCACACTCACGCACAGATTAAGCCTGGGAAAAGGTGAAATCCAACATCATAAACAGCGCACTCGAAGTCATCGGCCAAAGAGTAGATAGGAATATTCCACGACATAACTACAAACCTTGGTACAGCCTGGACCTAAAGGAAATAGCCCGACAAAGATCAGAAGCCTATAAACATACATTGACATAAGAACCAAGGAAGCCTACGACAACTACAAAGCTGTGAATATGTGCAAGGCAGAGGTGCAATGCCTAAAAGATCAATACTGGGAGAACTAGCACTGAGTTGCAACACGACCTAAATGGTGGACAAGAGATGATTTGGAAATTACTTAGTAATTAAGTACACCAATCAGCAGAGAAACAACATCAAACGGAATGCATGAAACACCTGAAGAATGAGAGAAGTATTTCAAGAGCCTATGTGAAACAGCCCCCAGATAGTAACCACCACTGCAGTGTAAGAGTAGGCAATAAGGAACTCACGCTGGTTTATTAAAGAAGAAGAAATAAGGCGATAAATTAAGAACTTAATAACATGGAACGCACCAGGTGAAGATACAATTCCCAACAAATTCTACAGACATCGCGGCGACAAACTCGAAGCAAAAACTCATATCCTGTTCAGAAAAATCGTCGAATCCAAACAAGTGCTCTCAAGCTGGAAAAGCACAATCACCATCTAAATATTTAAGAAAGGTAAGAAAACAGACCCTTCCATTTACCGAGGTGTCACATTGATAAATGCCATTGCAAAACTAAAACTATTCACAAAAAATAAAACGTTCGAATAACTTTAAACGAACAGCAAGGCTTTCGACAAAATCGATCGAGAATATACCCAGACCGGCATCGAATGGAAAACTAGACCTTCAGGCAAGGTAGCCGACCACCAAACAGATGCAAACTAGAAATCGACAACAAAAACGACAACAACAGATACCTTTTTGTTTTTTTTGTTTTGTGAGGTGGAATCTTCGAAAGTCACCCATGCCTCGTCACCACCACTATATGCGTATGCATGGGTAGTGTCCTCCCAGGCCTCCTTTCTGGCTTTTCTGGGAGATGTCCCGTTCATAATCCTGTTGTAGGTCTCTGCTCTCTCTTTCAGTGTCAGTTCGCCTGGTGTTATGGCTCCGAGTGATCCTTAGCGAGCCGGTGCGCAGCGCCCTCCGATGTCTTTCTGAGTACCTTCGGGTCCTCCCATTTACCGCCCATGCTGGGGCCGCGTATAATAACTGCAACGTTTGGTTCTGATGGCGTTGGTCGCGGCTTGTAGAACTTGAGTTGTGTGGTAGGTGTTGGCTTCGAGGATCGTGCCGAGGTATCTGAAGTGTCTCTTAATTGGGAACATCTGCCCAAATATGTCAATTTCCGTAAATTCCCGGACACCTGCTTTCTTTGTTGAGAGCAGGGCGACTTCGGTCTTAGCAGCGGCGATTTTAAGGCCATTGTTCGTCATCCAAGCAGCCATGGATTCGGCGGTCTGCTTCGCCTTGTCGGCAGGTCGCGTCCACAGGTGAAAATTGCCATGTCGATCGTGAACGCGATGGTTGTTGTCCCGTCATTATATGTCAACTACCATAGGAGGGGGCCTAGGACAGAGCCCATCGGCACTCGTCTTGTAACTTCCTGTCTTATTGTTCCCCTCCCTGTGTTATACACACCACTTCTCTATCTGACGGTATGCCCTAATCAAATTCGTGAGGGCCCTCATGATGGTCACCCATGGCAGCGTGTTGAACGCATTGACAATATCCAGGGTGGCCATCATGCAGTGTTGTCTCGTGTTTGTCTCCTGACTACCAGGATGGCGTCAGTTGTGGACCTTCCCTTTCTGAAGCCATACTGCCGATCATGGAGTCCAATATCAGTCTCTCTATGGTTTTGGCTAAGCCACCGAGACAGCAAAGCGTCCCGTAGGCGCCAGGGTCACTCAATGGTTTTCCCCGGCATCGGTATTAACACGAGGCGGGCGGACTTCATTTCCATTCTCGGAAATGTTTTCTGTCTCAGGTAGATGTTTGCTATGATCGTTAGCGCCTCCGTTATCTCAGGAGCCGATGTATTGATAGCCTTATTAGGGAGTTCATCCGTGCCTGGCGCCTTCTTCCCTGGGAAGTTTTCAAATGCTGCTAGTACTTCCTCCTCCGTCCAGTTTGTCATGGCGGTCTGCGTTGATTTGTCCTGTTCGTCCCTCTCTTCTTGGAGTTCGTCGTCTAGTCCTGGGCGAGGAACCCCACGTAGAGAGCGCTTTACATACCTAGGAGTAGAGACTCGACGATTGTCCAGAAGATTATACAATACAATTTGGAGAAACAATCACATATATGCAGAATATACAAAATCGTATATTTTAAATCTTATATACATGGTTGAAATAAGAGCCGACACATCAGTAACCAAACAAGAATTAAGAACGACCAAAATGCGCATCCTAAGCGCCATAAAATGAGTCACATTAAGACACCAGGTCAGGAGGTCCACGATCAGAATGGACCTACAATTACAGAATGTCATGCGTTGGGCAAGAGCCTGTCGTACCGGATCGTTAACTGGGCCATGATACAAAAACTCAAGAAACGGAGACGCATTGGAAGATCACTAAAAAAATAAGTGGACTCTTGGACATCCAAATCATAGGAAACTAATAATTGAATAGAAACAGGCACATAGTGCCTATAATGAAATTTAAGAAAAAAAAGATATTGATTGATTGATTGATTAATTGATGCACCCTGCTTACCGTACGTTCGCCGATTAATTATTTAAACAGAAAAGAAAAGAAAATATAGTCACCAATTTCATATTTCTATAATAAAATCTATTATGCCAGTCATTTCAGATCCACTATTTTAAGTATTCTCGTACGTACGTACAAGTCTCCTCAGGAATTTACGATGGGAAGCATTATTTCAATGCCTAAAAAAGTGATCTTAATCAAATTTGGAACCACAAACCTTACTAGTAGTGGACTGTCGATCAATGTTTTTCTAGAAAAAGAAAACTTATTCACAACTAACCAATATGGAGCTATCTCAAAAGTAGTAGAACAATTTACAAAGCGTACGAAGGACTTTTGTTACCACAGTTACGTGTCTTGATCTAAACAAATGTTTCGACTATATTAACCATAAACTGCTGTTTCAAACATATATATGATCCTCAACTACTAGACTGTTAGATAAAGAAACTTTCTTGCTTAAAAATATCTACCATGGTATACCACCAGTCATTTCGATAGGCCCGATACACATTGTTATCTACGTCGATGGTAGAGCTGTGAATATATCTCATCAGTCCTACAACTTCAATAGGGTGAGGTGAAATCATGGTCTTATCATGGTTATTAGTTTTCCTTCATCGTTCTCTATGTTGTACTGTTCTTAGTAATGAGTGCATTCCCAGCCCGATTAACGATTCAGTCTGATCGATCGATTGTTCATGCCATGTTATCATATATAGCGGCTTGTCAAGAGCATTCTAAATATCCAGTCTCTTTTCAATTTTTAGTTCTTCTACAATGGCTGTGGTCGAGCGGTGTATTGTCCACTATCAAATGATCGCTCTTCACTATTTCAAGTGACTTAAACTATGCACTACATTGTTCTCGCAGAAATTGTCTATGAATCAATGAGTTTCATTAATAAGACTTGATTTATAGAAAATGTCGAAAAGCAATATAATGCAGAAGTCGTTTGTAGTAGCGAACGAGCATAGATTAGTTGGTCTTCTGCGCCAACGGTTCTATTCTACTCTGGACGTTTATTTTCGTCATCAATGTTTCGAATGTTTCAAGGAGCATCCTTGTTTCGTTTTAGTGGTGATGCTGTGGTATTCCCATATTTAGAACTGCCTGCATGAACATTTATCATATACCATATTAGTGATATAATCCAATGCACTGACGATACTGAAATACAATTAACATAGCCACGACCGCACAATAACTAGAGGAGCAGATAGAGACTTACTGCATGCTTCACGTTTTTTTCTACAAAACGTCATAAGTTTACAAACAACAATTATTTGCAGATCAACGATAGGCATACAAAAAACTATACAATGGGCAAATAAATATAAACTAACTAAGGATATATAAGATGATTTTAATAATACAACGAATTAGAGCACAATCATTCTTTTCCCTCTAAATGGTCTTTGCTGAAGCCTCCGTTCGCATCATACAACCATCAGAACATATGAAACAACTATAAACATATATACCATTCATGTACCGGATGTTTCCTTTTTAACTACACAGTTTTATCTGCTCATGTAAGATTTGGATCTGATTTACAACTTGATAAATCGATCTAAATGAACCAATGCTGAGATCTACTTTATGGGGATGCCCGGTTTTGGGTTTGTATACATATATGTGTATATGGTGAGTAAGAAGTGCCTGTTGTCATGAGCGTCACGCTCGTCGTCTGATTGCGGACCGGAATTCATGCCGGCCACGTCTTTCTAGAACTGCAGCTCCGGACCTAATATATAACTTCGTGAGTTGCTTAACTCCCGGCCCATATTTCGGACAAACTCTTCGATCGATGCGCGCTCCACACGACGTCTTCCATCATGAAAATTAATGTTCCCCAAAGTATAATTTGTGGAGACGTCCCGCCCCGGCTGACGCGATGCTGTATTGCCAGGACGCTTCAGTAACTATAATATGCCGCTTAATTGTCTCGAAATGAGAAATTCGTTTCCAAGTTATAATTGGATACGCGGCTCCCGTTTTACTTAATTCCGCAGCTGTCTCTGTCTCGGACCGTCTGGAGCGTGAGTGTGTGTACAATATGCGGCATCGCGTCGCGGCTGTAACGGTCGAAGGGCGGCGGCGGCCGCGATCTACCCCAGATACGACCGCCACCACCGCTCTCTCACACTCTCGCCCGTCATATCGGCGGCGAAGAAGCATAATATCGACAGCCGCCGCTTGAGATTGCGTGATGGCGGCTGCCGCGCCGCCCCCGCTTCACCTGCTGACCGCCGCCCGGCCCTGCCCAGTGCCCGCCGTCGCCATAGCAACCACCTCGTCATTAAAGCATCGCCTTATCATAACCGTGCCAGCCATCTTTGGTGACCACATACATGGAGCGCGCAAACTCAACCCCACGGTTATGATAAATCCAATTCTCAAATCCTACCTTCCTGCAATATTATAGATTTTAGCCCCACCACTCCTACCCACCCCCAGAGCCGTTCCACGTTTCTTATTTTCATCATTTGTCATTTCAATACGCCGCTCTCAAACATAAGTCGTTATGCCCAATCCTTCTCTCAATAGCAGGACAGAAGTAGGAATCGGTGTACGTCATTTGTTCCTGCTACATTTTAATGGAGCAGGAGTCAGGGCACAAAGCGGCCGCAGCCACCTGCACATTAATAAGTGATTTAGTGGCGGCGCGCTCGCTGCTCCCGCACAATACTGGGAGAGCCTCCCCCAGCCTCATTTACATTCACCGTCTGCACAAGCCATTTCTCATTCATAGATTCATTAATTATATTATTCGCAGTGCCTCGAAAGGCCTGCAATCATCGTGGCCGTCTTGCTCTGGGAATAAGCCCTGTAACGGTCTGCATGTCTAACTTAACCCGACACTGATGGCGGCGATAAACATCCGGCGACCTCGCAACAGGTACGCCGCAGTTTCCCTTCATTACCAGAAAAAAGCAATCGAATCAAGACCAGGAGATTACAAAAACGCCATGCCAATGCTCACAGACTCAGATTCTCTTATCTACACCGTTACAACCTATACACTACTAATATATCATTAGCACTTGTTAGCAGGAAAAAAACATAGGAATTCACTTGCTCATATTAACATAAACATAACATTAATTTACAAAACAATTATTAATGTTTAAATGCTAAAATATTCTTGAACATATATCTGTACAAATATGACAATGATCTTATGATATGTAAATGTTTGTTTCACTAATAGATACAATGTAGAAGTAGTGAATTTTATGACTTTCAAAAACTCAAAGATTTAAATAGATAGTTTAGACTCATAAATGAATGTCGGCTAAATATTCATATGCAAAGGTTTAAAAAATATTTGTATTTAATGCGCATATTACCATTTTATACAATGGTAAAAAAAATCCTGTGAAGTAAGAAGGCCGATGCACGGACGACGCGCGAGGCGATGAACCGATTACATGTTCACGTGTGATCCTTCAACCAAATATGTAAGCGCATTGCTATAGCGCACAGTGTAGATTTTTTACGTGCGTTTCGAAATGATGTCGGCCGTATACTTAAATTGGCATTAATAAAACCATTTACGGACGCTTTAAGAATTCTAGATAATACTACATAATAATACCTTTCCGATATGCAATTAAGTCGAGTTGTATTTTTATATTTGTTCTGCTTAATGTCCATCTCTTTGTCGGAGTAATATATGAAATGAGCGTGCATTATTGATTTCGTCAGACGATTCAGCACAGCTGTCTCCGAGACAGTTTCATTGTAGAACCTTTAATTGTGATCGTTTAAATATTCCGGACATTCCGTGCCCGACTGGTTTTATTATTTTAAAATTATCGTTCGTGTGTGAAGTATAATGGGTTTATTTTCGGATTGGTATTTATGAAGTTTGAGGATTGCTGTTTGCACTAAATGGATTGCAGTCGTGCGGCGTGTGTTTTGTTCGTGTAGTGAAATTAATGGAAAAGCAGGGAAGGGAAATTAAGAACTAACGTCTTTCCATCGACATCGCTCCCGATAAACGCGAAATAAAAACCAATTTGGTCAAACGACCTCTGTGACCGTTTGTCTCAATCACGGCTTAGCGGTGTCTTTCTAACCGAGACAAACAATGCGAAATGTGAAATAATGAGTGTAATTAATTCAATTAACCGTTAATTAATGACGTCGTATCCTTGTATTTGCACGGGTCGGGGCCGGGTAATGGCGTTTTGAGCCCGCAATCAATATTTTGAAAAGACTTAATGCGTATGGGAAGAGGACAAACGATTTGTTATACGATCGCCGGCCATTGGTGGTGGAGGAAGACGGACACGGGTGGGACAATATTTAGTAGTGTATCGAAACTGTTCCGGGATCGTAACTAAATTATTTACGTTAGGAAATAATGCGATCACCTTTACGGACCGGACAAACAAGAGTTGATCAATACGCCCTTGTACGGATGTATTGTCCAAAGCTCAGCGCGTCACTGAAACAGCAACGCGACCCTTTCCACTGAAACATATGTTTTAATTAACGGGATCGATTGCACTGGCTCCGAGATTTGTGTCGCTCATATCGGCACAGCCACGGAACGGAAGAAGGTGGATGGGGGCTGTGGGGCTGCGTGTAGCGGTGAGGTGAGATTAGCGGGCGGCCTCATTAAAGTTGTGTAATAGCTTCGCGCCGCCTCACGCCTGGCTTGCCTCACTCCTTGCCTTTCATCACTAAACAACACCGCAGGCTCCGCTGTTTCCAATATTACACCATCATATAATAACGGAACACCTACCCCCTAGCAGTTTCATTTCTGGGATGCAGCGTCACCACCACCCAGCGCTCGCAACGCACAATCTCCTTTTGAAATTTATGCCCGAGCAAACTGAATGATAACGGCGGCATAAATAAGCGTTTAATTTAATGGATTAGGGTTTATGTTATAATACGATCTCCTACATAAATATAATTCCTAGGGGAGACGCGGGGAATCCAAAAACAATGTCGCCGTTTTTTTCGCGGAGCTAATTCGGTTTGTTTCTGAATACCTGCACAATCGGCGGGGTTTGATCTGGCGGGGTACTTTATTTCACTTCATCGCATGTAATAAATCGAGTCCCGGCTGAGGTGGACCGGTTATAAAAACACCTCTTCAGCCATTTAACTCGGGCGGGCGAACGGGCCAAAATGAATCTTATCGAACATCCCATAAGTCTTGACATCACCTATTTCTTTCTGCTCGTTTTGTGTGAACTAAGGGAGGAGACTTATAAATATACGTGCCCAGGGAAAAGTTCCCCATTTAAGAAACCAAACGCGGCGACTCAGTAATGAATGCCGGGCCATCAATAATGGCAAACTTATACTAGCAACGAATGAACGATTCACGAGCATCGATATTTGTGGCATATTCTTCATTCGATCGAGGCTATTTTCCAAATTTAACTTTCGTGGTTTGTTATTAAATACGACATACGAATATGATCATAGTTATTATAAGAGTTATCTGATGAGTGTTATTGGATAAGGATAGGGAAATATAAGATACAGACGGTTTGTGCAGAGTTAAGTCGAACACAAGAACACGGTTTGTTGGGAGCGGTAGTTGGGGTAGGTTTAAGCATTTAAACATAAATAACGCTTTTTGTGAAATATAGCACGCAAATAACAATACACAAAATTTAATCACAAATAATAATCGTCTATTTCCCCAACAGGTTACAACCTAATAACTAGATTAGAAATCACATATAATATTGGGAGACTGTACCTTGGATCACAATTTACTTTTAATTTTTATAAAAATATTACTACCGTATTAACACCAGTATTCCTTCACACTATGTACCTTAACTCAAAATATCTGAAAAACTGTGAAAGGTGATTCGCGAAAATTGGCCCCAATGGGGTTTGAATTTTCGCTCACTGATGTATCAGACAGGCTGCGCCTCTGGTCACTGAGCTTAGGTTAAATAACATAATATGTCAAATTACTTATATAGCTGACAGACAATTTAATAAAATTGCATTTTTTTTCTTGATAAATCATAATCAAAAATATATATATTTTGAATACTGTTGTAGGAATCATACATACGATTAATGCGTCTTATATAGTAGTTTCGAGCTCTATCTTGCAATGTTTTGCCGTCCACCCATCTTATGATTTTGATTTCAGTTGTCTACATTATAATATTTGTTTTGATAGTGCCTCCGGAAGAGTACTTTATGATTAGGCATATGAGGTCTTTGTACATTGTTCATCTAACCTGGTTTGAGATATACTTGTTGTGCAATATTGAAGTCTTGGGTCAGTCGGCTACTCGGTTGGCCCTTGCGGTTTGTACTTAGACTTCTTCGAAGATCTTTACATAGCTAGAGATGGAAACGCTTAAGTAACTAATTGAGGATACCTACTCAACAACGAAACCATCCAGCTAGAGTTTGACTTATCTGTTCTGGCGTGATTACCATCATGTAGCATCCTCTACAGGTCGTTTAGATTGTTAGTGATAAGAGTTGCATCAGCAAGCTGTCGCCTTGCCTTATACCTGTTCTGGCCCTTGATGGGCTTTAGAGTTTCGTTTTTGATTCTCGCTTCGAATATATGTATTTTTGTAACGAAAATTCTAGTGACAAGTTTGAGATTTCTATACGGTACCGTATACGTCTGTAATTTGTGGGATCTGCTTTCCTGAACAATAATATCAGTATGCTATTTTTCAATTCTTTTGGTATACATCAGTGTTTTCGAATCAGATGTTTGGTGTACTACTAGAAATGTTCCTCGTGCTCTAGCAGCTCGTTGGGGATTCCGTCATTTCTTGTAGATTGCTGGTTCTTTAACTTTCTAAGTGCACTGAGGATGCCAAAGAGTTCTATCTGTGTGGTTTGCGGTGATATTATTTCCAGTGTGCTGTGAGTGCTAGTAGTTGCTGTGTTATGACTGCTATCCAGCACATTTCCCATCGATGTTCAATAGCTGAAATACCCTGTTTACAGTGAGAACTAAAATGTACTATATAACAATTGGGAAAGTTTTTTTTGAAGCAAAAATTAATTTATGTATGTTAAATTGTGCCAACCGCTCCCGGTTGGTTTTGGTCAACGCGATAACAGATGTGTGAACTGGAATAGTCTTGATGAAACAATACTTATGTTTCGCCAATTACGGCCGTTTTTTCTTCTTTCGTCACTTAAACGCTGCAATAAGTTCGTGTTATACTCGCTGTTGTTTGTTTTCCTTTTTGAAGAGAGTCTTCATCTTGGTTGGAGCTGATTCTCTCCTTTCAGTCCATTGTTTTGACTTTTCTATCGTCTCATGTGTGAAGTGATGGACCCATATTTGATCCATGATTATGAATGGACGAAAAATTCGATTATTTTGCTGTGAAACATCGCCAAATACTCAATTTAAACATCCTCACGACACAGTGCTTGTTCATTGTGAACAAACATGGCACCCATCTTGAGCCCAAGTTTCTCATGTCAACATTTGCAGTAAATATGAGATGTGCAGCAGCTTTTGAAATGCCTAGCATGTTTGCTTTCCGTCGATAGTCCTTCAATACCATTTTGTAATTTTCTTAACCATTTTTGGTATGATCGCCACTTGGTAGCTCATGGTAGCTATGGCCTCGAGGAAACTCTGCCATATTTTATTGCTAAACGAAGGAGCACACACTCTCCCAGAGTAGAATTGAGCTTGGTTATTATTGGTTAGACTGAGAACTTTTAAATGTAAATGTTGTATCACATAACGATGACCAATTTTTTCCATTTTCACTTAAGGTTTATAAGATTGGTACTTTCTACCATGGTAAATATGTTTTTTGGGACTACCCACGTATATGCCCAAGTAAGTTGGCGTAATCTAGTCTAAAAAGTAATAAATTATGTACGAATGAAATTTCTGTTAGAGTTATTTTAGATTTGAACGGCCTGGGAGTAGATTTTTGAGCGTTGCTATGAATATAGCAATCGAGAGACGTTCGCTACCATTGCGAATGGTGTCGATTTTGGATCCTTGGCTTTGTGCAAGATTCTTTCTATAGTTGACAGAACTGAAAGCTTCACAGTAGTTATGTGTTGTCATTAATTTTTTAGTTAATCCTATTAGCATTATTGCGCATGATAATAGCGATCGGTCAAAAATCGCAACCCTGATCGTAGACTATTTGGATATACATTATATTTATTAAATCAAAGGTATTTGTATAACTAGTGCTGGATTGTCTGTCCTGTGATATATTTCCTGAATTTTGGATTCCGCCTTCTCACTTATTTCTTAATCGCTTCCTCTTAATCCCCTTGGAGGGGTCGAGGTTGTTTGTTATGTTTCGATTATTCCGTGTCGTCAATGATTGTAGAATTTGATCCAGTATCCGATGTCAATTTTCTTGTTTCTTGTTCTTCATTTATTCTTTAGCATTATGGTAATTGAATCGTTCCAAGTTTCCCATGGCTGTCCTCCTGTCCTCTTTCGATTTGTTCTTGCTTCCCATACCTGCAGTATCTGCCTTCTAGTGCGCATCCTATTTATATGTTCGAACCATCGTAGTTGTCCCTCGTCTGCAATAGTCTGTTGATACATAAACAATGGTGGGGCTTGTTGCTTTTAGGGAAACGTCAATTTGTCAATTTGTATACGTTTTTTTTATTACAGGGGAGACAAGTCACTCCCCTACCGGTCGACACTATTCTAGACCCCGGAAAGCGTGTTTGTATAAATATATCTAGACTTTCGTTAGGGTCCTTGGAATGCCTGCCACTAGGGGTATTTAGAAGCCTATTTCATTTGAGTAGGTTTTCGCAAGTACCATATGTAGCCTTGCTGTTGGGGATATATCGTTAATCCTCGCAGAAGCCTCTACAGGCTATTCGCTTAGAGCTTTGTTGTGTGAGGTCAGTGCCTTCTTGGAAGCGATCTGATCGCCTGTCCTTTTGGCACTGTTGAAGGCTTTACTTACCGCTGTCCTCAGTCATCCAAACTCTTTGTTCTCACAGTGAACATCTCCAGAGAACTCGTTTTTCTTGTGGACAGCTAGTTTGTACGGCCTGTGTCATAATTTCCTTGAGATGAGATCTTGGCGCCTCTAGCTTGTTCGTAGTGTATAGGGTGAGATTGATACCCCCGGTTTCTAATGTAAGGGATTCCTTGTAAAGGTCCAAGTCAGCTTTCCTCGGATTTCTATACTCCACTGCCCTTTCAAACGTATCATCCAGGTTGAAAACTCGCCAGCTTTAAATCAAGAACCTCCCTTCTGATTGCATTTATTAAGGTGGGTTGAATTCCCGTGTTAATAACTTTAACGTCATTAGTACATTGGTATTCGAAGAGCTTCTTACCTCGATTGTTGTATTCCGCGCTGCTCCACACCGTATGGTGTGCGTTGGCATCGTAACCTAGTGCTTGTTGCTTTTCCTGCAGCACCCAAAGAGGCGCTTTGATTCCTCTGGTGGGAGGTTGATTTTCATGGCCTGGAAAGTAAGTTACGGCCATAATAACATGCTGTTTTTCCCGCTTTCATTGTAATCTCCATGAGTGCAATTACCTGGTCTGCCGTGGTGAATTCTGGAACAGGTACAAATTGTATGTCTTTTGGAGCATTAGATCTGCTCTCGTAGACCAATGTGCAGGCTACTGCACAAATCCTATAGCAACCTGTTTCCTTTTGAAGCTCCAGTGTAATGCTAAGGTTAAGATTAAGTTGGTTGCACCTCATCACCATTTTTCTTTATTGTGGTCTTTTGGCCTTATGATTTTTGCGGCAACTTCTTGCTGGGGATTTTTTGCCGTTCCCTTTTGGCCCCTTCACTAGTTGGGGTTCTATCTCCGAGGAGACAGAAGAAGATTCGGGCTGTTGCGGCTCCTTAGTCTTCCTTCGCAGTATCTGTCCAAAACAATATGTTTTGCCGTTTGCTTTGCTTTTTCCGGCTGACCCTGAGTCTACCAATAAATTTACTTCCAGTGTTCCGCCTATCAGATTTCTCCGTAGATCCCTCCATATGAAGTTGTTAAGGTCATTATGACGTCCTATAAGGGCAAGGATCGTTCGAATCGGTTCTTCTGCACTATTTGGATAGTATCCAATCAAGATGTCCAGATGCGGCATCTCAGCCGCCTCCACTACGTTGAGCTCGGCTCATTCCCAAAGCCTAATGTGGGTGTTAAGGCCCTTTAACCAGTCCGCCGTCTCCCTGTTCACAAAGGGTAGTGCAAATCATCCGGGTCGTTGCTGCGCCTGCAGGAAAGCGGATTTAGTAACCGAAGATCGTAGACCAACGGTTGCAGAATTATTTGGTATACCAGATCCCATTATAACAAGTAGGCTTTGTCAAGGGAAGAGGTACCTAAAACAAAACTAATGATGTTATAACTAACCCCCTAGGAGAAAAGTTTAACGCTATCTGGCGGCACCACATCAATTAGCAATGCACACCCATAAGATAATAACCGTCAACATGTTCATGCCATCAGGATCACCGGGTAGTGCCCTCAGCTCAGCACAAGGCCAATCGTATAAAACATATATAAGTGTGAACCCACCTCTTAGCAATCTACATATCTAGATTTCCTAATGATAGTTGACGGAAACAACACACTACATGAGAGGGAAATACTACCTCAGATTAAAATCGTGGAGGAATAAGCATACCCAGGATCCTTAATAAGTAGTTCAGGAAGCTGCGAGTAATAGATAATAAGGCGTATAGTAACTGCTTGGGAACACCTCGACCAACCTGGCCAAGATATGGGTCGTTGGTCAGATAACAATAACACATAAGTGAAGTGACAGTAGTACTAACATTCATTTTCTCAATGATTAGATAAAATATGCAGCACACTGAGAAAAATTAAAAAGAGTCTAATACTTTATTTAGAGCCGAGCCAAAATTTGAAGACTTCGGCAATGCATGTACTTGTGTGCAATGATAATGAATATAATTAACATATAAATGTCCCAAACAGCCAAACACACTTATAATATCAAATCTCTCGATTAATGACATCACTGATCCAGTGCTCGGCTCTCCCGGAGCCGATCCCCTAGCAAGGATCTGGAAGAGCCGAAGATCGGCTTCTCATAACTGGGGTAGTTCGGCCCCGGCAGAGCCGAAAATGCCTAATTTTTTTCCCAGTGCAGAATCTTGGATAATTAAAGAAGTCGGCCGTCGAGATGTGGTACCGAACAAGAATGCTTCGCATTCCGCGGACAGCAGAAGGATGCAGTATGTTATTCCTGGAGGAAAATAGGAATTATAGAACTGTTTGGCCACCGAATGCAGCTGACGGATTCTACAATAATACGAAGGGATCTGACCAACTTCGTAAGACTAGGGAAGGGTAGAGGGGAAACGCCCGAGAGGTACTTTTCCGACCAGATGTATTGACCGAATCCAAAAGAGAACTAAAAGAGGGCTGCAAGAAATGTAGAAAACAGCAGAGGATAGACATAGATGGTACAACAGATCCAGAAGTACACATGCTAACGAATTGCGAACCTCAGACATCTGGTTACGACCAGGAAGAAGAAGTTTTTAGGTTGTTTCTTGTTTCATTGCATACTGATTGTATTGCATCTATTTTGTATTTACTTTTACGTTATTCCATATTCCATCTCTGGGGATATTATCTCAAATATTTGGTCTTGTGCACTACGGCTAAATCCGCTTTGTGCTTCATGGAGTCTTTTTTCTATGGCATCTCTTAATTACTCTTCAAAATTATTTCGTAGTACTCTGTGGTATTTTAATCCAAGGGGGTTATTTCCTTTTCCTAAAAGCAATCTCCTGCTCTTAGGCGTATTCAGAAGAAGTGTTAGGTACGCCATGCCGTTTTTTTTAAATGCTCTTAGCATTCTTTTTACTCGAAGAATTTGAAATTATCATCCACCAAGTTTTATCAACAATAGAATATTAAAAATGTTAATGCTTTTACAGCTATAGTAGCTATAAATATTGAATTTAGCTCTATCGTGGTGGTTTGGGACATACCTCCTACTTCATCAGTGCATCCTGATACAAAAATATATTTTATTACTAAGAATAGGGCGAATAATGAAATGAAATATTTCAATTGTCAATACTATTAATGCAAGAATAATACCGACATTTACAAAACGCAAACGTAATTATATTGTATCAATAAGAAATTTTCCCTGTTGGAAACTGTTACAAACAGATATTAATAGCACAAGAAACAGATATTAGCATAAGTTAATAAACACCTTGACGTGCAAAGCTTAGTCTTAGTCTCTACATATAATAATATTATTATATATATATTTTGAGATTATTTTTAATGGAGGGATATTTCTACAAAACTCGAAAATTTATAATTCCTGTAATATTAACATTAATAATATACAATTGTAAAACTGCTTTCATTACTTTGGATTAGTTACAGTTTGATGTAATTTATGCAATTTAAATTTTATTTGCTATAACTACTATTCCGAATTCAGACTCGTATTGATGTTAATTTGTCGTGTTGTAGGGACGGAGAGGTGACAATCATAAGTCGTGGCACGTGCAGGAACATCAGTCAGGGCGCAGATTGCCCCTCCCTTCCCTGATAACGCCACATTTCCATAGGGTGAGCGCTATCACCCGCGTGAATTACGCGAATCATGGATTATAATAACGGGATCGCTTTGCATATCTCCGGCGCGATTATCCTCCGGCTCTATCTTGTTTATGTTGGCATTACATTTATAATCGCTTTTAAGCTAGTGCGGGAAAACGGCCACTCGCCCCTGTGCTTTCCCGTTACCATGGCATCGCAAAATTACACATAAATATATATGTTCTGCCGCCTCCCGGCCCATCTCGGGCTTATCTTTCCGTTCCCCTATTGCCTCAGTCATAACAACAATCGCCCCTAGGTCCACGCCCAGCCATAATATATCCCGTGAAACTCGACGCGGCTGCGGGGCGAACTTTTTATATTCCTTGCGATTGTAGCGTGCCGATCTTGATATGATTAGTGTGGCCAAAGTGATATCCGGAGATGCCGCAATCACTGTGTCAAGTCTCGGGCACTTACCCGCTCAACTGATGCACTAATCGCCGAGCGGAGTAGTGGGATACGATTTGCGTGCCACTTGCAATTGCAAAGCAATTTACCACTCGAGCACATTGTGAATACTTAAAGTAATGACACGAACTGCAATATACAAACATATTCAAGCCACGTATTCCCGCAATTCCGAATCAAAACAATGTAACCAAATTTGAACTAGGAACTGGAGATCACTAAATCAACACAATTAACTTTACGAAACACCGACAGCGTATTTAGAGAATATAAATGTTTTTATTGCAATAACGAGTGTATATTATTATTATCATTAATAGACTTCCGTTTATTTATTATTTTATCCATTATTATTAATCATCTCAACAATCACTTCAAATAACAACCAATATGGCCTATAATCTAGTGGCGCATATATAATTTACAATCAAGAATATTTGACTTTAATTTAAAATTAATTATAAATATTTAAAAAAAACTTTCTATCTAACAGTAAAATATGGTTAGACTTAAAATAAATAAGTAAAACAATTAAAATATTAGAAACTTACAAAATAATTATTAGACGTTAGTTATATAATCTGAAACAGAGCTTATTTATGTCAATTGATACAATTTTGGTCGATCGATAATAACTTCACAAAGGTAAAAATAAAATAAATCGAAATTATGACTTTTATTTTATCATACGAAGTATGGAATTATTGTAATCGTGCGAGAAATGTATTTTTTGGAATTCATTACTAAATATTTAAATAATTCTGAATGAAGTTGGATTGTTATATTATTTGCCATACATGTATAAATATCTACTTAATAGTCAGGCTTCTTGTATATTTCTGCACATAGAAAGTTATACCCAAATCAGACACTTATTGCAAATTCAATTTCAACACCGAAAATATTTACGGTCTGATTGCATTCATGCTGTTCAAAGATGGCATCGTTTGCGGAAGGAAACTGTCAATCATGGTGGGTGATGTGCAATTTACTTAAGTTATCGTGTTTGCTCGCAGTGAGTACCCACGACTGACGCCATAATTGTAAAAAGACTACATTTTCATTTATGTTCGTTGTAGTTAGAGGAAGACCATAATTTGCGCAACACCGTATAATATCTGTTTCACATTGTGAAACTTTAATAGTAACGTTTCCGAGTTGAACAGACACGTGAGCGGTGCACGAGTTTCAAGCACGAGTGTTATATTTAACATTAGTTTCATATTCTTGAATATTTATTGTGCTACTAAAATTACTTTAGTGAGATTGTATTTGATTTGTTATTATGGAACGCAATAAAACGCATTAAAATAAAACGAAATAATTGGAAAAAAGGAAAAGTTTCTTGTAATGGCAGGTAGTCATCGAAGTGGAAAGAAGATCAGGCGATTTTGTGGCGGTATATGTTAAAAGTTCGCACCAATCACCGGGGGGACGAGTACCGCGCAGAATTCCAGTCACGTACACTACAACGCGATATTACATTCGGGAACGAAAAATTAACATCACTCGTTTTATGACTGTTTAAAATTCACAAGATGCCAGTTGTCGGCGCCGTGTTCCAGCGAAAGGTGGCGAAAGCAATATAGCCTTGGGCGGCGGTGCCGGGGCAGCGCGGCCGTCCCCGGGCGATTAGCCCCTTATTGCCAGCGAGGCGAGGGCGGCCGCTTTTAATTTAAACAATCGAAAACGCTGACGCCGCCGATCCGCCGGCTCCATATGCAAATCACGCGTGTCGTTTAGTCCTGAGATCAGTTATTTTATAGCTCCGTTCTCCGATCGGTAGATATAAGAATTTCCGATTGGAATCCAAGGGATGATAAAACGAAACCAAATTGTGCAGATATATACAGTGTTGTATCGTATATAAAGGAGGGGTACCTGCAGTTAACCGCCCTCCCGCGCTCACCCTCGAATAACATAAAACAGAAGCAATTCATTTCTCCAGCACGCACCCGCGATCTTATTACTATTCAATGGCGCAGGCAATGGTTATAGCACGGGATGAAAGCGCAACCTACAAACAGCTGCCAGCAGTATCTAGGCGTAGGTCTTAAAATGAGCAAGAATTTATTATACAATTTATTTCATTACTGCTCATATAAATTGTACTTTTCGCTTGATAGCCAATTGATTTATGGATTATATAATTAAACGTTCCAGTGAAATAAATTGTATCGAACCCAATGTTGTCATGGATAAGAATACTAATTGTTTATTTATATTTAGAATGAACAGATATAAGTATGGGATCATGCCGAACGTTTTTCTTGGTGTACATTGTGAAATTATAATATTTTAACAATGACTAGACAATAGAATAGCATAAAATATATGTAGGGCAATAAAACTCTTTTATGTAGTCTCCGAAACTTATTTTATAAGAATTGAAGACTATAATTCGTCTAAGACTACAAATTATATAGTAAACAATTATCTGACTTACCAAATTCGAACCAAAATATATCATACATTCTCTTATATAGTGCGAATTGTTTGTAGAATAGAATAGAGTGGAAGTACCTAAAAATACATAATATTTAGAGACGTCAGCATACAAAACATACTAATAAAAAGCCTCTAAACAAATATAAATATTACAAGTATTTAGAATGAAATGATAACACAAAATAACTACAGCCTACAACCTACAGTTACAGCTTGAATTAATGTCTACGTCATAGAACAAATGTAAAACCTTTTGTAAAATGGTTACTGTTTTAGAGTATGAGTAGGCAATTTGTAAAATTATATTGATTATAATAAAATTATACTATTTAACTGAAATGTCATTTTCTAAAATGCACATAAGATATTAGTAAATATATTAATATTGTTCATAGAAAAAGCTGAAGAGTTACAACAAGAACACTTGAGTCAATAGCAGAAATGAGGTCCATTATCGCCTATGAACTTTCTAAATGAGTTGACGTTTTACAAAATTACTGCTTTTACATAACGCCTACGATTTTCAGATCTTATCTTCTTCATTTAGATCATAGTATGTTTAAAAAGCGTACTCTTTGGAAAACATTTATAGCCCGGGGATTCAGTCCCAAATGAATTCGTGTTCTGCGTAATTACTAAAAACTAATGAACATATAAAAATGTAACTACTTTTTTTGTCTGACAGGGAAACCTACTATGCCTGAGAAATTGATGTCAATCCGTCAGCTTTTGCTTGTTTTTACAAAAGGTCATACTCTGGTTTAAAAAAGTACAAACGCATCCAAATACTAAAGAAAAATTTAAGAAAAAGTCGCAACTTGGAACATTGATTTGGTATTTAAATATTATGTGGGTGTTCGAAACATATTTATCTGTGACAACTTTATTCATTACCAATAACAAAACTGAATTTTGACTAGTCTAAGGATCTTTTTTATTAAATATATATACTATAATTACAATCTTGTCTAGGACCAATGAGCAAATTTATTCTATCATATGTTCTACTATTGTTCAATGTTTAAGGCTGGGATTTAGCCTATACTTTCCTTATGGCGAAACTTGTGTAATTGTTTCCAGCTTTTAGACAAAACTACGCCATGGAATGGCATACAATTTATGCAAGTCAATAAAAACACTTCATCCTTGGTATTGAAACTTAGTTTGCAAGAATTGATGACTAAAATTTGTCGTTATAGCATGTTAAAGATTCGACTGTATAGGAGGTAGCAATCTAGTAGTTTAATCACTCCCATACATATTAAATAATCATATATCGAAAATTCAAGATAATCATGCCCTATACATCCATAAGTATTATAATATTTGATAAATTGCTGCGCAAATAAATATCTCCTTCATTTTTAATGCTGGGAAGATTGGAATATAATTAAATGTCGATAAGGGTCATATTCGCAAACGTTGCGTTACACTATATGTTTTTTTTATCATATTAAAAATAATTTTTGGACATTCCCACCTAGACTACGAAATACGTGCAACATTATTCTTTTGTATACGTATTTTTGCAACTCAATTTATGTTGTAGTTAAACAGAACGGTGCGTATTTCTTATATGCATTTCGAATTTGTATTACACGTGCATCACAAGTTGCCTAATCAAAAAATCCCACCCTTAAGGTACACCCACCAGCGTCCCTTAAGATCCCTGCCTTAAGTTTTGTCTTTAGTTGCAATATGGTTGGCATATACACTAGCACTCTGCTTGTCCATACCGGTTGAATTAGCAGTTTATATAGTAAACGTGTACTTACTGTTTTAGAGTATGGTTCTTGGACGTTGTTTCGGAAAACTAGCAAATGTTTAATAGCTTTGTTTGTAAAATAAATATGAACTGACTTAGATTCGTTTAATTATATTTTCAACCCTTTAGTCCATTCATAGATGCGATCGATATCTGATTGTAATTTTCTTGTGGCTTCCTTGTTTGGTTTCCCTACTGCTAATATATAATATTCCTGTATCATTAGCGAAGGTACAGATGTACAGATGTTTTCTGATGTTAGCACATCAAAAGTGTATAAGAGGAAAATAACCGGTCCTAAAAAACTCCCTTGTGGTTAAAAAAAGTGGGGATTTTGATTTCTTTCATTTTCGAGTAAGCTTCTTCTTGCTTGACTCTAAAATATCTGGCGGGGATGTACGATTCTAACATTTGCGAATATTGTTTTGGTAAGAGTTGTTTCAATGTGTGAATTAGGTCTTTATGCCATACCTTGTCGAATACCTGCGATATGTACAGGAATATTGCAGAACAAACTTTCTTCTTCTAGTGATTTATCTATGGATTTCATTAGAATGTTTTGATGTAAATCTAAACTGGTGCGTTGGAATAAGATTTTTTATATCTATAATTGGGTTTAGTTATAATTTCTATATATTACACAGACGGAAACACACCTATGCGTGAGTCTACACATAGAGCACAGCAAAGAAGAGCAGGGGACACGGAAGCCAGTAGATCTGGGCGGCTATACAATGCTAAATAAGCCGCTTTCACCAAGGCGTTGACAAGGGGAAGCGAGGTGTGCAATACAGCCCTCCTGAAAGGTGTATGCGACGCCTCCATGTCAAGGAGACGGGTAGGAGGCACCAGGAGAGGGGCGTATTGGTGGTCCAAAAAGATCGCGGACTAGCGGAGGGCCTAGTGTGGCGGCGTGAAGCGCCCTCACCCGGAGCCGGTGCGTGGACGCAAACCACGAACAGGAAAGCATGACATACTCGACAGCGAAGAGTAGTGATAAAGGAATCCAAAAAAGTGTGTACTCTAGCGAGGAGGGCGTATAGGGACACGGCCACAAGATCTCCTTGCGTCGACTAAAGACCGTCTAAAGGCTGGACAATGAGGAACTCAAAGACATTGTCAGCGAGCTCTTCTCAGGGACAGCCGAAGACGATCCTGACAATTCCATCGTCCACAAAATGAAGAAGTGACCGTAGATCCTTTCACCACAGGGGAGCTACAAGTAGTCATGGAGAGTCTCATAAATAGGAAGGCGCTAGGCCCAGATGGCATCCCACCAGAGGCGATTAAACTGACAGCAAATCTGGCGCCGGACACGGTTCATAGGGCTATAAAACAGGCACTAGAAAGGGGCATCTTCCCGCAGATTTGGAAGAAGGTCGAGCTGGTGCTCCTTCCAAGGCACTGGATAGACACTATGGGCAAGGTACTCGAGCATCTGATGTCGAGCTGGGAAGGGTCACCACGAGGCCGATACCGACGCAACAAAAGGATTGTCGTGGCAACAGCATGGTGGGGCTCTGAAGGAAGCAATGTAGGCAGCCAGAGACGCCATCAAGGGCACATGGCAGACGAGGAAGCGTACTCATCACCATCGACGTCAAGAACGCCTTTAACTCGGCGCACATTGGAGAGGTTCGAGGCCTTCTGTGGCTGAGGTAACTCCTAATAAGTTTTAGAGCATCCCTCGGGAGCGAGGGACATTCTATGACTTATTATGAGTTACCTCAGCGACAGAAGCCTGGTAGTTAGCGGCAGCGATGGGGGAATCACGAAGCACATGCGACTGAGCCTCACCTACCACCGACACATACAGTAGGTTATAGCGAGCGCGGCCAAATGCGTAACGGTCCTGGCAACAATCATGCCAAATATCAGGAAACCAGGGCAAACAAAATGGATGATGCCGGCAAGGGTGACCGAAAGGATGGGCACGGGCGATGGAGGTCCGCAAGTACCGAGATCTGCTAGCGGAAGTACAGCGGAGGTGCACGCCGAGGGCGGCAAGGGGACACGGGGATACCGGACGGTGTCTAGGGGAGCAACCCTGGTCATCGCCCATTGAGCTCCTGATCCAAGAAAGAGCCTAACGATACGAGGAGGTGGTGAGTACCCGGGAGGCCAGAGCAAGGACTACGGTTGCAGCTGGCATGGTCAGAGAATAAAGACAAGGCATAGTAGACTAGGAGGCGAATCTCAGATATCGAACCGTGGCTAAATCGGGTCCACGGAGATGTGGGGTATACCTTCACACCAGTTTATTTCGGGGCACAGCTGCTTCAGGGAAAAACGTATGTCCGAAGCACTGCACTGTCTGAGGCTTCGGAGAACACTGCGGAGCACGACATCTTTTCGTGTGCGAGGTGGACGGCAACGAGGGCGGTCTTAGGATGCGATTGGAGACCAGGTTTACTGCAGACAGCATGGTGGGCTTAATGCTCGGAAACCCAGGCCCATAGCTGGACACAGAGCACGCCATGGCCATAATAGATGAAAGACTCAGGGAGGAGAATGAATGACAAGGGCAGCAGCGCCATCTCGATCCTTACTACCTGCGAGTAAATCCTCCTAAGCTTGAAATAATGCGCGAGCGGTTCCGATCCTGGGGCGTGGACAGAGGTGAGGTTTACCTGTTAGGTCGGCTCTAGTGAGCCAGAATCCAGCACTACCCGGGCGAGAATGGGAGTACGGTCTCTCGGGTGTCTTACGAAGATTCCCCACCTCAAGCCAATAGAAAAGGTCTCTTACCTATGATCCAATAGATTTGTTTGTAATTTGAAGGATTTTTGTTTTTAGACCGTAGCTAGCATTGTTTAAGTTTGTTTTGTCTTGAGGGGATCTGGATTGTTGCCACTTGTGCCTAAGTTTCCTTTTTTATTTGATTGATTCTGTGATACCTCTTGGATAATTATTTCCTGTTGTTCTATGATTGGCAGGAGTGCTTATTCATGTTGCTTGTTGGATAATATCTACAAAATATACAATTTCTTCGCCTAACTGTTCTTGATTTCTTAGCTAGGAGGTTCATCTTTGCATCAGCAAACTACCGCCTGTTTTGATCGCGTTTAGAAGTCTTTCCGTTCGTATTGGTTAGTTTAAAGCCCCAAAATGGATTTTTTGCATTATAGTATCCCCGCATGATATATCTGTTCACTCGTTTTTAGTAACTGAAACTAAATCTGATAAATGATTGATTAGTAAAGTGTGTCTTAGATATTAGGCATACATCAAGTTTGTCTATATCAACTGTTTGCAATTGTATTTGGTGTGTCAGCAGCTCATTGGCATTCCGTGCCATGATTCTTAGGTCGTTTGGGGATAGTTCGATTATGTTGAGTCGTTCATTAATTTTCGCGCTATTTTTATCTTGGTCATTAAGTTTGTCTTAGATCATTTGCAGGGTTGAATCTGTTGGTACATTTAGCTTATTATCTTGTAGGTTTCAATTACTACTGTTATTGTTTTAACTTATTACTACTGATAACTATATGGTCTCAATAAGCCATAATTATTTTCTTGCAGGTTTTTGGGTTATGGACTTTCCAGCGATAATTTGCAGGGTAATTTTAAGCGCATTGTTATCTATCCTTTGTTAGATTTTTGCCAGTGCGTTTCAGATACCGTAATTCTTGGGCACAATAATTTATGTATGTCCGTAGGTCTGGCATCGTTTGCATTGGGGTATCAGCTTGGATGTTTTGATTTGTTGTATTTTAACCTTGATATAGGCAATACTGAAGATTTTATTAATGCCTTCGTCATTGCTTAACACTAGCATGAAAATATTTAGTGGCTGCTTCATGACCATTGTCTTGCATAGTTGTCATGAATAGATTTCATCTGTATTTCTAGCTAATCCATTTTAGCAATCAAGTTATTTTTGTCGGATAGCACGTTCTTCAATTCATTGTATAATAGTTGTTTGTTTTCTGTGCTTATATAATTTTGCTGGAAGACTTCATCTTGTATTCATGCCATTTTAACGACATTTGTTTTGGTATACATTTATTTGTATCTAGTATTTTAAATTCGAACTAGTATTTATCCATCGGTCGTCTCGTACACTCTACTTTGCATTGCTTTTACAATATACCAACTCGAATGGTTTTAACCTTCTCAATCTTCTTTTTAAATAGTGTTGTTCAATATATTAATAGCTTCGATGTTTACATTCTGTAGGAGCTGCTCTGCATGTCTTTTAGTAATCTTCTTTATATCATCTTTTACCATCTTTACTCGTAGGTCTCGGTGAATGGCACCATTTCGAACAATTTATCTAGTTTAAATACTATATAAATTGTTTTTAAACTTAAACTTCACTCTATGCTACTATTACACTATACCAAGTCAAAAGGTTTTACCCTTCACAGTCTTCTTCTTCTTCTTCTTCACAGTTTAACTAGTGTAATATTTTATCCAGTCTATATAGTCTCTGCGGTATATGAGAGTTGCTTGATACTTGTTTCCTTTAAGGGAACATAGTAATTTTTGGTACTTTTGTATTTTTCCCGCTATTATTGGTGGTATTTTATTTTCTTATTAAATTCAGTGACTTGATATTTATTAATCTATCTTTCACTAATTTCTTATTATACATAGGCTAATCATAAAACTGCTCTGTGCTAAGAGCTCAATTTATGAATGGCGAAAGTCGACTAATTATGCAAATTAATGGATATAGAAACAGCCTGTTTTCATGATTTTATGACTAACTATTCGACTACTATACTTTAGAATATCACGTTAATTGGTCATTACATTTTGTTCTTCGTAAAACTAGTTTCAAAAATATATATTCAATAACCTGAAACAAAAATTAATTAAAAATTGAAGGAAAACCTGTAGCATGTACAGACTTGAAGCTTTGATTTGGTAGAGTATTCTAATTATAATGTTTGTGTTTGAAAATATGGTGGGTTTAAGTTATTTAAATAATTAATTAGTTTTTCCTAGTAGTTATTATTGGAAACAATCATTAAATATAGGATATTATTCTTAATTAATCAATAAACGATTTTTTTTTCACTTTTGAAAAAGTAATCTATTAGCTTGTACCATTGGTTGCTATATAACCGCCAAGAACTGGATCGGCGCAGATTCGCGATTCTATGGATGAGCAATTAATAACTTCACAGCGGTTCATAATTGGGGATTTTAATGATAATAAATAAAAAGAAGATGGCAATAGAAATGCTACTAAATTATTGATAGAGTTAAAATTAAACTAATAGGCCATGAATTATATGCTATATACCTCGTTTTTATTTGTTTTCATGCTTTTGTCGTCGTTAAAAATTAAGTTAACAACGTGGATTTGCGGTGAACGCCACAGCAAAAATATTTACAAATGTTGACAGAGGTTTACATGAAACGAGTAACTTATATAATAATATTAAAATGCAAAAAAAAAGAAAATAGCTAAAATGAAACAAAATAAACTAAGGTAACTCTACTTTAGCCTAGATAGTGAGCTGTTTATAATCCATGCTCATCTTATCAACTTCAACAAGTATTATTAAAACCTGATACTTGACAAAAATCCCCATTTTACACCTTAAGTTTCGGTGGAGAACAAAGACGAAATTCCAGTCAGAAATTTTGGAATTTATTCAAAGGTGTTTTGACCTGCCCATTTTTTATTGATACGTATGGGACAAGCGATGTCATCGGGCCGCGATGTAAACGCGTAAATAATGTGAGATAAAATTTCCATATTATAGCATAAGAGTCCCATAAAAGTGATGAAGTAGAGGGTAAAACATGGTGCACAGTTTGTTATTCACAGCCAGCAGATCTAATACACGGGCAATGCTGGCTTATCTGTAATTCTCCATTTCGTCTTCAGTTCGTGTGGATCGCGCTACGTAACGCGGCAGAAAAGTGCGAATTTATTCATAGACTCGCATAATGAGAAACTGTAAAAATGGACATTTTCAGCGGTGTGACGGTTTTATGTTTTGATAAGGGGAATAACACGCCATTTTTCCAGCCACGCAATAACGATGCTCTGCGGCAAACGTTTCCACAGATATTCAGATGGGGAATAACGGCCGTCGACTTATACGCGGTAGAACCTGAAAACGGGGAAACCGAGGAAAATGAATGGAAATAGTGCCCATTTCCGCATATAAAGAACGGCATTTGTGTAAAATACCTATAAAATTAAAGTGCAAAGTATATATAATATATTTGTTTGTTCAGATAACAATCATAAATCAAATACAGCTTCCTTCACTACTTTCTAGATTTTATTATAACACGTTTTATAAAACCCCCTTCAACTAATCAAACCATCTGTTTATAATAACAAGACCGCCATTTAATACATGATCGTATGTTATTTTTTGTCAGCCCCGGCGTGCTCATAATTTAAGGTTTCATTAGTTGTTAAAAGGTTGCGGCTTCAAGCTGTGCGGAAAGCAAGGGGTTAAACGGGATGTTCAATCATCATGTGTCATAATAACACGTGTAGCGTTTACAGCAACTACGGCCATCGATATAGATAGCATCTCTTGCATGCCGCGATCAACACATAACTAGCTTTAGTTATTTTTAATTACTACCTGACGATATTCATAATACGATCTGGTTACATGTGTTTATACTTCCGTTTAAAAATAAACCCATTAAACATAAGGGAGGTGTGGGTATAACTTCCACTATTAACTTTATATTTAACAGATCTCAGTGCACTCAAATATTGTTTTTATTTAACTATTTTAGGAATATGGATGACTAAATTTACATCTCCAAATGATTCCGGAATTGTTAAATCAATTGATACCAGCATAGTTAAGGTTTTTTTCTACATTGTGGACAACGTGTTCGTCAAGTCATCGTTACATTCTTATTAGAAATTTTCATCTCTTGTTTGCATTATACATGGCCATTCCGATTCAGTTTGATTAACATAACGTTTACTATGTGTTCATAAATACTTTTTAGTACATTTTGTTAGCAGATTTAATTATTTTGACAGATTTTTTTGTTTGTTACTTTATTCTGTTTGTTTTTATTTACATTTATCTGTACCATGTAGTTGTTTCGAGCCTACACATACGACTTTGGTCACTTGTAAAAACATTTACAACTAATTTTGTTGATGTAGGTTAATTATAATTATATTTTAACCATGCAATTTGTTTGAGATACTACATATTTCACCACACAGAAACATAGTATTTACATGTATTCCATTGAAAATGAACTAGCACGTAGTAGAACGCCACAAGCATAATGTATACTTGGGAAATTGTTTTTATGTTGTCAAATATATGTAAATAATAAATAATTGTTATAGGTGATTCCCTTTTAGTTTTTTTATAAAATATGTTATCCTTTGCTGCAGTTTAGTGGTCTACTAAATAAAATTTATTAAATACAATTATAAATTTAATTTTAATATAACAAATGTCTGAAGTGTAGCCTGCAATAATAACAGTTACAATCAGAAAACTGTAACTTTAATTAATAAAATGACAATAATAAAGGAAATATATGTTTTCAGCTGCCCTAATATATACAATTTTATGTATTTGAATCGATTTTTTTTACTATGTTATTATCATTTTTTCTACTTTTAACTAACAGGACTTAGTTGCCAAAAAGAATATAGAGAAGCAATGTTTTACGTTAGAATTTATTGTTGACCTAGGTACTTTATATGTTTATATGTATATATGTTATGTTTTGCTGTCTATGTTTATGTTGTTGTTAATTATTAGGTAGATGTCGTCAATGCGGTTTTGTCTTTTTATGAATGTTGACTACGCTTGTTTTGGCCTCACTTTTTATTTTTAATTGTATTTCGACTTTATCTATTGCACTGTAGACGAGTGCATAGACAAATGGAACAAGTATCAAGGGCCCAATTTTATGAGGTTATACCTTCCACAGCTTATTCTGAAACTTATACCTATACTTCGTTACGTTAAATTATTTGTGTGTGGTCAATTGCTTGTGTGGGGGGTGTATGGTATTTGGCAGGAAATATGTCTAGGGTCCCAAAATAGATTAATCTGGCCCTGAGTTGAGGTGTCATCGGGAAATAAATATACGTTAATATTAATTTGTTTCCCTTTATATAGTTCATGTATAATAAATAAATGATACACACTGGTCGGTGAGAGATGTCGACTGTTAAGTATGTTACTTAATATATCGTGAATTGTTCGTTGCTTTCGGTTTTCAGGATAAGTTTTGCATGTTAGCTTGTTTTTCAACAACAAAAATCGTTGCGGTGGTGTGTTAGTGTCATTTATATTTTACTTTCATCTGCAATTCAATGCTATGCGAATAATGAAAATCTATTCATTAAAATAACCATTAGTCTTAAAGAAAATCTACGGCATTAAATAAATTAAGAATAATTGCTTAATTTTTAAATCAGTATTCTATTAAGTCACGAATAATTTATAGTTTGTTTGAGCGCACAATAAAAGGAATGCTGAATGGCGAATGGTGCAGTATTAATCTACCACGATCAAATATAGTGTCTCAGTTTTAATACTCTCTCCCTGCCGAGGGAGGGTTGACTAATTACCGCATATTTATCACTGCTATAGCGCTTAAAAAATTTAATCAATACAACCTACTACGCGACTAGTAAAATTAAATACGGGACGTGAGTGTAGAAAACGATTTAATGCGAATTTATTAACATCAGTGAAAATATAATTGTAATATTCTTAATACAAATTCAATATTTTAGAACATAGAGCGTTTACTATCAACAAGTTATGTGTAGAAACTGTCTATAGCAATATAGTAATATATAGTAAAATGTCTATAGATACGAATCACCAAATATACCGTATGATTGACACAAACAAAGTAATACTACCAATGAATATGAACAATACTTCTATATTATGGACAAAATAAAAAATATGAAAATTCGAAAAATAGTACTTTGATTTGACTTTTGATGTGTTGTGTAAATCTTTGAAAGGAGGTAAAACTTAAGTTCCAATAATGTTTCTAATATTATTTTCCTAAACTACAATTTATAAATGTATATATTTTAGTTATAATTAGCATTGTATGTTATTAATAAAAAAATATACAAGGCTTTCTTTTAGTTAAAAAGGTATGTGTTGCCACTATTATTTATATAAAAGCCTTATAAAAAGTCCTTAGACACAATTAAGTTTACCACTGAGTAACTGCAAATTTAACAAAATAATTAAGCTGCAACCACAGTCTGTTCTGGCTTATTAATTGCGCGACTAAACGAAAAAATGAATAGTTTGTGAACTAGTTCGTTACTAGGAATAAGAACTAATGAACTAGTTCGCGACAAGGAACTAACTCTGACATCTCTTATAGAGGTGCAAGCTGCCTTCCCACTTCTAATTACCATATAATCTACCGCATCTTTTTCGTTTAAGCTGTTAATCATCATGGCCTTCATCATGCTTTCATTTCACGATCTTCTCGGCTCTCTTACGCTGCCCAGGGGGTACCCACTGGACTATTTTCTTTGGCCCTCGTTCCCCTCCTGTACGCATGAGTTCTTTAAACTGTCGCAGTCCTCTTAGTTGAGTCCGGTCGTTAATACTGTCATCTGCCTCAATGCAAGCTCATATTTGGTAGTTTGTAATTCTCTCTAGCCTAGATACTCTGGCACTCTGTCCCATGGGGTCCATCTTTGTCGCATTCAGACGCCATTTTATTTCTGTTTTACTACCCATATTTTACTTACATAATACAATACCGTCTCCACCATAGACTTCCCCATGCATTGGTTCATAAGATTGGTTAGTTGACTATAGAGTAGATCAGCTCCATATTGTATTAGCACCCCCGAGACAGGTGATCTGCAATTTTTTGTGACTGCCTTTTATACATAATCTAACCTCATTGACAGTACCCCTCTGTGTTCCGACTCTGTGTCTATATCTTCGATATTGTACTGTTGTCAATTTTCGGTTAGCAGATGCGTGTAATGTTGTACCCTGGATTCATTATCTATCGTCGCTACCGATCTTTTCTGGGAGTTGGTCTGCATACTTCTCAAAAGTTGCCATACGTCTGTAGATTGCGATTATCTACGTTGATGTCTATCTCCTTTCTATTCCTTTCACAGGATTTGCTTTTATCTTGTGTAACTATCCGCTTTACTTCTCTGTTCGGCTTCTTGTTATATCCGATCTTTGCATAAGGCAGTTGTGAAACGCTGTTTTTTTTACTCTATTTCTTGCTTTATTTCTTGGCTTCGCCAGGCCTGGTCTCTTCTAGTACTGTCCATAATACCTAGAGCTTCTCTTGTAGCTAGATGCATTGCATCGTTGGTCCAGGTATTTCATTCATTAATATTTCCTGTTCTGAATTTACTCTATATATGAAATATAGTTTCGCTGCTATTTACGTACTTACGTTTAACTCTCGCATCAATTGCTTTTGTCGATTTTTGTCCTATGAATAATGACCAGTTAAAAATTAATGTCAACAATGAACTCAAAGTACAGAGCCCTGCATGCTGAATAAGAGAAAATACGAGTAGCACTCATATGAAATCGAACAGCATATATCACAACGGGTTATGCTGAACAACCTCCATGCTACAGCTGATCCAGAAGATATACAAAATGAACAGGCCGCTCTTAGTTTTACGATACTGGAAGTAAAAAATAAACTCAACATTGTGAGAACAAGGCACGTAGCGACTAGGATCAAGCTTCCACTATTCATGCTGACCTTTGACAACACAGAAAGTACCGAAAGAGTAGTCGCCATAAAATATTTCCAAAATTTCGTTGTAAAAATAGAGGAGCTCACAAGCAAACTTATACAGTGCAAAAAATGTCAGAGGTACGGAAAAAAATCTGCAGCCGTACAGAAATATGTGTGGAATGCGCAGCAAATCACACTACCCTACAGTGCGAGAGGCTAAGAAAATTACCACCGAAATCCTATAACCCGGCCCACTATCGTGGGCTTTTGCCCGAGTGCTGGGCACGTGCACAATATTTGTTCGGCAGTTTCATTGTCCGATTCACATAGTCTTTTTTTCCATCTGAGGTGGAAAGTGGCAAAAGACAAACAACATCCACTATTTTTGGCAAAAATTATCCATCGCACTAACATACGCACAAGCGATCGAGAACAAACAAGGACCAACGAGAAAGAGAAGAACCACCAATGATGTAAATGATGAGCTAGATGATGGATAAAATACGAGTTCTTGCAGAGACCCCAACGCATGGAAACTAGTTAATGGTAATATCCTACAATTACCTCCACAATAGATAGAAGCATCCTTAAAATTTCTGCATGGTACGCCAACGATGTCCGCGAGAAAAAGAAGAAAACTAACCCTTCCTTCCTTAAATAAAATTGACAGTTACCTACTAACAGAAACTGAGTGAGTTTTTGCACTCCACGAGGTAAATCCAAATAAAGATTCGCGGATATCGAACGTATCAAACAATCCACCTAGAGAATGGCGCGAAGGGTGTGTCGTAATAATTTGGTAAAATATCCAAAACCATGAAAAACTATCAATACTAAACGCCGATTTCCAAGCGACAGGCGTGGGCATTAAAATCGACTAGCCGCTTCACTTTACACCGCACCTAAACATAACAATAATCAGAAAGAATAAGCATCCCGGTGAAAGATTATCCTGTGAGACTTCAACGCGAAGCACACAGAATGGGGCTCCAGGCTGACCAACACCAAAGACCTTGAACTGAATGCAGCAATACAACAAGTAAATTGCACAACAAACTCCAGAGGAAAGACTACGTACTGGCGTACGGACCTCAAAAAAAAACCTCACACCTACTAGATTTTTTACGTAAGGAATATCTGCCAACTTAAATATAAGTGAAGCATTAGACCAAAATTCGAATCACTCAGGAGTTCGTCTGACACTAAGTCAAAGAACAACTTATAAAGTAGCAAGACCAATGCTAGTGAACAGGTCCACAAACTGGGAAAGACTTAAAGCTGAACTTGACTGCGAAATTTATTTATGCGTGCCATTAAAACCAACTTCGCATACAGTTCAAATTACTAGCATCACGAGACGTACAAGACATATTAATGCTGTGTTGGTCCTTCAAGCCGGAGGACCGGCCCGAGTTCATCAAAATCCTAAACATCCTGAACAAGCTGCCGAGGAAGCGGTTGGCGCGCATTTCCACGCACACCATCTTCGGCCGAGTCGGTGTTTTAAATAAAGGAAGGTCAAACGCAGACGGTCTGAACAACCGCGGCGAACTCATTTCCACTATGACTTAAGCAAAACGAATTGTTGTATGTTTCTTCTTGTTGAGAGGGACAGAGCAGCAAAATAAGGGCACAGCACTGCCCCCAGCCCAAAAAAAAAAGATTCTCCAAGGTGATCCGACCGTGGTCTGGAATAATACGCAGATACAAACTAGAAAAACTGTTGGATTTAACTACCCAATGGAAGTGAGAAACCTAGTTAAAGAAAAACACTAGCTGAGATGAAAGTATCGTGTGACCCAACCGACAATACCACCCTAAATAATGTCACAACAACTAAAGCGAGAAATACCTAAATTAAAGGAAGAGTCAACTACGATATACCTAAAACTGACAACCGATAAAGAAACAAACTATAGCAATAGGCCAATCGTACATACCCCCATTAAAGATAAAAATGCAGAATAAATCAGAGATAATATACAAAAAGCAGAAGATTTTGCAAGCCACCTTGAAGATGCCCTCAAACCCCATGAGGCACCAAGTATTACCATTCCCCACTCGCCAAACAAGTATATCAGAACATTGAACAATAAATCCAGGCGAAGTCTAAACAAAAATACGCAACCTGAAGGCACCTGGAATGATCTTATAACAGAAGAAATATTCAAATAATTCACACGTAATCAACGCCGTAATCAGGCTAAGACTAATAATACCAGAATGCTGTAAAGCATCAGAGGTAATCATCCTGCCAAAACCTGGCAAACCACCGAACGACCAAAAACATTACAGATCTATATCCCTGCTACGTATCATGTCAAAGATATACGAAAAACTTACTTCGAAAAGTCATTTCTAATCAAAAGGCACTTGAATCCGAACCACCAATTAGGATTCCCTGCACCATAGATCAGGCCCATAGAATTACGAATCTAATCGACAAGACAGTAGAAAATAAAGAATCCTTCTCAGCAATCTACCTTGACGTGCCCCAGGCCGTTGATATAGTGTGGCTCTAAGGATGAATCTATAAATTAAATAAATGCCACTAAGACGACTTCTTACAGTTAGACAAGAAGACACATATTCAAACTTCAAAACGGTCACAGCAGTTGGCTCACAAGGTAGTGTCTTGGTGCCTGTCCTGTACCTAGTTTACCTAGTGTATATACCCACAACTGCATCAACGTTCGTCGATAATACTGCCATATTAGCGACCAAATCAACCATACAAGAGGCTACTAACAAACTGCAGAAAGCCAATGACATGGTCCAGAAATGGACACAAAAATTGAAGATTAAATTCAATGAATCGAAATCCATACACGTAAACTTCTCATACTGTAGAACGAAGAAATTGCTCCTGCGACGGAACACACCTTGTTGATGTGCGAGCCCGATACGGCGTTGTCTGTAAGACTGCTGTGATGAAGCACGCAGCATCTGGATAGCGTCGTACCGCTAAGAGGTACTGGGGTTCTTCACAACCTACTTGCGTAATAGAGCCTCTCTTCTAGAACTACTTTTATCTACGATCCATCGACCTCCTTTGGTCAACTCTTCGGTTACCCTGGCTCTTTTCAGACCCTGACGCGATTACGTAACAAGGGCCACATCCTGCTTCCTTAAAAAAGGCAGCGAAAATGCAGGACTGAAGCTAAACTCGATATAGTGCAAGGAGGAGAAGACCCCCACGTATACAAAACACGACACAACGACAGCTATCACACGGAAGATAAATTTTAGAAAAATATGGAGAGAGGAATCGTAATGACGAAGTCTACGAAGCAGTTACGGTCGCGGAGGGTGCCAGTGCAGGCTTCTCGCGTCCGCTATCTGCACGGTGCCAAACATGGACGACGGACTTCTAATTATTGCTGGGATAATGAACATTACAGGAGAAGGAAGCAAGGATGAGAACTTTGACCCCTTCAAGCGACAACACGATCGCGTAATTCCCGCCGGAACAGGGGGCCGTAGGGCAGAAAGAGGTCGGAGTAAACCGGGAGAGCTCATCCCAGAAAGAGGGCAAATGAGGTAAGGTGTAAACCCCATCCGAAAACCATGGGAGTACTAGACGATATAGCAGCATTCATACCGGCTACCGCTTAACAACATAAGCATACCCTAGACCGGTGGTTAAGGGTGACTGGAGACCATACTAGCCCAGATCAGGGATAACCCATAAGGGGATCAAGGAAAACGTAGCTAGGCTGGAAACAGTCAACAAGAGGCTTACTTCCAAGCTCCCCTGGACTATGTGGAGACCATGTTAAACGAACTTCATAAAGCCGACGTCATTTTGCAAAATTGACTGGTGGGACGAGTGAGCAACCTTAAAGGAAGGTTTCACAATGGGCCTATTTTGAGGCCTAAGTGTCCAGCCAATTATCCAGAAACCGACTTCAGCAAGCCAGCACAGCAGGAGCTGGAGGAACTTAGGCGTATGAACAGAGCCCTTCAGTATCAGGTAACAGACCTACCTACAGAGGGCTACCACGAATCGGGCCAGTCAGGGCTGCCAGACCGATGGGGAGGAAGAAGGCAGCGGCGGCCATTAGGGGGCCTTTTGGCATAGAAGGCTCCTATGGCCAGTTCACATGGTGGGCAGAGGATATCAGGCCTGATCTGACCGCTAAGATTATAGAAAACCTATGTCGGGGAGGCCATCCGTGCCCCAAAAACATATTACATAGTCAGACTAATCTATGCTAACTATAAAGTCATTACTAGGAACAACAATGAGACGTCGAAGATGGAAAACGTATGTAAAGAAAAAATGCGAAGAACTGCAGATAAGATTGTGACAACTGCACTGGCTCCTAGTAAGACACTCCAAAATGTTACTGCAAAACAAAATAAGGATGTATAACCAGGTCCTTAAACCGATGTAGACATACAACATCTAGCTTTGCAGATGCGCAAGCGTGGCAGAGCAAAGTGCTGCGGATGATCGTATACGCCCTATGGTATGAACGATCTGAAAATCCCCGCTATAAAGAAGCAAATACGAAAAGCGCCGTCTTCATAGACATCGTAGAGGTACTACACCTACTCGACAACACAGATGTATACCGCATACTTAGAAGGACCAAACCCATCGAGTTAGTATTGAGTCTACAACTATCTAAATAGAGCAAAGTCCGCGGAGTGATTTCCTTGAAAAAAAAAACACAGAAAACTTCTAAACCTTAATGGGCGAACACTTGTAAATTAAATAATTAGTTGTAAGAAATATGAAATGTAAAATGACGGTTGGTCAGATCATGACCAGTTTCAATAGAATAGTCTGCGAATACAAAAATTAAATTATAAATAGTGTAGTGTATTGAATAGATATTTCTTTGACACAAATGATCCTAATATATAAATATAAAATAAGTAGTTTCGTTAAATTGTGCCCTATTTAAATGCAAATTTATTGCGTGTATGTGATCGCAGCAGAAATCCCCTGGCGCCAACAATTAACCTTATGTAAAATTTAAATAATGTAAACATAAACAATCTATTTCAAGTACAGAAAATATGACAATTGTACCCAATATAAAAACGCAATTTATGGGCGCCGCGCCCTCATTCACATATATTTATGTCATTGTTTAAGCCAAAATTGATGAAACAAATGATCCCGGGCGATACGTGCTCAGTGGTAAATTATTGTCTTATAAATATATAATACATTGTGGAGGTTATGTGCAACAAAAATGCGTATGCGTGTATTGTTGTACATATAAAACAATAATTTATGTGGGCGGTTATTTTTATTGCGATTTTTTACGAGCACGGCCGTCCACCGTTAATATTTAAATGCGCCCATACATAATTCCGTTAGCAGCTATTTGGTATAACATTTTTCTGTCACATTTACAAAATCGTTTTCCCATACAATATATAAAATATGTATGCCCTGTATGTATTTATTATTCCAATCGCATGCTGAACATTTATTTCGAACATACGCCCAAGTAATCCATAATAAAAGACGCTCGTTGGCGTGATTGACTATAATTTAACATTAAATGATGAGAGTGCCTAATCAGCCGAAGAGCGTTTCCGCTCCACATACCGGATATATCCATGTATCGGTTATGACTCTGGGGACGGCGTCACGATATGTTTGGATATGTGCAATGGCCTCGTTTCCGACTGTATAAGTCATAAAGTAAATTTAGGGGATGGCTTCGCTAGACACTCTTCCTGCCGCCTCCATTCCATGATCCGTTCAATGCTAATGAGGAATGAATGAATAGCGCGAATTTCGCTCCCTCATATAATAATATTTCTGTTTGTCATTCTTTTTTTACGGCCATATGCCTAAAAGCTTAATATTAGCTTGGCTGAAAATATGCTAATTGAAATATCGAGGGGTTCAATTCCTAAATAAATAAATTTCTCTTACCATGTACAGTTGTATGTGATCAGATAAGGTTCTAGAAATAATTGTAAATAAAAAATTCTTACTTTCAGTTAAAACATGATAAAGGGAATCAAACAAGTATTTTATTCAAACAGGTGCCTATTAAATAATAAACAGGCATTTTGAGACAACGTAAATGATGGCTTTAATCTGCATCTTGCCCCATATATTATGTAACCTTTTTCACTGAAACGATTACATTTGCATAATTGGTCGCGTAATGCTGAAGTATCATAAAAAGAGCATTATTTACCATTGACGTTGGCATTTTATTAATTTATGGATTTAGACAGCGCTAACCTACTTCATTCGCTTGCATTATTGTCTTCTTTATTTAGCAAATTAATTAAATAACTAACCGTCGGTTGTTTATTTGCAATTAACGATATTTACATCTGCAAAATTCTTTTAATTGGATCTAATTACACCCGATCATGGCAAAATAAATCTCATAAGCTTGTTTAAGGAAATAATGTCAGTGGAGAAGATTAAAAGACTGTAACTTTTTATTGATTTTGCGTTGTATGAATATTTACTAAACAATCGGCGGTTTTACGATCCAAAGACGTTCCAGATGAATTAATTACAAATAAGGCAGACAATGTATTGTGAAATTGGAACGATAATTATATGAAATAAATTTAAAATCCAAATTAAGCTTAATTATAATAGAACATTAGTAAGATAATCAATAAAAATATTGATAAGTATAAATAAATAAATGAAATATATTAAATCATAATCAATTATTAAAATTATATATTTAATATATATTATTAAAGCATTAAAAAATAATTTAAAGGCTTCATATTTACAACTTACATTATTTATTTCTTCTTATATAATCGTTTCACTATGTATAATATAAATTTTATTGATTATGTTTTCTATTTTTTAATAATATAAATTAATTAAATGAAATAATAAATTATAAAAATATATTGATACATGATTGCACGTATATGAAGCTAAAAGTTTGGATAAATAATATGAAATTAATAATTATATTTTAGGTTGATTACTAAAATTGAATAATAAATTATAAAAATTATTAACACTAATATATAATTGAATAATTATTATAAAATTAAAAATATGTGTATGGTTGATTACTAAAATTGAAATTGGCACCGCTTAAATGTACAAATGCGTGAGGGATATCGTCTTTCACCGTTTATATGCGCGTGTGTGTTTGTTTAGTATCAAGTTCCCTCGACAATACAAAATACAAACCCCATTTGGCGACAAAACAAATTAAAAGAGGGAAAAAATAAAACAAGAGATTCTAAAAAGGTTTTTATATATACGCGCTCTCCTATATTTTTTTGTCTGGATTTATTGTATGGTGCATCTAATATATTGTAGCTATTTTTACAGCGAAATGCCTCGCGTCGCGGTACATCTAACTTTACGGTAACTCAAGAATAAGTTAAACAATATCGGTTCCAATTTTACTCGGGGGGACTCCCTTAATTTGTCACGTAAATATATCAAATATGCATGAATCGCACACGTATAGATTTGGAGTATGTTCGACTATAGTCGGCCAATTTTCAAGGATATATAATAACATATTTAATTTTCGTAGTCATAGGCAGTAGTTCGCTGTGCGATCGGTGTAGGGTTAACAAGGAACAATTCAATTGTATGGCGACAAGTCTATTCCCTATTCTATTCAATATAATATTCCGGGCTCCCTCCCCATATAATTCCACAATACTATACGCTCCCGTACATTAACCATATGATGTGTATGTGTGTGTTCGCTACGGTTTTATTATTCCATGACAGTTTGGGATTTATTATTAAATATTTATATCTTTTACGTATATTATAAATGAATAATTTATTTGTTACTCTGGTTTCAATTTGTATTTACATAACGTAACGATGTGTCGTTACATATATTTCATACACATTCAATATTTATGAATAGCATTGTGTATTAATTTGTTTTACACAAATATGTCATGGCATACATTATTCATCATTCCATTCAAAATGTTGAATTTATTTTAATGCACTTCTTTGCTTTTAGTGAACTAGAGTGGAACCTACAAATAAGTGGCGATCGGGATTGCAACTTCGGTGGAAAAATACGTCTTTTTGATCATGTGACTTCTTAGATTGACAAAGGTTCTAAAAAAATATTATATTAATCGATACACAATTATCAGTAAACCACAATAAGATTCGGCGGCCGCCGGAGTTTGTTTTTTGCAGATTTGGGCAATCTCAAAAAGAAAACGTAATGAAATAGTAATTTTTGTAGTAAAAATTACCGAAATAAAGGTGGGTTTATACTTACAAACAATAATAAATAGGAGAGAATAAAAACTAAACAATGCAGTAAGGATTATTTGGGATCATATATATGTCACAAAAGAATACAGTTCCCTTACCGTTTAGTTCTTATTGCTAATTTTGTCGGAATGAAATTAAATCCTGTTTTTTTTAAATTTAATTTATGCACATCCTCAACTTAATTATCAGGGTAACGTTTATGCTGTATATTTTTACCATTTCACATTTTGAATTTTCAATTTCAATTTATTTCTCAGCATTTGAAACAAGCAATTATAATTTTGCTTTCCATCTTGTGAATTTACGTCATTATTTTTGAGTAATTGATTAACAAAGCGGCATATTAATCAATTTCCACATAATCTTTAGTTCTTGCTAGATACTTAGATACTGTAGTAGATTTTGTTGTACCTTATTTTTCCAAAACAATAGCACCACTCCAAATTGATCAGCGGCCGCCGGTTTTTGGTTTTCTTGAATAACTTTAATGAAATATTAATTTTACTTGTAATAATGAACTAAACATAGTAAAGCAGTCAACCGTGGAAATGTGGGGTATTAAATCTTTATCAATACTATTTTTAAAAATAATTTTAGTTGAATTGCCCCGTTACTAACTATGCTTTAGTTTTCCAGATTATTTATTATTATTAAAACGGCTTGTGTATGAAGATCTCGATTTTCAATCCTTCGATGGTGACAAAGAGACTTTGTGTAGTAAGTGAATACATAAGCCATGCATACCATGCGACAAACTCAAATTAAGTAGAAACGCATTGCTCGAAGTCATAATATTCCAGAGCAATATTCAAATCCCAAACAATAAGTTTCTAACTACAGGGCTACCTTCGAAGGCTGCGGTACAACGGATCTACCACAACACAATTCAGAAATCAATTGCCAATGGGTAGTCACGCACATACACATACATACACATAAACATATGGCAGAAGAAGAAGTCATTAAGAAGTTACACATTGTAAACTACTACAAATACATTAACTAAAGCTACTGATATTACAACAATACTGCGCGTCCTATATAAACACTAGTATGCATGCTTGTAAGAGCATTAAACTATCATAGAAACTTAACCCAAAACCACACAATCTAAGAATTTGAAGAGACTATAATATCCTTGGAATTGACGATATTTCTAACCAAATGTTAAATAAAACTGCTAGAGGGGCGAATTACGATAATAAATATCACATTAAAGATCCGCACAATAATTATATATTTATAGTAATGACAAGGGAAGTAAGAAGCCCAGAAAGATGGAGAGGCTTCACTATTCCTCTGTCAAGAGGAAACACCATGAAGAAGAGTAATACCATTACATGCAAGTAAGGTATTATCTATTATGTTACGAATATTTGCCAAAATACCACCTAAATATCTATAATTATACTTTCCATGGTGCAAGTCAGCTTGAATCATTGTGTAATAATCGATAGTTGATAAAAGACTTTAGAACATACCTATTATTCTGTGATTTATAAATTATCAAAATACTTGAGTTGCTATTCAATTGAGGAGTACATAGATTGTTATGATAAATCAAAGAACACAAGGAGGTTTGCTAACAGTGAATATTGTATCATTAAGACTAGGGGGCCTATTCTGTAAGTTCAGACCAGTCTTGCAAACAAGCAGATTGGTCTGTATCCCATGGCAACTAAATAAACAACTGTTTCAGCGTTGGTATGCCCTACGCTTCGTGAATGTTATTGTAGAATAATAACCTTTTTCACTATTTTTACGTAATTTTTGTGACTTTTTGCATAAGGCAGTATTATACTAGCGTTTAGGGAGTTTGGGCCATACTAACGATGAAACAGTTGTTTAATTGATTGCCATGGGTAACAGACCGCTCTGAACTGAAGAATATACCGTCCGTGTTTCCCAAGGATATCTAAACCTATAGGTCACTGAAATATTTCCGGCACTGGTGTAATTGGGGCCGATAAATAAAAATCAGAGAAAGAGTCATAAAATAATTTGGGAAAACACTTGTTCATGTTTAATCACTAATCACACAATATTCAAGTTGTATGCGATGAATCGTCCGGTGCACCCTGCTACACAACAAACGAGGCTCTGGCGACCGAGTCACGACAAAATGGCCGTTAAAATAGTGTTACTCTAACAAATACCTCTATCAACCCGTAATGGCTAGCGTGATAGGAAACAAGGACGAATAAGCCCTTAGTGCCCGGTGGATCACATACTTCCAGTCAAGGTAGCGGTAGAGGGTGCGCAGAATACCTGGGTAGAATCAGGCTACCAAACAACCAGACGAAAACTATTCATTGCTATATATAACTCGAAAACGTTTTCTAATGAAGAACAAATTTTGCAACTCGAAGAAGTCGTTGACAAAATCCATTGGGATATAGTCGGAATTAGTGAAGTAAGACGAATATGAGAACAATAGATCACTCTAAAATATACAACACTTGTGTATACTTCACAGGAAAGTAAGAGAGCACAAACGGTGGAGTAGGTTTCATAATACATAAAACGCATACTAAAAATGTCCAACATCTTGAATGTATCAGCTATAGAGTATACTTCCTTATTGCATCTAAATCAAAAATACAACATCATCCAGAGGTATGTGCCAATATCCACACATACAGAAGAAGTAGTCGAGATATTCTATGAAGACACTGCGAAGTCCAAGGTTCCAACATACTATGCAATACCAATTCGGAGATTTAAAGGCTAAATTAGGGGGGAAAAGACGCCAGCGAACTGTCTTATAGAAACATACGGAATAGGAGAAAAAAATGACGAAGGAAACACTCTACTATAATTCCTTTTAAGCAACATGGACACCGAAACTGGGCCTGGGCTACACCCGACGGCTAAACATGAATGAGATAGAGATTGTCATCACGGAAAACACATTTCTTATACATGAAGTACGACTGTACTTAACCGACTCACAGTGGGAAGTGATCATAGGATGGTAAGAGCAACAGTAGCGTTAAATATAAAAAGTAAAGAAGATTCCTTGCCAAGGACATAAGAAGTATCAAAACACGATGTACAACAATGAAGAGTTTAAGCGAACCATAGCAGAAAATCTAGTCAATTCAGACACAATTAACAACGTCACAATCCCGATGCTAGTACAGACAGCAAAACCGAAATACAGTACAAAAGTAACCAAAGAAGAAAGCAAACTTTCTGCAAATACACGGCAAAGTATGAACCAAAACCGAGAACTACTACACCAAAACTCGTCAAATTCAGACCAACTAAGGACACTAAGTAAAGAAATATCAAAGGCAGCTCGGAAGGATATTAGGGATTAGAACGAGAAGTTGATAATGAAAACTGTAAATAAAAATAAAAGCATGAACGTATTTACAAATAAAATAGCGACGGGAAGACCGGAAATCACTAAAACGAAATGGACAAAGTGTTGCAAAGCAAGAAGAGATCTTATAAACTGCCAAACATGTTTATTCAAATCTTTATCGAGTAAACGAAGAGCTAGGCCACGAACACCCCATGATCTAAACCAAGGATGCAAGGATATACTCAGAAAGAAAATAGTTAATTCAATGTCAGAAATGATAAATACCAGGGATGTGAACGATGACGACATTGTGATTGAGTTGCTAAAAGAAGGTGGAGAACAGCTGGTACATGCTATCACAACTCTATTTAATAAGAGTCTTACGGTATCAATACCACCTAAAGCATGGGATAATGCTATCTTTATTATATTGCATATGAAAGTAAATTATTCAAGTTACATCGTACAAGTACTTAGGTAACCAAATTAGAATTAGTAGGGACAACCAAACACGCGAAATCGAAGGGACACTACTATGGGCAGCCTATGGAAAACTCAAAAATATTTTTAAAACCAATATCCCCACCTACCTCAAACGCAGTGTTCGACCAATGCTTTCTACCGTTCCTGACATATGAAGGAGAGACACGAACACTACCACAAAAATCCATCCAAAAAATAAAAGTGGCACAGGGTTATCACAATGAGAGACAGAGTGCGAGACGAACCACAATGTCAGCAATCTAAGGTTCAAGTAAGTGCAACTAAACGCATTTCATATCTAAAGTAGAACTGCGGACACGTTGCAAGATTGCCAAATGATAAAAAATAAAAAATGTTCTTGGCATGGCTGCCCAGACAAGATGCGATATGAAGCAGAGGACGCCACCAACTCGATGAACAAATGATATATAGCGTATCACAAAAAAACTTAATTCAAGTAGCCCAAGACCGAAGGCAATGGAAAATATTAAGAGAGGCATATGTCCTGCAGTGGACGATATAGGTTGTTGTATACATCACATTTTTTTTATCCGAAAAGAAGGATGTAAGGTAGTTTAGGAACTTCGGACGATAAATGTATACGGAGAATAAACAATAAGGCGAATCCTTTCGACTATCGACTACTATGTCAGAGGCATTTCAATTGGTGATAAGAAATTAGACTAATTAGAAATATGCATACTATGCCTAATAGCAATGGATACGGAAGAAATGGCAATATCAATATGGTCACCGCAGCGGCCTGAAAATCAACTAAGACCAATTGCCCGGTGATTGATATGATGTAACAAACATTATACGAGTTTAGTTATAGGATCGCTAATAACGGCTAAGCAGGTTGCCAAAGGGATATAATCAGTACACATGGCAACGGACAAGCAATTATCAAAAATACTAACACTGTCCCAGTCAAAGTACTAGTCTCCATATTTTCATATAACGTCGAGGTTTTGTACAATAAAAGCTATTTGCGATTGTTGATGAATAATTTGTTGCAAATTCTCTCAATACGACGAAATGACCCGAATGTAGATAGTCAGTTTAACAAATACAGTATCTACTACTAAAAATATTGCACTAATGCTTCTAAGAACTATTGGAAGGTCTGTTATTCTTGTTTTTAATCAAAGAACGACAGTTTGTCGGCAGACAAGATGGAGGATTCTCTATCTAGTTGTAAACAGAAGATGGAAAATATGAGAGATGTATTTCTGAAGTACCTTACAGTTGCGGCTGTTAGTCAATAACTAAGAGATCCTGACATGCATCAACAATTATAAACTAATATCGGTTTTAAAATGGTATAAATGAGGGAAATTATTCAATCTAATCATATAACGGAACTCATTAAACACGACAAACCATGCGAAAACGCTTTGTACGGAAAAATAACAATAAATAATTATGTCCACATCCAATAATCCCCAAAACAGAACACAATAAGGCTCGATTGTATAAAGTAGATAACTCTCGAGTTTATTTTGAATCCGTGGTCCAAGCATAGCATCCTTCTGCCAATAGTTGCTATATATAAACAGGGTTATATGAAGCTACGAAATGAAAAATGAACAGAAATTTATGCAACATCTAATAATATCATCACGGGCTATAGTTAACTCACATTTATACAACCTAACTTAAATGAGTTATTAAAATACGGCGGAAACAAACTTATAGAAAATATATTCGAGCTCCAACATACAATCATAGAGCAATAGAAAACATGCACTATACTTCCCATGTTTAAAATGGAGAACCAAAAAGACTAAATAACTATAGAGGTATTAAGCTCCTTCATACTGACTTAATATTAACAACTAAAAAAATCGCGGGTATAATTAATAATATTACAATTATAACCTTGGCAGTAGAACAAGTTTAGAAGTGAAGATTCTGTATCGATGCCGCGTTCGTTATGAGAAAAATCAAAGAAAATCCCATTGATTTTAATAAGCCAGCTTTTGAGTGCTTTAAGGGTCTACGTAAAGCCTTCAATTGAATTTAACTGTAAGATTTATTAGAGACCTTATATGTATAACAGAGGCATTCCAAGTAGCGTAATAAAGACTATCGACGAAAATAATAAAATACAGCTAGAAGAAGGAATGTGAAGGTTGCCCAAAACTAACGCAAAAACAATTTGACAGCTGACAGCTGATAGCCCACTAACATTTAATTTTATAATGAATGAAAATATTAAAAACATACGATCTCGAAGAATATACCGAATGAAACAGAAATAAATAAAAAATACTACGTGGACGACGCCATCTTAATTGAAGATAATAAAGATTCGAAACCAAAGACAGGCTAGTACTAATAGACACTAGAGTGGTTAAACGACACCATTTGGACGAATAAACATCGTTCATGGCCGAAACAGGACTTAAACCCGCGAAAACTAAGAGAATAATATAAACTGCGGAAATAGAATTATTAAGAAAAATAGCTGGAAAGACTGCACTTAACAGAGAACGGAATGAAACAATCAGAACAACTTGCCAAATACAAAATGGACGAAGAAACGAAGTATGATTATATGAAAAAATAATTCTAAAGATTGCCAGAGATAACTCACTCACAGGAAGACGGAGCGTAGAACGGCCCAGAAGATAGTGTAGCGATCAGTCTGTAGGAATAAGGCACCCACGAAGAAGGAACAAGCCGTTGGCCTAACATTGAAGAAGGAAGAGGAAGCACCGTATAAAAAGATCATTGCACTCCTACTATCGTCATATCCAATGCCTTCAACTGTAGCTTCAACCGGATCTTAATTGAAAACTGTAACAGCTTTGTTTTATTTATTTTATTTTGTCACTCATTTATTTTGCAATCTATCTGTAGACAATCATCTTCACCTTGTTCTGACAATTTTCTGACTTTTCGTATTTATTTTTTGGTCGACGTCTTGGTTTATTCATATCTGTGGGACAGGTCTAATAGGTTTATGTGCTTCAGACGTCTTGTGTTTTCGGCGGTCAGTAGTTCTGCTACAAGTTGATTTGCATGCTATCTTAGACTATTCTTATACTTATTGCTTGTGATTTTAATATCTCTTTAATAATTCCTGGAGTATAATCCATTTCAGCACGTGTAGTGATTATTAAGTTTCAATCATAGAATTTTGATTTGATATCTTTCCAGAATCTCAATATTGGATTCCGTAAGCCCAGATAGGTTTTACCATGGTCCTATAGACTAATATTTTTTTGTCTCGTTAGCTCTGATTTATCTCCTATAATCCAGTACATGTATCGGAGCTTCTTCCCAAGTTGAATATTTTATAGAAGCTGTTGATTATTTAGGAATAGTGGAGGCACGTTTATTTTTTTCTTGTGTACGTTAGATTGGTCGAGTTTTTCTCCCATTTGCGTGTATTTTCCAAAACTGTATCTGTAATCTAAATTGGTGGCTGGCATTAGGTTTCTTTCTAACAACGTCAGCTTGATTCTTTCCAGTAATACTTTTTCATAAAGTTTTGATAAAATTTGGAGTAAGTATATTGGTAGCTAGAATAATAATTCTTCTATTTTTTGCCAGACTTGGGAATCATTATTATTTACACGACTTTCCAATGACCTGGAAAGATTTCAAATCTTAAACCGCTATTGGTTTGTATACAGGTTTTATTATCTTAGTTTACAACGTGTTGGATGAAATCAACATATTTTGGCTCAAGGACTACCTCCCAGAAAATTGATTTAATGTAGAATAACATCCTAAATATATTTAAAAAATACTTATTAACACAATAAACATAGTATTTTTTTCCTATATATATGATCAGTGCCGTAACTAGGGCTAGATGTCCCCTGTGTGTAGTGATACACACTTTAAGGGGACAAACGTTATGTCCAGTGTTCAGCAGTTTGGATTCTGTTTCAAAACTATATAGTCCTATATAGATTTATGGTTTATAGACTGCCCAATCCAAGAATATCTGTGAATCTTATAGTATTGTAAAAAGGTATTTATGAAGAAATATTAGAGAAGAAATTATTATAATTTATGTTACACTTTGTACAGTTGAGAAATCGCGAATAAAGAACTATTATATCATGTTTCTGTGATGGTATATTTTTGGTACGTCATTACGAGAAGAAATAATTTCAGTAAATATTAGTGGAATTGTAATGAAAATAACTTATATGCATGAATTTTCGGTTATAAACTGTGAATTTATGATATACCCCTATAATTACATAGCATGATGACGGATGTAAAATTACCACTTGATTAGACATAACCGATCGTCAATCACCATCAAAATAAATAATATCCGGCACGCGACTCAACTCGACACCTCGCTCATAACATAACGTTATAATAATCACGCACCCCTCCCCATTGCATACATAAGCGCTCATACATACACTTGATCGACAATTGAATGCATTTTCTTGTCGCAGATACAAGTTGGGGTCGCGCCCTCTAATAATATAATAGAACAATTGCCGATTCAATTTGGATTTTTTTAGGTGTAACGATTATTTGACGCCTTTAACCACTCCGGGTGTGCGGGTGCGAGAGCTCCGAGCCCCCTAGCAAGTGTTTAATGAAATATGGTCTCCGTCGGGAATATGACGCGGAGGGACAACAGCCCGACTACTCAAATTAAATAGTTTAACTTCAATAACCTCCACTCGATACGCTTTTAAGTTTCTGAAATTCGTTTTTATTATTATTCACACCCCGGAATTCTGTAGCGAATCCCCCTTACAATTACAATGTCAAATAATATTAAATAGCTAAAAAAGATAATAGGTAGTATAATTTATTTGAAAATTGCTATGCAAGGGATTCTATGTTATTCTATACTGTTCTATTTCAAAAACAAAGTGCTGTCAATTCCAATTAAACTAGAAATAATGAATGTCGTCTTATGAATATTTTAACCAATATTCATGAAATTACTTAAATCTTTATCTAAAATTCGCTGTTATTAAGATATTTACTGCATTAAATCAGATAGATGACATGCCTATGTTGTACTGAATTCCCAAAATTTAAACCGTTGACCTGTTGTGGATTTTACTATATGGCAGATTGCGTTTTGGTATGTTTTTTTTGTCGAAAATATTGCCATAAATCCCCAAGGTCCGTCAAATTCGCTTAAACATAAGGATATAAATACTCTAAAAACCCACAATCAAAATGCGTACAACCCAGAACACGCAAGAAACTCTGATCATCTAATTTGATGAAAACTTAACCCTTAAATGCATAATTTTTTTTAAATTGATATTAAATAATAGTTACCGCCAGTCGTCGACATGCTACAAAACATAAGAATCGCCATTGATTAGCAAAATCACGAATCATATGTATGCTGATATCTATAAAGAATTACAGTTTTTAAAATAACGTTTTTAATTAGGCGGTGAACATTTTAAAAGGTAATGACGCAGTTCAAAAAAATATGCATTTAAGGGTTAAAAATTCTGTATGTGATATGTGATATATACAACAAAATAAATCCTTAGAACACCGATGTATATAATTTATATACAGGATTCATCGAAATAGTATTATATAGTATTTCTTTTTGTCATGTAATTAGAACATATTTTTAATTTATGATTGTACACATTTCAATAAATAAAAATAGCCAATAATATTACTTACCTCAAAACATATTTCCCTAAACAACCGTATGTCAATTTCAAGGATATTAAGAAAATGGGCATTTAATCCATTTACGGCCAAGCTATTAATTCACTTTCAAAAAAACAAATTATTTATATTTTTCTAATTCAAATACACCTTTTAACATAATTCGAGTACAATTTCTTTTGTATTTATTAATTAATGAAAAACACATAGAAGTTTAGGTGCTATTTATTTCTATATTTCCTAGTAAAATCTAGTTGCATATTATTTGTTTGTTTCTTTAATATGTTTTCTTTAAAATTGCGAAGAGAAAAATATTGTCCACTTGCCGCTATTCAATAAAAGAAATGTATACCTTACAGCGTTCTTGGATAGTTCCCTCCAGCCAACTATCCAGAACTATCCAAGAACGCTGTTAAGTATCTTAATTTTTGGAAATTTCAAAATGTTTGTAATATTGAATATTATATAAATTTTTAATTTTTATTTGAATATACTATTCTTTTAAAAAAATTGTTTAATAAGTGGATTCGATTTTACTCAAACAAAATCTGTGGGGGTTAAACTAAACGAAATTAATAACATTTATACATTTTCAGTTATTTCTTGGAGGAACTGAAAAAGAAACTAATAAAATGAATTTTGACAGAGCTGATTTATGAGTGAAATGAAACGTGATTAAACTTAAGTGTCTCAGATGGCACACGTACTGCCATAGTCAGGGTTTTCGCTAACATTAAATTGACAGTGCGGGCGTTTAATATTGTTGAGTAGCATATCGAGTACGGGGCATCTAGGAAGGGAGAGGAGCCATGAATTGTACAAGCTTACATATGTATAAATGTATATATCGATGGCTATTGTGTCGTAGTGTATGCAATCAATTTCGCCACTATGCCAAGGGAGAGTTCTCCAGAGAATACTGACCATTTTAAAGGACGCACTTCGTAAATAGATATTCCACGCTGACCCTCTCTCGTCTTTCCAGCTATTTCGGCAAATATTACTTCCTTTGATATGTGAGATGGCTTTTTCAATTGGAATCCGGAATTCCGTTTGCACATTAAAAATAAGCAATAAAATAAATTGATAGCAAAACAATGCTAAATACACAAGCATATCAAATTTATTGTTATATAGGCTACTTTTAATAATAAACTAAAAGTATATAGGTGAATATATAACTAATAATGAATATTTTTTCATTCATCAAGAATTAAAAATGTACTGTTATTTATATAATATTGTAGTTAGTGTTTTTAAATTTAAATTTCTCTCTGTCCCTATTTATCTCAATCTGGAATTTCATTAAATCATATTAATTGTGTAAATTGTATAATAAGATGTTGAATAAATAAATTTCCTGTTTTCAATAAATTAAAACATAGATAATATTATTAAATTAAACAGAAAAAATAGCTTGCTAACAGTATAATTTTAATTGAATTGAACGTACAATATGTGAATAAAAAACTTGTCAATTTATAGATGGGCGATTTTTCACGGGGGTATTGTATCCGTTGACCCTAGCATGTGTTATAGGCATAGGGGACTGCCCATTACATTACACCCAGACACTGATGCACTGAACTCAAGTACCTGTTCATATATAATGCACTGAATTCAATCTGATAAGCATTCGCTGCTTGTGAATCACCAGTGGTCCTCGACTTCACTCTCGTATTTATGCATTTGGGGGACGTTCAATTTACCTAAAATGAGAAGAAAAAAGACGTAGTGGGGAATTAATAATTTACTAAATTAACCGAATAGAAGTGCTCTTCGCACAAAATGCGTCTGGCTAGATTTGGAAATGCGTCTGAATTAATTCAGATGGGAACAATGCGTGACAGTTTTTAATTTGATTACGAGTTAAAGGCTAAGTTTTATATATTAGTTTCCAAAGTAAGTGAACATTTTATTAATTTTTATTAATTAAAAAGCGCAATTTGTTATGTCTATAGCCGATTCTATATATTAACATATTTTATAATATTGATGATAATAAAATACAATCGTATCTTCAACAAATGGTTTAAAACGAATCCGAAAAACTAATATTCCTGCATATGTATGTATTTTCAGGAGTAAATCGTCAAATATGTTAAATTCGATAGACCAAAGTAATGCGAAAACGTTATAGAAACTTATATAGTTTATTGTTTTGTTGTATATAGTTGTATAACTGTAATTAATTATTCCTAATTGAACCAAATATTTTGTATATATTAATCATATAGTTAGATACATAGATAGATGGATTTATTCTTATTTTTCCTGAAAATAGTTTCATAACGTCGAAGATAATATACAGAAAAATGTTAATAAAATAACAAGTTAAAATGATAAAGGGAATAATTTATAAAACGAGATAAAAATGTTAAGAACTAAGAACTAAGTTTAAACCAGTTCTATAAATTTAATTAATTTCCAAAATGTTATGATTATAGGAATAAAATTCCAATTGGAATATATTGTATATTTTTTTAAGTTGTTTTATATATATATATATATATATATATATATATATATATATATAAATATATGTATTTGCTCTGATAACAACTCTCAAGTTAAAAAGAAATATATGGACAGTGATTGGATATCACTATTTGTAACCAGGTAGTAGATGCTGTAAAATGAATTGACAATAATTAAATAATTAATTTAAATCAAGGTCATAAAATATAAAATAATTAATTTATATAACATTAAATAACAGTTTACACTCTAAAATGAAATGTTTAAGTCGCTTTTGTGAAATTAACTAATATGCCAGCTATATTATTAATTATAGTATTAAATTTATTTTTTAATTATTAATTATTAATATTAATCCACACCATATCTTACAGTGTTAGGAGCTCCACTATAAATATTACGTAGTGAAAAAATGTTGGGTGAAAAAAAAAGAAAACACGTATAAAAGTACAAGTGCATTAAAACTGTTTAAAAATTAGGATAATTATCTAGCGACGCACGTAGTAGAAGTCGATAGCGTGTATAAAGAAAGCATATTATTTATTTTAATTATTTCTAGAAGTGTGTGCTACAGCATACAAATTAAAAAAGTAACTTATTATGAGCCAGCCGAGCACAGTGGCGTTATTAGGACAATGATGTGGCAGAACGTGAGTTAATTGAAGATATCAATGGAGTTGTGCGGTCGCTAGTCCGTGATCGAGATGAATAAATAAGAAGTCATTGGTAGTGTCTTCAGATATTACTACTGTCTGGTCATGACCACGGTAGGAGTCTACTGGTCGGATGTTTAAGAAGATACAACGGCGCTTCGTTATCACAGGATCGCAAGTTATAATACATGCAGACATAAAGCTTATTTAAATTGGCTCTTTGTTTTCATTACCGTTTTAGCTCGAACGACGAAGTGGGGAGAATTCGCAGAAGTTTGAATCGCAATTAAAAAAGAAGAAACTGGAGAGAGAAAGAATAAAATTCAACATTTCCAAGTACCATACCGAACTTTTTAAGCAAATTCTTATTGAGGGCTGTTTAAAATAATTAATTAAATTTCTTTAGGAGCTGTGGAATGTTTATATGCTTTTTGGGGCAATAAATCAGTTGGGAGCCCGATGACATGAGACGCAAGCCCCAGTGGGAACTGCTCAAATGACTTTTCATTATGCCATAATCCATTACAATAGGCAATTTCATCTTGGCTGTCGATCACGTAACTTCTGAGAACCTGGACACAATCCGACTTTTTTTCAATGGCGTTATGCTTTAGCCCGACGAGGAATCCGCGATATGCGGAGGCGGACCGCCCCAGGAGATGTCGTTTCGGAGTTACTGTTTCATTAGTCTCGATCCTAATTGACCCTTAACTAATGACGTCACGCCGACATCGCGCGTTCCTCTCTTGTTCCATCATGTCCTGGCCCGCGCCGCTTCTTCAGACATGGACGGCTCTATATTGGAAAATCGCACGCTGGGTGCGATAATCCATGCATCCGCCCGTCCGTCCCGTACTAATTATACCAATATTACGTGCATAATGAAAAGGGCGCCGCAGTAATTTACATAAAATAAACGTTTGCCTTTGTTTCCCATCTATCGTCGAGACAGAATTCTGTCACGTTCCACTCGGACGGGGAGTTTCCCGTTTTTAATAACGCAGCTCTAGTCCGGATAATAAACATTTACTCAGTACGAATAAAACCACTCCAGTCTCCCTCTATAAAATAATATGATACTGGCATACCAACATCTTACATACACATATATTAATCCGAATAATACTCATTACATTCAATAATAAAAACTAATTGATAGATTCTATAAAACTGACATCAATGTGCTCTAATTTATTTATGAAATGAAACAATAAAAGCACACCGAATAACGCATTTATTATCTCTAATAACTTTTCTTTGTAAATTTAAAATTGCATTGTACATTTACTCGCTTCGGCGTAATAAATTCTATTCAAGTTGTATGTATGCAAATTGAATTACAATATCTTTATACACTCGGCAGTAATTGGAAACTTATTAATGGCGAGTTTGCATAAATTATAAAAGAAGTCCCAATCAATTTTACTATTAACTTCATGACCATCGTCGGCGGCTGCAAAGAATAATTCGGTAGCTAACAGCGCATAATCGGGCGTATATCCGGTCTAGCCTGTTATGATGACTTGAGATGTTTTCATACTGAATAGATTGGTGAGAAGACCGCTTCAAGCTCGATTAACCATAACCCGTGTAAGCCATTCTCGCAATAATTGATGTTAATAAAATGAACTTAATGCGTGATAGGACGATGACTGGTCATAAAAATTCACAAAGACTTGTAGTGAGCTTTATTTTCAGAATTGATTATTATATTTCTATAGTCTATAGACATTTAGTGTTATTTATAAGCTTCTCTATATATATATATATATATATATATATATATATATATATATATTGCATTTTTGCCTTATTTGTTTGTGTCTAAAAATAAAATAAGTAGTAATGAAATAATTTAAATACTTAGATACAATTAAAACGAAATCAATTAATATATTATATTACAATAATAGTGTGCAAAATTAAATTATGAAGCATATCGAAATAATTTACGAAATGATAACTAGAATAATGATTAATGGTTAGGGCATAATCATTTTAGTATTGTTTACGAGGACTACCATTAGTGCGTTTCCGGAAGCTGTTTTGTGAAATTCAATTTGACGAGTTTTTTCACACATTTCACACAGGGTATTCCATACGTTAGTTTTAAAGCGTTGCTAATTGATATAATGAAATTAACTTTTGCATTTCATGGTTAAAACACAACTGTGTGGGAGGCCATATTAAATTTATGATGACTCGACTTGTTTTTGCACAGGATGTGGGAAACACTAAAAAAAAAACTATCTGATGTGGCAAAATACTATATTTTATCAGTCGTGTAATTGTTTATAGCGAGAATATATATCTTTATTTAAAGAAAATAATACTAATAATAATAATTTTAATCTTTGTTTAGTTTCTTTCTTTTAAACAGGCTTTCGACCCGAAATCTATCGGCCCTGTAAAAATTATACATCCTTATATGTCATTTACATTAAGAATATAATTTTACATGTTTAATAGATATCTTAATTAGTGGAATTGTTGGAAGTGAGGAGTTCATATAGGGTTGTGAAGGGGAATTTTGAATAATATCTGTAGCGTATTAATAGTTGTTTCCTTGTTAGCAAGTTTTTGCTGCAACGATATTCGGTTTTCGTTGAAGGAGATTATTTTGGTGGTGACTCATTGTTGATATTAATTTTAAAAAGGCCTACATTACATTTTGATTATAAAATACCTTAAAATTATTGTTTTAATTATGATTTATATATATATATATATATATATATATATATATATATTGAGTATGTATCCATATTTTTTTATGGTGAATATACGATATTCAATAAATACATTTTTTTATATTATCTGCAATTGATGATGATGAATATTAAATAAAACGATGAATATAAAAGTAAATATGAGAAACAAATTTCTCAATTTTCCATGGATCAAATGTTACTAGTTTTATTTATTTGAGCTTAACTCCAGTACTGTGTTATTTGTTTAATCTCTTTCGAATTGCTGTCTTTTTTTCGCATCTTCACTTATTCTGTAATTCAATGTTTTTTTGGGTCTTTAATTCTAATTTCCTTTTCTTACTCTACTTTTGAATACATATAATTTTTAACTTTCATTCAACATACATACCAGAACCATCCAAGCGTTTCTTCTATTATTTATGTGGACATTTTGTCTATATGTCTCATTCCTTATGCTTTACCTTATTATTATACTTACATTTCGTTTTATGAGAATTTGATTAGAAATTAGGAACGAGAAAAAGTTAGAGACCATATGTGTCAATATTTTAATAATATACATATGATTCAGGTAAACGTGAAACAAAAATAACTAATAACAATAACAGCATAACATTTAATTTACCTACGATTTTAGTTTAGATTCATTTATATATTATTGTATTATATATATATATATATATATATATATATATATATATATATATATATATATATATATTAGTGTAATTGTTACGAACATTGTATGTATAAGGATAATACGATTTTTAACATAAAATTAGCGCTTTCTCCAAAATAATTGTATTTAAAAAATTAATATTCTATTAAGGTAATTTGCATGAACTATTAAATAGATTTCCAATTAAACACTATATTCCATGATTAAGGGTCCCGGAAATAAGCGAAAGACATTGTAACCTAAGAGAAAAATTTAAAAAGAAAGACGAAAACTTATCCATTATCTCGCCGTACTTAGTACGTGAAACAAAAATAACTAATAGATAGTATACCACCGAAACACTATTAGAAACAATAACAGCCTAACATTTAATTTACCTACGATTTTAGTTTAGATTCATTTATATATTATTGTATTGTATATATTAGTGTAATTGTTACGAACATTGTATGTATAAGGCGGAAAGGCCGAGAGCCAAATAAAGATTGTTTCTTTCTCTATTAAATAGAGACTTAAATAAAATAAAGATATATGCACTAGGCTCACCATATTTCTTTATAAAGCAAGGTTATTTGTTGAATGAAAACGAAGAACCCATCGAACGCAACATAACAGGTGCAAATGTTCATTATTTTTTACTACGCATGGCAATTGTTAGAGGGAGTTACGTACGTCTTTTAAGGCAATACGTTTAAAACCTGCACCATCAACTATCATTATCTATACGTTTGAAGATAAAACAACAATTAATAATTTACGATTGTATTTCAATTATTATATACTAATTATAGCTTATATCTATACAATAGATTTTTGTTCAGTACTGTAATGTGCTTTTCTTTTCATAGAACCCAGCGGAACTAGGTCCAAAATAGGTGTATTGGATGGATTTTATGTTTTAAAAGTAACATTTGAAAATGTGCTGTCTGGTCCACCTGGATTTGACAAAACTTTATAAATTTACTAAGACCAATGACCTGAAATACAATAAATTAAGGCGAATCTCGGAAGACGAAATACGGTTCAATATTGACCTAATCGCGCGGACTTTTCCAGTCAACAGTTTATAATTTTCTGAAAATATTTTTGGATATTGCACAAGTCTAAGGATGATTTGATACTTTGTTAGGACGAAAATGTTAATTTTTTGTCTCTAAATAGTTAAAAATATGCAAAAGTAGTCAATATTTGCTTCAGAAAAGTATATATTTACTCCGATTTGTAATCAAAATTCAAAAGAAATTCCTCCAAGAGATTGTAATTTCATATTTCAAGTTTTGATAAATGCAATTTGATAATGCTAATAAAAGTACAGTAGTATAATGTATAGTAATCCGCGCAATTTATCATAAAATGCTCCATTATTTCGAAATTAATTTATTTCTCGGTGCACACCCCTCCGGTTTTTCCTGGGGCGACGGCTTGTACACTCCGCAAAAAAAGTAGAAGCAGTTTCGTTAATCTCACAATGCGTTTTTGGGATAGATTTTCAGCTGGAATCCTCGAACGACATTTTCGAAGATTCGCCTTAAATAGTATACTAATATAAGTATAATAACAATATATAAATAATAGTTTATGCACTACTTTACACAATTTAATTAAACACTTATTATATATAATATATTAGATGTTCTATAACTTACGTGCAAAAATGTAACGACTCATCGAGTAAATAGCAATAGTACGTCATGAACAATTGCGAAATTCAACCAACCCATGATGGCAATAATGTCATCCAAAAAGTATTCTCCATACTAGTTTGTTATATAAAAGGCAATTTCAATAACATTAATATATAAGAAAAATATGAGGTGGCCAGTATAAATAATCAAAGTCAAAGGATTTTTTAAGAAAATATTTTGTGCTTTCAATTTTCCTTTATTTTTTACGTCCGTGTGATGAAAATATGTATACGTACGTAACAATTCGCGATACTTTCAACAAAAAACACACATATTGTGTGCGAGGACTCGACGTAAAACACCATAAGGAAATCATTCTTCCACGGAACGAGACGACTCAGGGAGCTGATGAACGACCAGGGTGAAATTCGACTCCGGGTAGAGCTGGCCAAGATCAATGGCGCGGAAAAAGGAAGATACTTGAATTCCTCTTCTCTGACACTAGTGCGCAAATCAGCCTGAGAAACGACGCAAAAGCAAATGGTGGAAAACCCACAGAACCATCCAACAAGTAACCAGCGACCAAAACCGCAAACACGAAGGAAACCATATTGTGAGACCAGACCACCAGAGGGCCAATCCTACGCGGATCTGTTCAAGAGCGTCCAAACCACCACCAAGCTGACAGCAGAGTGGTTCCTGCGTGTCGTGCGGAGAACAGCCTGCTACGCATACGGGTCAAAGGAGGCGGCGCTAAGACAGACGCGCTTTGCAGCGCAACTAAGCAGAAAGCGCCCGGGCTGACGCCAAAGTAAGAAGGGATAGAGTCACCCTCCACGTCAGGCACCTAAACTGCCACACGACCAGAGAAGAGGTGGATAAGGCCCTCGCCAAGGAGCTACCGATATCTATCTAAATATTCGAGGTAGGCCCAACAAGACCAACTAGAAAGGTGGTCACCATCGAGAAAAGAGCAGAGGAACTAACCTCAGCAAGAATCATCATAGGGCTAGTCCACTGTGGGGCGACGCGCATGGAGGAAGTTCCTCACGGGTGCGGAATATACTGGCTCGCTGGACCTAGGTCTGATTCATGCAAATGCCCAGACCGTAGCAAGCTATGCCTACGCTGTGGGAACGAGGGCCACCGGTCCAAGGCCTGCAAGTGAGACACGCCCTTCTCCGTATGGTGCCAGGAAGAAGGTCACGTGGCTAAAGGCATTAGATGCCCTACAAAGTGTACGGAAGCCGAGGAAGCCAGAAATAGCGGAGGGCCCCAAATCTGCCCGGAGAATGCAAGAACAACTTAAGGTCATACAGACTAACGTCGGCATGGACAGGGTGGCCCACCAGCTGCTCCTGGTAACGGCGTTGGAAAGAGGGATGCAGGTGGCACTGGCCAGCGAACCAAACAACGCCAGATTCGACCCCTCGTGGGTGACAGCTGGACCCATGGGGGATGTCTCGGTGTCTTCGGCAGATACCATGAGCTCACCCACGAGGGACATCGCTTGGGTGAAAATCCATGATGTAACACTGGTAGCATGCTACCTATCACCAAATATATACAGGAACCCCGTGAGGGAAGTGTATCGAGAAAATGGAACATCTGACTATTAGTGGCGGGGTCTTTAATGCTAAGTCCACCCACTGGGGATCCTCCATTACAGACACTCAGGGGAAGGATGGGGTAACCACGGAGAGGCTGAGCGCCGACCACTGCACGGAAGCTCTAGAAGCCACGGGGGGCCCACAGGAGCGCCGGTGTGAGTTCCGCAAGGGTAGGTCGGGTGCGAGAAATGGTGAATCAGGTGAACAGGGGCATCTGGAGAACAAGGGAGAACTGCATGATGGCTACCCTGAATGTAATGAATGCATTCAACACGATCCCATGGGTGGTAACCATCGCAGCATATGTAGAATCCTTGGTAAAGATAGAAATAACTAAAATTAAGAACATACAGGGGAATATCACAACGAATAGAGATGAAATACTACGCGCCGTTGGAGTATTCTTGCATGAACTGTAGAAAATCCGCTATAAGGAAGATTTGGACCTAAGTACGCCAGCACCAACAGAAGTTATGGTCAACCTGATCTGAGGTACAACCAGATATCACTAAAGTATAAATCGAACTGGCTCTGACAAAAATGAAAAACAACAAATCGCCCGTAGAAGACAATATAGCAATACAAGAGGCATGTTCGTGATGGATAAAATAAAAGCATGCTATAACTGCCTATAAATTAGTAACGTTATTAAAAAGAAGATAAGGCTGACTTGCAAACTATCAACCCAGTCAATACAGTAAACTATTTATAAAAGTAACATCAAGGCTAAAGAGAAAACTGGATTTCTGCCAAACAAATGAATAAGTTTTCATTCAGGGTTTGGGATGAACGATCATCTGCAAAGTATCAAAGATTTAATCGAAAAGTTAGTGCAATACAACAGACGACTGGCCCATGCATTCAATATTCATAAAGCTTTCGACACGGTTGAGTTAAACGCCATCGTGGAGGCTATGGCAGAATGTCGCATCACAGGCACTCAAAACGAATCTATAACGTTTATATAAATGCTACAATTTCAGTAAAACTACACGAAAAGACTAACCTATTAGCAATAGGCATTACCTGATCAAAAGCTCAATCAACTTCAATTTGCATATGACATAGTCCTCACAGCCGACAACCTAGGCAGGTGATAGAGGAACTACATAACATATACATGGATGTTGGTCTGAAGGTCAACTTCGTAGGTTGAATGATCTACAGAAGTTGTAGCAAGAAATTATTGATTGGAGTGGAGACCACAAGGCCACAAGCGCGGCATAGGAAAGCCAACGCTGGGCCCACGACCTCAAGAGAATTACAAACATCTGGATGCCGGAATGCAAAGATGAGGGAATGCTGTAGAGGAGGCCTATGTCCAATAGTGGACCGAACGTTGTAGGTTATGATGAAATGTATACAAGTGCTGGTAATATGACTATCAAAAATGAATTTCCAGAGATGAGTAATTGAACAAGTTAATATTCTTCATGAGTTTTTGCATAAATTAGCTTTAAGCTCCCACAAACCACTGAAGGTAATGTATTTGTACTTTATTTGAGAAGCTGTACACGCTAATTAAACAACTGCAAGTTTCAAAAAAAAATAAACCCTTGTTGATGTAAAGGCTTCTGTCTGTTCATTTCCACAATTATACCCAATGAACATTTTAGCAGAATAAATCAATTTTATTTGATATTTGAGTATAGTGTTGCCATTATCGCGAATCTAATAAAATACCTTTTAAAATATGAAAAACTGCTAAAAAAGCAAATATCAGCCGAAATAGCTCAGTTGGGAGAGCGTTAGACTGAAGATCTAAAGGTCCCTGGTTTCGGCATAATTTTGCTGATATGCCATCTTGTAAATATCAATATGTGAGCAATCTAAGTAAGCATTATTTGCATTGTACTTTGCATCACTATAGGCAAATGTGGCCAGAAAAAAAAGATGGCTTGGTACTCAAAAAGGGTACACGTTAGGGTAACTAGTTTCGACATTGTTGTCCGCACTTGGCAAGCAATAAATGAAAACGACTGCTATTGTGGACGGAAGCTGGCATGATATTTTAGACGATTTCTTTTATTTTCGCGTGTCCCATATTAACCACCCGATGGTAATTCATTTTGGTATATATTTTTAGTTATTGTAATATCTATGAGCTATAAATTCGCGCGATTTTAGTTCCTATAATATTTTTCGTCCAATTTTCCATGACAGATGTTTTATGAAAGCTCCATGATTCCGATCCATGCTAACCAAAGAAAATCCAAAAGCCAAAAATGTGTTCAAACAATGATTTATTTATTTATATAATTTCTATGAATACTACAATTATGGATTTTATTTGATTAAAGTTTCGTGCTTGTTTTTACTTCTTAGGTTACACACTTACTTGATGATTGCATACTACATACATATATACGTATCTATTCATAAGCTACAGGAGTATTCGGGAAATACTTCCAAAAAAGTTTCCAAAAATAGCCATCCATTTGTACTGATTTCAAAATTGGCGTTTACCAGGCTCGTTTAATCAGAAAAACCATGCCGAAACCAGGGATCGAACCAGGGACCTTTAGATCTTCAGTCTAACGCTCTCCCAACTGAGCTATTTCGGCTATTAAAAATTATACCTTTTAGTCAGTGGTTCCCAACTTTTCCATACCATTACCGATCCATTTTTAACAAAATTTAAAAATGGCCTACCGAAAAAGCATATAAAAATATAATCACCAAGGACATAATATAAAAAATAGATGTTTAGCCCCAAGTCGAGTATTTAATTTCCTATCCCATACTCAAAGAGCATAAAGAGCGAATTCTCAATTCCTAAGTTTTTTTCTCACTGGAAGATAGACAACATTTTTGCTCAAAGCGCCATGATTTCGGTTGATACGGACCAAAAAAATCTAAAAGATAAAATGTACTCGAAAGTTAACAATCCGCCAGTTCAAGAACTCCCCTCAGCCAAAATAGTTGGGATTGTGTTATACTGAGGCTAAAAATGTCCTTCATATTTTAACTTAAATAAAGGACATATAAGAATTGTACGTCATAACAAATTACCAAGAAGGTATCAGTGCATATATGTTTAATCAGATAGTAGTAGCTGCAGCACACTAGTGGGGTGCAAGGCAAAAATATGCATGTTCGAAATATGCATTGTAAAATCAAATGTTGGTAATACATAAACAGGATCAATCAAAATGCAGATGCATATTGTAAGCGTAACATAAATATCGGTTATCTCAAAGATTAAAAAAGGTTTTAATACTATGATAACTATGGATATATCAAGCATTGTTTTAATTCAAATTTATAGATAAAACATCATCAAAAAAATGGTAGTATTAGCCGAAATAGCTCAGTTAGGAGAGCGTTAGAGTGAAGATCTAATATTCAAAGATCAAGTAATCAAATGACCTAAAAACTAGATCAGATCGGTAATCACATAGAAGTCATAATAGTAGTAGTAAAGTGAAAGTTCTTTTTTAGTACATTTTATTGTTACTGTTATACAGAAAACTTTTGGAAACTTTTTGCATCAATCGGTACTAATCCTGGAAGTGTTTGAAAACCATTAATCTTACAAGTCCGAAAAACCACTTGGGGATGAACTTAAATATGGAATTTACAGCATTTTATATAGTAGATTTTCCAAAACAGTTTGGATTATTTTCTTAATATCCTACCGTTTTTTTTACTACAAGTTCATTTCTAATATCTTCCAAAAAATAATTACGCCACCTCTATGTAAACATATGGTGCAATGCCCACCCCTTCACTGCATATGGACATCACAATCGCCTGTGCAACGTCGCGCCTTTGCCTCGCCTACACCGCGCCTGCGCCCGACGCCGCTTATGTGTGAATTGGGCCTTAGATATCGTCTGGAGAGAAATAAAATTGGGAAACGTTGACACAAAAATATTTTTATATAAGCCGAAATAGCTCAGTTGGGAGAGCGTTAGACTGAAGATCTAAAGGTCCCTGGTTCGATCCCTGGTTTCGGCATCGTTTTAGCCAAATAGTTTTGCTGCACGAAACAACAGTTTGTAGATTGGCTACTTTTCTGTTATGACTGACCAGAATAGTGTTGTATCTAGAATGCATTGGTTTCAATTGTCTTAGAAGTTGTATACAAGTAAATCAAAATAGCTTCAGCTCGTGTTAGGACGAAGCACGCACTATACATGTCTTGGATTAAAACGTGAAATTTCACCGGAAAGTAGTATTATTTCTTCTACGAAACATTTTTTATTTACTCAGTTGAAGTTTCAGCTTTAATAGTCTTGTCATATTAGTTGTTTAAATTTATAATATTCATAGATCAAGTAATCAAATGACCTCAAAACCAAATTAGATCGGCAATCACATAAAAGTCATAATAGTAGTAGTCAAGAAAGTTCCTTTTTAGTACATTTTATTGTTACTGTTATGCAGAAACGTTTTGCATGAATTGGTACTAATTCTGGAAGTGTTTGAAAACCATTAATCTTACAAGTCCTAACAAACACTTTGGGATATATAGTCTTACATGAAAAAATGTTGGGAAATGTTGACACAAAAACATTTTTTATAAGCCGAAATAGCTCAGTTGGGAGAGCGTTAGACTGAAGATCTAAAGGTCCCTGGTTCGATCCCTGGTTTCGGCATTGTTTTAGCCAAACAGTTTTGCTGCACGAACCGAATGTTTGTAGATTGGCTATTTTTCTGTTATGATTTCCAGAATAGTCTTGTATCTAGAGTGAATTGGTTTCAATTGTCTTAGTTGTATACAAGTAAATCAAAATAGAAGCATTCAGTATGCATGTCTTGAATTAAAACTTAAGTGAAATTTGAACGGAAAGTAGCGTCCGTTATTTCTTGTACGAAACATTTTTTATTTACTCGGTTGAAGTTTCAGCTTCAATATTCTTGACATATTAGTTGTTTAAGTTTATAGTATTCAAAGATCAAGTAATCAAATGAACGCAAAACTAGATCAGATCGGTAATTACATAAAAGCCATAATAGTAGTAATCATGAAAGTTCTTTTTTAATACATTTTATTGTTACTGTTATACAAAAAACTTTTGGAAACTTTTTGCATCAATCGATACAAATCCTGGAAGTGTTTGAAACCCATTAATCTTACAAGTCCGAAAAAACACTTGGGGATGTATAGTCTTACAAATCGTCTGGAGGGTAAAAGAGCTGGGAAACATTGACACAAAAGTATTTTTTATAAGCCGAAATAGCTCAGTTGGGAGAGCGTTAGACTGAAGATATAAAGGTCCCTGGTTCGATCCCTGGTTTCGGCATCGTTTTGCTGATTAAACGAGTCGTTGTAGACGTCAGTTTTCTAATCAGTACACATGTAAAAATGCCGAAGTCTTCCTATTTTTAGCAACGTTTCTGGTAATATGTTCAGAATACTCTTGTAGCTTATGAATAGATAGATACATATATATGTCTATAGTAAGCAATGATAAAGTAAGTATGCAACCTAGGAAATTAAAGCAAAATCACATACAATTCATTGTTGAGGTATTCATATATGTTATGTAAATAAATAAATTATTGTTCGACATTTTTTGTTTTTGGATATTTTTGGTAGGCATCGAGCGAAATCGTTGAGATTTGTACAGAATTTGTGTCATTTTATTATGGAAGATTGTGCTATAAAATAAAGGATATGAATGTGCTTTTTACCACTTGTTTAATTGTTTGAAACAACTAGTTTCGCCTAAGCTCTAGGCATTATCAAGTTCTTGCATCTCTTTTATTGAAAATGAATTACCACGTAGTAGACGGCAAAACCACTCAATTTCTGTGCGATAAAAGTCTTGGAACCTGAAATCGCGCAATTTATAACTCTTTGTATATATTTATATATTTGATATTACCATAAGTAAACATATAATCCAAAATAAATTACCATCGAGTGATTCATATGCGACAAACTGAGATAAAAAAGTTCGTCCAAAATAAACATTTAAAAATATTCCCAGCTTCCGGCCACAATTGCAGTCGTTTTCATTTATTGGTTTCTAAGTGCCAACACTGTTCTAACTAGTTATACCCTGAACGTTTGTTCAACTAGTTTTGAGCCCCAAATCATTTATAGCCTTGACCAGAGTGACCTATTGTGACGAACGACTTACAATGCAAATGCTTAAGGGTCCTCGTGGGAGTAAACATATTTCACGCTGATAGAAGTAGGAATAAGAAAATAAACATTCAATGAGATTGGGCCTGCAAAATATTTGGCTACTCTATAGTATATTTGAAAGCCGCAATTAAAGAAGCCCCGCTCCAATGTGTCGCGACAGTAGTAGGCGGAGCATATTCTCTGCGCGAAAATTGATTTGAAAGTCGGGAAAAAACTAAATTTTTCATTAATATACTTTCTTACACAAATTGTTTCATTTTTTCCCCCTATTTGCATAGTTATTTTCATATATTTAAAGCAATTTTCATTAGCTTAACTTACTTGTTTACTAATATTTTTTAACCCAAACAGCCATACATATATAAGACATCATTATATAGGGATGTGCTAAATTATGCCTACATTTGGACCATTTAAGGCAAGGTAGTGTAAGTAAAAAAAGTAAAATATTTAAAATGTTTAAATTTTTTTTCTTTTACAGATTGTTACTACATTTACATCTCAACTTTTTTTACTTTGGTTACTTTTTAAAGTTCCTTAACTAAGTTTTCAGTTTCTAAATAAGGTAATCACATAATTATGTTTATTAAAAAGCACGTTAAAAACTTAGATCACTTTGTTATCAGGAATTCTGAATTTGAAAATGTAGACTACGATGTAAATAAGGCACTTACACCACTTTTCCTACAACATCCAATTTGTCGTAAGTCATATTAACTTATGCCACTTTGCCCATAAAATAACGCTCCATTCTCCACCAGGAAAAATGTTAATAAAAGCACTCATTTCAAAAAAGAAAAAAAAATTAAACTATTTTATTAAAACACAAGGGTGCTGTTGACTTGGTAGAAGACATAAGTCAGACTTGCACCACGTTGGCTTTGACAGACCAGCCAATCTTGATTCAGGCACAGTGAAGTGCAGCTATTTATCGGCTCTCTGTAGATCTATGAATCTTTGCCAAAAACCTTCTTTTGATTAAGGGTAGTGGAAATATTGACTTTACTTAAATCTGACTTATACCAGTTTGGCTTTAACCCATTCATTTATTAGGAACTTATTGAAAAGCATGTGATGTATATAAAACCAATCATGAAAGCACAGAGGCGGGCATTCTAAATCGCTGAACATGTTGAACTATGCCGAAACCAGGGATCGAACCAGGGACCTTTAGATCTTCAGTCTAACGCTCTCCCAACTGAGCTATTTCGGCTTATAAAAAATGTTTTTGTGTCAACGTTTCCCAACTTTTTTTCTCTCCAGACGATATGTAAGATCCCCAAGTGTTTTTTCGGACTTGTAAGATTAATGTTTTTTAAACACCAGGATTAGTACCGATTCTTCGTAAAAGTTTCCAAAAGTTTTCTGTATAACAGTAACAATAAAATGTATTAAAAAGAACTTTCATGATCACTACTATTATGACTTTTATGTCATTACCGATATGATCTAGTTTTGAGTTCATTTGATTACTTGATCTTTGAATACTATAAACTTAAACAACTAATATGACAGGACTATTAAAGCTGAAACTTCAACTGAGTAAATAAAAAATGTTTCGTACAAGAAATAATAGAGCGGACTAGGCTACTTTCCGGTGAAATTTCACTTCAGTTTTAATTCAAGACATGTATAGTGCGTGCTTGGTCCTAGCATGAGCTGAAGATAGCATATAGCAATATGACGCGGTCTTCACTTCTATTTTGATTTACTTGTATACAACTTCTAAGACAATTGAAACAAATTCACTCTAGATACAACACTATTCTGGAAGTTATAACAGAAAAGTAGCCAATCTACAAACTCTCATTTCGTGCAGCAAAGCTATTTGGCTAAAACGATGCCGAAACCAGGGACCTTTAGATCTTTAGTCTAACGCTCTCCCAACTGAGCTATTTCGGCTAATACTAATACAACAACTTTTGGATGAGCGGTACCCATATTATGACTACGTTGTTTACAGTGCATTTTAGATATATTTTATCTATAAACTAGAATTTAGAAAGATGTTTGATATTGTATTATATTGTATCCAACTCTTTTTAAATATTTGAGATAACCGGTATTTATGTTACGCTTAAAATATGTATCTGCATTTTGATTGATTCTGTTTATGTATTACCGACATTTGATTTTACAATGCATTTTTCGATTATAAATTGTTTACTCTTGCACAGATAGATTCACAATCCCCACCAGTGTGTGTTGCAGTGACTACTATCTGATTAAACATATAGGCACTGATACCTTCTTGGTCATTTGTTATGATGTACGCTTCTATATGTTCTTTATTTCAGTTTCAATCTGAAGAAACCAAGTATCTTTTTAGCCACCGTATAACCCCTGCTATAACGCACTCCCAACTATTTCGGATGAGGGTAGGGTCATTGAACTGGCGGATTATTTACCTTCGAGTACATTTTGGGCTTTTAGATTTGTTGGTTCGTATCAACCGAAACCATGGAACTTGGTGCAAACCTATATTCCAGTGCCAAAAAAGCTTGGGTACTGAAAATGTGCAATTTATAACTCTTTGTATAGTAGAGGCAATAGGAAATTAAATACTTTAGTTGGGACTAGGGTTGCCATCTGTAGAATCACCAACTAAGGACAAAGTGCTTCAATACCCGGACGTTTATTCCAACGCTATGTCAACCTTTATATGTTGTTATCAAATAAAAGAAAGGAAGCGAAGTTTTAATTTTAATCTTAAATTTAACACTGTAGTGTACTCTATACTATAGAGTACTATTGATGTATTTTTAACTTTATGGTAGATTATTGATGTTATATAACATAATTCATGTTTTTGTTTTTATTTATAGCGTCTGTACAGTACTATAGAGTCTATAGTACTGTACAGACGCTATAAATAAATACAAAAACATGAATTATATTATATAACATCAATAATCTACCATAAAGTTAAAAATACATGAATAGATAAACATTAATCTATGAAATCTGAAATGAATCACATTTGTCGTCCACTGATGACTATTTAAACAAAATAGATTTTCGTAATTGAAACATATATGTTTCTTGTTTCGATGATGGAGTTATCACTTTATTCTACCTTTGCAATTTTTGAATGCATACTATGCATTGTCGAGGTAACTGGAGATAATCCGCAAAGAAAACAAATATTTACAAACCTTTACAAAAACGGGGCAAAAACCCGGACGTCCCCGGACGCCTCTGAAACTAGGACAAATCCGGGGAAATCCAGACGGATGGCAACCCTACTTAGGACTAAAACATCTCTTTTAATATATTGTCAAATGTGATTTATAACATTTGTATAGGCTTGTTTTTGGTAGCTCAAATTCCACTAAAAAAGGATCGCAACTGTTATATAAAAAGTTGGGAACTGCTGATGCAAAATTATAATTATTAATAGCCGAAATAGCTCAGTTGGGAGAGCGTTAGACTGAAGATCTAAAGGTCCCTGGTTCGATCCCTGGTTTCGGCATCGTTTTAACTAAATCATCAAGGAAATACATTTTTACATCGATTAATTATAAGTATTGATCGATTTAAGATATAACCTGCATCTAAATATTATTATAAAAATCAGAAATAATGGTTGAGAGTAAATTATGTCGAAATGACTTACTTATCTGTGAGTTTTAATTAGCAATATCACACAATATGGGACAACATAGAAGAGACGTTGATTATACACATATATTTATTTACCCAGGTCAGTGGACTAATAGTTAGGGGCACTGTTCGGCTCGTGCTGAGCATTGGGGAGCGAGAGTTCAAATCCCGCTATGGACAAAATTTCAGATATCACAGTTTTGAGAGGTTTTCTTTGTGAAGTTAAGGTAAATACCGGGTGATTAAACTCCTCTCATTTCTAAAAAAAATCATTAAAAGCAAATTACTATGAATGTGTCAGCGGGGATGTGTTTACATCAAATATTATCTTTATTTACTTTCCACAGAAGAGTTTGATAAAAAAAAATCATTATGTTATAACTTTTCACACGTGTTGTACTGTGATCATAATAAACTCTATCAATCTAATTTGTTTTGACTGTTTATCGAAATACATACGGCTGTTCGTACTATTGTTAGTTTACTATTTAAACGAAATTAATTTTCAGGTGAATCCTGAAGAAAATTATGATATAAACGTTAAATCTTAATTCTTCTACAGTTAAGTACTTATATGTATTTATTTTTTTATGATTTTGTATATAAACACAAGTGGAAGAAATTCACTATAACACAGACTCTGGTTTGTGGGTTTATACAGAAATAAAATAAGAAATAAGGAATTTATTTTAGAGGAATATTTTCTATTATATTGTTTATTGTGACAAAATATGTAATAATAACTAAATGATTTATTTTTATTTTGTGAGCATTAGGCTTTATAATTAGGAATACTATTTTTTTTCTTTCCATTGATTCTATTAAGCGTCTTTTTTCCTCATTTGTTCGAGGCAATCTTGTT